>CP129448.1:54042500-54642500 GCA_030445155.1 Quercus variabilis | reverse complement strand
AGCTTGAATTGATTATTTGTATTTTGCAGGTCTAAACCTTCATAGTGTTTTCAACACTATTTGAACTTTCAACAATGATATGTTCAGTTTCCAAAGCAAACAGTCAGATCGAAAGACATCCCAAGATCAGCTTTCATGGTTTGCATGCATTCATTTGGGTGATACCTATCACATATGATTAATTGAAATTAACTTTGATTGGTTAAAAATTAAAATTAATTAGATGAATTTTTGTGATTAGTGAAATATTTTTATTAAAGTGTGATTTGTTGCATGGGAATAAAAGAAATAAGCTGATAATTAGATTTTTGGGATAATTATCTTAAAAAGAATTATTTTAAAAGCCTAATTATCAATTGAGAATGAATTTTATCATGAATATAACTCTAGAACATGTCCAAGTACATTTTCCAGCTCAAAAATATTGAAAAGAGTCCAAAACATGTAAAAAAATGAAAATTGGATAAATGTACCGAAAGTGCCAATTGGCACTTCATCAGTGCTAATCAGCAGTTGGAAAGTGCCAATCAGCACAATTCTCATAATATTCCCGGTACATTTTTTTCAGTTGAAAACTCATCCATATCCATTTTTTTGGGACAAACCCCACCCAATTTTGTGTCTACTGACTTTTAGTCAATTTAACTTATTTTTTAAGCAACTAACACTTTTATAAATAGGGAAAATACCTAAAATTTAGAACCCCCTTCCCCTAACATAAAAGAACCTCTTAAAGTCCTTTAGAACTTCTAATCTTCACTAGACCAGAAACTTCTGGAGTCCTTTACATCTTAGAGAGATCTCTTCTCTCTGATTTCTAAAGAAATTCCCCTTGGCTAAATTTATTCATGCAAGTATGTATTTTGTATTTGATGTTTTTTGAAAAATATGTATATGTGTTCTTGAAATCTCATTCTTTGCATATTCATATATAGATTTCATTCTTTTGCATGATCTTCCCTTCTAGATCTTAATTCATATGTTTAGGATGTGTTATGTATATCTAGGGTTTTTCATGTGTTTTAATTCTAGGGTCTTAATTTTTCATGATTTTAGTCTTAGATCTAGGATTAAATTGCTACTCAGAATCTCATATTTACAAATTGTTTCATGCATAAGTTGCTTTTTTTTTTTTTTTTCTACATCAAGAAATTGAATCCAAAATTCCTTTTTTTATAAAATTCATACCGTTTTGCATAACAAAAAACCAGATCTGTATTTTTATAAAATTCATACCATTTTGAATAACAAAAAACCAAAATGTATTTTTCTATAAAAATACTGTTTTCCATAATAAAAAAATAGATATGTATTTTTCTATAAAAAAAAAATTCATAGCTTTGCATCACAAAAACCAAATCTATATTTTTATATCAATAATTCATGGTTTTGCATAACGAAAACCAAATCTGTATTTTTCTAAAAAAAAAAAATGCATAGTTTTGCATAATAAAAATCGTATCTATGATTTTCTATCGTAAATTCCTGGTTTTCTCATATGGCTTTCTCATAACAAAATAAATCAAACCTTTTTTTTGCATGGAGTAAGATGTAGGTCTAGGATTCTCAGGTAGCATTTAATCATAGATCTAGGAAAACTAACAGTAGCATATTGCATCTCATAATTTGTTGCATTTCATTGATTGTGGATACATAACGGTCATTCATAGTCTATGTTAACATGTATAGTATTGTGGGCTTTAGGCCTAACTAGATTACTTGTATAGCATACATTCTTGTACTACACTTTTACTTATACAGCACTCATCTTCCTTCTATATAAAGGCACTCATATATTCTTTCATAGTGAAATACAATACTATTGATTTCAATATTTCTAACATAGTATCAGAGCCACTGCTCTGACCTTTCTTGCAGTCTTGTCTTTGTTGGTATTTTCTGCTGCCTCGACTTCTTTGGTTAGTAAACCTTTTTCTGTGCTCTCTCCTGACTGCTCCACCACCGTCAAAGGTACTCAAGGTTGAATCTCCGCCGCCAGAAATTCAATCTCCACCACCAAGACCACTGCCTCCGTCCCATTTTTCACATCAGAGCTCCGATTAGGACGTAAGACATATCATTTTGTATATTTTCAATTGCTCTACAAAACTCCACCAGAAAAATCATCATCTGATCAACCATGCACCGCCACGCGCCGGTCAAAGTTTCAACAAATTCACTCACACACTTCATGCGCCATCAGTATTGCTCTGATCCTGTCGTCGCCGCCACTATCGGAATCATCCTTCTTCGATCTACATAGTCAAAAAAGAATTGGCCTCATCAGGCGTCTCACGCACCCGCACGTGCTGTTTGAAATTCTCTACAACATTAGATACGCGCCACACGCGCTACACACGCCACCCTGTTGCTCACTAACGTCACTTGCTAACGTCATCTTCCATGTCAGCCCTAGTTGTTCACTTGCTGACATCATCATCCAGTCAGTGCCACGTCAGCACACAGTCAGCGCTTACGTCAGTTTGCTTACATAAGCCTTTGTTGACCATGACCGTTGACTTTGACCTAGAGTTGACTTTTTTGCAGTCCAGGTGCTCCTTACCTAGTTTTTTGCGTAGATTTCATTTTTGCAATCCACTTTTGCATATTTTGCTTCTAAATGGAGAATAAGGACAGGTTTTCTTCTTGTTGTAATAATCATTGCCAACAATCCAACAAATGTTTTTGCAATTTTTATAAACATTTTGGCCATAATATTAAGACTTGTTATCATCGCAATAAATCAGCTATTTCAATTTCTGCTACTACTGTTGCTAACATTAAAAGTGTCTACCAATGGCTCCCGTCTCTGCACAATCTAAGTCTTCAGGATGCACTTTCACCATGTCCACAGATGACCTTAAAAATATCATCGTCAATGTTATTCGTATGGTCAGTAATGCATCTTATTCCTCTTTTCTCTTAGCTTTATCTGGTATGTCTCCTTCCTCTTGGCTTGTGGATTCCGCTTGTTGAAATCACGTGACACCTTACTCATCCTTATTTTCTGAACTCAAACCTGCACCACATCCTCCTAATATTCGTACAGCAAATGGTTCCACAATGTCTGGTCATAATATAGGCTCTATTTCAACCTCTAACCTCTTGGTTCCTAAGATTTTTAATGTTCCTGACCTTTCTTACAATTTATTTTCTGTGGGACAATTAGCTAAGTTAGGTTATCGTATTATATTTTATTATTCTGGGTGTATTGTGCAGGATTCGAGGACGGGACAAGAGCTTGGGACCGGTCCCAAAGTTGGGTGTATGTTTCCTATGGACAACCTTCATCTTCCACTTGTTGCTCCTATTACTGTTGCTGCAACTGCTACAATTTCTTCAATTCCTTCCCTTGCACTTTGGCATGCTTGACTTGGTCATGCATCTTCCTCTCGGGTACAACAATTAGCTTTTAGAGGTTTGTTAGGTTCTGTGTCTACAGAAAATTTTTATTGTATTCCATGTCAATTAGGAAAACAACCAGCTTTTCCTTTCAATACTAGTGAATCAATATCCATTGATATCTTTGACCTTATTCATTTTGATGTTTGGGGGCCTTCCTCTGTCCCTAGTATTGGTGGGTCTCAATATTTTGTTGTCTTTGTTGATGATCACTCTCACTATAGCTGGATTTTTAATATGAAACATTGTTTTGAATTATTGCAAGTATATTCTAATTTTGCAAAAATGGTTCAAACTCAATTGTCTAAACGCATCAAAATTTTTCAATCTGGTAATGCTCTTGAATACACTCAATATACTTTCCAAGCTGTTTTACATTCCTATGGCACTGTTCATCAACTAACTTTTCCAAGTACCTCTCAGCAAAATGGTAGAGCCGAACGAAAACTTCTTCATATTCTTGACACAGTTCATGCTCTCTTTCTTTTTGCCAAAGTTTCTGCTCCTTTTTGGGGCAAAGCTGCTCTTCATGTTGTTCATACTATTAATCACATTCCAAGTCTTGTTATCCAAAATAAAACTCCATATGAGCACCTTTTTAGGTTACCTCCAGACTATCACCACATTCGCTCCTTCAGTTCTGCTTGTTTTGTTCTTCTTCAGCCACATGAGCATAAGAAACTTGAGCCTCAATCAAGGCTTTGCTGTTTTCTTGGTTTTGTTGTTTTCTTGGTTTTGTTGTTTTCTTGGCTATGGCGAAACTCAAAAGGGGTATCGGTGTTATGATCCTGCCTCTCATCGTCTTTGCATCTCCTGTAATGTTGTCTTTTGGGAACATCGCCTCTTTGTCGAGCTCTCTCACTTCTGTGCCTCGCTATCTTCCTCCTCTTTCATAGTTCTTTTTCCAGATAAGGCACATATTCTTGCTTTATCTACTCTTGATCCTCCTGTAGTTGCTCCTGATTCTCTTGTAGACTTTTCTATCCGACCACCAAATATCATTGATCCCTTTCCAAGTTCACCCTTTAATGAATAGGTGGAAGATAAACAGGTCGAAGACGAGCTACCCAACCCTAACCCTAAGCTTGGGTCCCCTACTTCTGCTCTGCCTGAAGATCGTGCACAAGACATTCCACCTCATCACTCAACTCGAGTAAGATCCATTCCTATACATTTACTTAACTATTATTGTTACACTACCCCTGCTACACTACACGAGCCTTACACCTATCGTGAGGCTTCCACTGATCCTTTATGGCAGATTGCAATGAAAGAAGAACTTGATGCATTATCTAAAAACCATACTTGGGATTTGGTGACACTCCCTCCTAGGAAATTTGCGGTGGGTTGTAAGTGGATCTACAAGATTAAGACTCGCTCTGATGGGTCCATTGAGTGCTGCAAAGCTCGTCTTGTTACAAAAGGTTTGACATAGGAGTATGGGATTGATTATGAAGAGACCTTTGCTCTGATTATTCGTATCTCATCTGTTCGTACCCTCTTAGCTGTTGTTGCTACTAGTAAATGGGACTTTTTTAGATGGATGTCAAAAATGAATTCCTTAATAGGGATTTAAGTGAAGAAGTTTATATGCAACCTCCTCCTAGTCTCACTATTGACTCAAATAAGGTTTGTCACCTTCGACGTGCACTTTATGGCCTTAAATAAGCTCCACGAGCTTGGTTTGCCAAATTCAACTCTACCATCTCTCGCTTAGGTTACATGGCCAGTCATTATGATTTTGCCTTATTTCTTCGTCGCATTGACAAAGGCACTATTTTACTTCTCCTGTATGTGGATGATATGATCATAATTGGTGATGATCTCAATGGCATTCAAGAACTCAAGGATTTTCTCAATCAGCAGTTTGAGATGAAAGATCTTGGACATCTCAGCTACTTTTTGGGTCTTGAAATCACTCATTCTACGGATGGAATTTATATTACTTAAGCCAAGTATGCCTTTAAACTCTTGTCTCAAACTAGATTCACCGATAGCAAGACTATTGACACTCTAGTTGAGCTTAATGCGTATTTGACTCTCTCAGGAGGGAAAACATTGTCTAATCCCTCTTTTTACAGATGCTTGGTTGGCAGCCTAGTTTATCTCACTATCACTCATCCAGACATTTCCTATGTTGTTCACCAGGTGAGTCAGTATCTGTCTACTCCACAATTGACTCACTATACTGTTGTTTTACGCATTCTTTGATACCTAAAGGGCACTCTCTTCTATGGCTTTTTCTACTCTGCTCAATCTCCTCTTATTCTACGTGCATTTTTTTATGCTGATTGGGTAGGAGATCCCACTGATTGCAGGTCCACCACTAGTTATTGCTTTCTTCTTGATTCTTCTCTAATTTCTTGGCGAAACAAGAAACAAACTCATGTGGCCCACTTCAGTACTGAAGCAGAATATCGTGCCCTTGCTGATACCATATTTGAGCTCTTTTGGCTACAATGGCTTCTCAAAGACTTAGGTGTGTCCAAATCATCTACTACTTATCTTTATTGTGACAACCAGAGTGCCATTCATATTGCTCACAATGATTTCTTCCATGAATGGACTAAATACATCGAGATCGATTGTCATTTTATCCATTATCATCTTGTCTATAGTGCTCTCAAGCTAATCTCAGTCTCCCCTAAAGATTAACGTGCAGATATCTTCACCAAGTCACATCCTAAGGGATGCTTTCGTACTTTGGTTGACAACCTCAAGTTGGTCTCACATCCACCTTGAGTTTGAGAGGGACGGTTAATGTGTATAGTGTTGTTGTTAACATGTATAGTGTTGTGGGCTTTAGGCCCAACTAGATTACTAATATAGCACACATTCTTGTACCACACTCTTACTTATACTGCACTCATATGCCTCCTATATAAAGGCACTTATGTATATTCTTTCATAGTGAAATACAATACTATTGATTTCAGTATTTCTAACAGTCTAAAGGACCTAACTTTGTTCAGGTAAAATGGATGCCTAACACCTTGCCCTCGAACCTTAGGTCTTGGTTCAAGATTAGTTTTTTATCATTTTTTGGTAAATTGTATTTAGGACCAAAGTTTTGTATCTTTTTTACTTAGATTGTATTTAGGATCAAAGCGATGTAATCCTCTACTAGATTGTAAATATTCAAATTAATAAAATTTGAGGAAGTTCAATTGTATAATTTTTTTTTCTTATTTTTTGTAAATGAAAATAAGTGGCGACTCCACATTAATCAAAACCCCAAAGAGGTACCAAGAACACTCTTTTGAGAGCACCCCCAAAATCTCGATCTCTCACAGATGCCTTCTTCTCTCTTTTTACAAAATGATTCAAACCTAACTACAGATCAATATTAAGTCTATTAGATCTGACAATGCACAAGAATTCTCTATGGTTGATTTCTGTTCTACTCATAGTATAATACATCAAAGGAGTTGCATTTACATTCCCCAATAGAATTTTGTGGTGGAAAGAAAGTATCAACACCTTTTGTCCTTTGCTAGACCACATAGACTTCAATCCACTATAACTCTGAGTTACTAGGGGGACTGTGTTCTTACTACAACCCATATTATCAACAGGTTACCATCACCTATCTTACAAAACAAAACTCCATTTGAATTACTCTTTAAAACTAAACCCTCTTATGTTCATCTTTGAGTTTTTGGATGCTTATGTCATGCTTCCACCATTCATATTCATTGGAACAAATTTCCTCAAGCCTATGTCTTACTGGGTTATCCTTCTAACATCAAGGAATATAAACTCCTGAATCTCACCTCTTGGAAAGCTTTCATCTCTAGAGATGTAGTTTTTCATGAGCATATAGACCCTTTTCTCTCCCATGACTCTGTATCCACACCTTCCTCTCCCACTATACCTCAACATTCTTTAAGTGATTCCTTCCACTCTTACCATATTGCCTACTGATTCTCCCATCCATCATGATCATTTCTTTCATGATCAGCATTTTTCTCCTAATATTGATTCAGACTTTGACATAGAAAATGAGTCTCCTCCTAAGTCTGAGTCTTATGTCATTCCCTCTCAATCCGTACCTCCTGAATCTCAACCTATCTCAATTCAGGTTGTTGATTCTCAACCTTCTTCATCTATAGAATCACATTTACCTACAGAAACCACCTATTGAACCACCTCCACATGTTGAGATAGTTCAGTCCCTTAGAAGATCTACTTGAGTTTCTTATAAACCATCTTACCTAAAAAATTTTCACTGTAGTTAAGTCAATCTTTCATCATCACTCATTGCTCCATCACTTCCAAAGAAAGGTACTACTCATCCCCTTCATAATGTTCTCTCTTTTACTCACCTTTCTTCAAACCATAGACACTTTTGCAATGCCATCTTTTCTATTGTGGAACCTTCATCTTATGCCCAAGCTGTTAAGGATTCTAAGTGGAGAGAGGCTATGGTAGCTAAGGTTGTTATAGTAGAGACTAATCATACTTGGTCTCTCACTTCTTTACTACTTCACAAGAAGCCTATAGGCTATAAGTGGGTCTATTGAGAGAAACAAGGCAAGACTTGTTACCAAAGGCTACTCAATGGGAAGGTCTAGATTACATAGAGTCCTTTTCCCTAGTTGCCAAAATGGTTTCTACCAAGGCCTTGCTTGCTATAGCTACTGTGAAAGGTTGGCATTTGTCTCAGCTTGATGTCAACAATGTGTTTTTGCATGGAGATCTTTAAGAGGAGATCTTGAAGAGGAAGTCTACATGGCTTTACCTCCAGGCTTTCATAGCAAGGGGAGGTTGTTTGTAAACTTAACAAGTCTCTATATGGCTTAAAACAAGCTTCTAGGCAATGATTTTCAAATTTTTCTCATGCTTTGATACAATTGGGTTTTCAGCATTTCAAGGTAGATTATTCTCTTTTCACAAAGAAAAATTTTGAAGCTTTTATTGCATTATTAGTATATGTGGATGATGTTCTTATTGCCAATGATAATACACAAGCAGTGGTAGGCCTCAAAATTCTGTTGGATCAATAGTTTAAGCTCAAAGACCTAGGGGATTTAAAAATTTTCTTAGGTCTTGAAGCTGCAAGATCTAAAGAATGTATTAATCTATGCCAAAGAAAGTGTGATTTAGAAATCTTGTGTGATGCAGGTTTTTTTGGATGCAGACTAGCAAAGACACCTATGGAGCAAAACTTAAAACTATGTAAGCATGAAGGCAAAGAATTGAAGGAACCTAGTTCTTATAGAAGAATAATTGGTGGACTTCTTTACTTAACTATGACAAGACTAGACATCACATTTGCAGTTTATGGCTAAGCCTAGGCTACCTCATCTCCATGCTACAAATAGAATTCTGCAGTATACTAAAGGCACCCCATGCCAAAATCTGTTGTTCTCTAGCAAATTTGAGCTGCATCTTAAAGCTTTTGCTGATGCATATTGGGTGCATGCCCTGATACCAGAAGGTCAACTACAAGATATTGTGTTTTTATTGGGGAATTCTTAGTGTCTTGGAAGTCTAAAAAGCAACAAACTATTTCAAAATCACCAGTAGAATCAGAATATAGAGCTATGGCAGTGACAATGTGTGAGATTGTTTGAATGTTGAGTTTTCTCAAGGGTATTCAAGTTTCACATCCTAAAACAGCTCTACTCTTTAGCGATAGCCAAGCTACACTGCATATTGGAGCTAACCCTGTGTTCCATGAGAGGAGAAAACACATACAAATAGATCATCACATTGTTAGGGACAAGGTTCTAGCTAAAGTGGTTTGGTTGCTACATATTAGAACCAAGTCTCAAATTGGAGATCTCTTGACAAAGGCACTTGGCTCACATTTGTTCTCTCATTTACTTTCCAAGATAAATATGGTGGACATACAATCCCCTTTTCCTCTTAAGGGTGGGTATCAAAAGGTTAAGCCCAGAGATGAGCCAAGCACATGAATCAAGATCATCAAAGAAAAAAGCTTTAGATGAAATTGCATACTACACATAAGTAAATGACAGTAATTCTACTCTTGTACTATTATAATAGTCATGGACGGAGCCATTCATGGACTGGGGGGCAATCCCCCCCCCCCCCCCCCAAGTTTTTTTTTTTTTTTTAGTACCCTTAAATCTTATTGTATGATGTTATGTATGATATTAAGTGTGAAATTATGTTTGATATTATGTATGACTTAATATTGTGTTAAATAAAGTTGTTTTATTCTTATTATCTGAAATAATTGTAACATGAATATTCGGACATTATCACATTGTCCATGAAATGCATAGTATATGATTTATGTGATTTAGTCACAAAAGATATAAATTACAAGTTCTTTGTAAACTCAAAACTATAGTTTGTAGCTGGTGATGAAATTGGTCATTTTATTTGCAAAGACTATAACATATCAACTATTAAGACATATTGAACTAGACCGCTGTGAGATTTATTATTCTCCTAAAAACTACCAAATGAATAATGAATCTCACGACTTATATTTGCATGAACTCTTAATTCTGAGAGAATAATGAATTGGATCATAAAGTGCAGATTACTTTGATATATTAGGAGTGAGATATAAAGTAACAGTCAAAACCTCAATATGTTGGGTAGCTACATTTAGTAGTGATGGAACATATATTCTCAAGATGAAATTCATAGCCTCTTAACGGAGATATAAAATATTCTCTTGAGATAAGTTTAATGGGTTTGTTATTCAAAGAGTTAGGCCTAACCACTCTGGTAAGAAATTACTAAAGTATATATTTATGAAATTGGATTTCATAAATATATGATGAATAACTTAAAAGGATTAAACCGGGTACTCAAGGATTAAGATGTAGTAATCTACAAAGTGGCAGTCCACAATTATGACTTTGTATTATTACGAATATTTTATGAAGGGGTTTGCATATACAATAAAGTCTTGGGATATAATTTGTAGATAAGGCCTAAAGTGCAACTATATTTATATAGTGGTATTAAATATAGTTAATGGTAACTTTGGACTTGTCAAGAGTTGACAGAAAAGCCCAAGACCCATTAGAGCTAGTGTCTTATTGGTCCCTTTTAGTCCCATTCCAAGCCACACACTTAAGCCCAATTAGAAATGCCCAAAAGACCAGCCCAATTAGATAATTGGTTAGATACAAAAGGAAAAATGTACAGAATTTTTAAAGAGAGAAAAACATCATTGTAAAATGGTGTGTATGTGAGTGTGAGTCACTCTTTAATTCTCCTTTTGTAACTGATTGAGAGTCCACACTTCTTGGGCATTAGTGGAATTGGAGTGAAGATTAAAAGTATTCTCAAGTGCTTCGATCTTTGTTTTGAAATTCACCGCTTCAAGGTACGCTCTCTTATACTCGAATTCTGAAATTTACATATTGTATGTTATAGATTGAGAATAAAGTAGATCCGTTAATTTTTCGCTGCGTACATGCTTATTTCCATCAAATGGTACCAGAGCGGTCTTCAATTTCCAATCTATTTAACATGTTTTGTGAGTTTAGGAATTAGAGATGATAGTTTCATATTGTTAGAAGATTATGTTTTTTTAATTTTCTGCATGTTGTTGAAACTATGATTTGATGAAAACTAAAATTGATGTTATGATGTTGTTTAAATTTAAATTTAAGTATGTTAAATTGAGTCTTAAGGCTATAGCATCAATAGAATTGAGTTTTTACATCAATCTCTATCTGTAATGTTCATATGTTGAATGTTTGTTCATGAAAAATGAAGAAAACTACCTTAGAAAATTTATGAAAATTTGAGTTTCGCGATTTTTGATCGATCAAAAATCACTTTCGATTGATTGAGCGAAACAGCGATCAGACCTTTTAAATTGATTGATTTCGATCAATCGAGGGGTACATTCGATCAATAGAAAGAAAGAATATCAGAATTTTTTCTAAGTGTTTTCACATAAGCTTTTTCTTTATTATTCTTCTTAAAAGGAGGGATATAAACTTTCTCAGTCTTAGGTTTAAGAGAAACAGAAACACTTCTGTTATCAACAACAGGCTTGGTACTAGTCAAATTTTCAATTTTAGTTTTAGATTCAACTAACTCTTGTTCCAAGCTTTTCATCTTCTCATCTTGAGAGGAAATTTGATTTCTCAAAAATTCATTCTTTTTATTAGATTCATCTAATCTCACAATCAAATCCTCTTTTTCAAGATTAGTCAATTTTAACTCTTCTTTAAATTTCTTAGCAATTTTCAAAAATTTAGATAATTCCTTACGAAGAGTTTCAAAAGCATCAAAAAAATCAACAGAAACAATATTGTCCTTTTTATTCAAATCATCACAGGCATCAATAAAATCAACAGAAACATGATCAGAAAGACAATTCAAATTCTCCATGACAACAGGGGTCAAGGATCAGCTCTTAGATCAAAAGATCTAAAACAGAAGAGTTACCTGCTCTGATACCACTTGTACGGTTTTAGACCCCTTAAACAACCAGATTACGTAGCCTAGATTAATTAGCCAAGTTGTTACTTAGTCAAATTATGCAATTCTAGGTTAAAGTAATCAAATAATCATATCAAGATATAAAGCAGCGGAAAATAAATGAACACAAGATATAATGACCCAAGAAACCACACGGTAAAAACCTGGGGAGGATTTGACCAAGCTACCCTCAAGGTAAACCTGAATCCACTATGCGAAAGAATCGAAGTTCATACAGAAGGACTACAAGCTCCCCGCTTGACTTCCTAATGCTACCCACCAGTAGAACTTGCTGACACGACCACGTGCAAACTCCGAATCCACGGACTCCTTCTTTCTTGGACTCTTCAATCAAGTACAAGCACCCCCGCTTGTGTATCTTTAAGTTCTTGAATCTGCAACTGAATGATTACCAAGATGTTGATAACCCTAAGTTTATGTGAAGGAAAACTCATCAATGATCTCACAAGAGATTCACATAAATAGCAATATGAGCAACAAAGACCTTAGAGAGGTTTGGGTACAAAACCCTTGATACAAACGAGACACTCTCTTCTCTCTCTCTAAAAAGCTCTAAAAACGTTCTAGGGTTTTCCTTATATATAGGAGTGTTTTACTTGAATCCCAAGACGTTTAAATAGAGGTTGGGTTGAACTGGAACTCTGCAAAAAAATAAATCTGTACGTGGTTCGATCGATCGAGTCTAATTTTCAATCGATCGAGCCTTACAGATTTAGTCCAATAAATCTGCAATCACTCGATTCCAGTTTTACAAATAAACATACTTTGAGCAAGCCTAAACAAGACTAAACATATTGTTTTGATCATGGTTTGCCAACATTACACATTAGAGTTCTAAATACATAAAATCCTAAATCTTTAGAACCTAACAATCTCCCCTTTTGGCAATCCGTGACAAAACACAAACTAACAGCTCAAAGTTTACAAAGTAAAAGCCCATTACAAAAAATAATGCTCATAACAACAAATCCAATCTTAACTACTATCCATCAATTGTAAGTGTAGACAGCAGCTCAATTGAATCAACCTGTATATTTTCTGAAACACTCAACAAACGCATAAACGCATGTGTGACAGAAAACAGTAAATCAACAAATATGCAAACTAACTCTCCCCCTAAGTTAGATACATCAAAAACAATGTTAACTCCCCCTAAACATAACATTCTTGTATCAACTATTTCTCCCCCTTTTTGTCACGTATTGACAAAGACAACTCATACAAAGAGTAAAAAATCAACATACGCATACACAATAAAGGATAAGAGAAAATAGAGAAAGAAGGGGATACAAAACAATTCAACTCTATAGAAAATAGAGACAGCTCCCCCTATGAACAACACAGGTTAAAAAAAACTTTGCTCCCCCTATCAAAAATAGGAAAAACAAAATAAGTTTTGGGAAAAACAGTTTTGAAGAAAAATAAAGGAGGTGGGGGAAAATCAGCAGCAGCATCACCAACAGGATCAGGTACAACCTCACCAACAGGACCAAAGTTAAAAACATACAAACCAAAGTTAAAAACTAAGGTGAGGATACACATGAAGAAAAAATATTCTCTCTTTCAATAAAATGCAAACATGGCACTATGTGACCCATAAACAGTTGCATGAATAGAGAAAATATTTGCACATTGATTATCCATCATATCTCTTAAGAAAAATATTTTCTACAGTTCACACATAAGAAATAGCATATACTAGAATGTACAAAACTCAAAAATTAATCAATCAATTTTTAAATCAAGTTGAGTACCCAATGTAGCAAAGTGTATGCATGCTATGTGTGAAAACAATGAGAGATATGACTGCAAAACTGCAAGATGGATACAAAAATCAATGCAATGCATGTGAATCCTAAACACAAATGATGCATAAAAAATTTCGGTCAAAAGCATAGAAACTGAAAATTTGTCAATTTCGATCGATCGAGTATCAATCAAACATCAATCGAGTCAGGCAGACTCAGACCAAAAATTTTAATCGCAATTTCGATTGATCGAAAAACAAGTTCGATCGATCGAAAATCTGAAAAAATCAGATTTTTGAAAAACAGAGCATTTTAATGCAGAAACTCCTCAAAGCACATTGTTTTATAAAAAAAATGCATGAGTATGAGATGAAATTTTTTTAAAAACACTTGAATTTAACCCAGATATTCCAAAATCAAGATTTTCAATCAATTTGTCCTCAAAGCGCAAACATTATACACATTTTGCATTAAAATCAAGGAACTTTTAATCTTGGATGGCCACAACAAGATTACACACAATAAAATGTACCAAGTTTAACAAAGAGTAACTTGTGTAGTGTGTGCAACTAGCAAAAGCTTGAGATACATGTGAGGTGATATGTGAATAGCAATGAATCACAAAGTCTACACAATTCATCACATAGTCTACACAATTCATCACATAGAATTTAAAAGAGACTATCACCTAAAAAGTTACATCCTATAACTCCCACATCTCCTAGAACAAAAGCTTGCAATCATGTAAGTTTCTTGCATTTTTGCCTCTTATTTGTATGAAATGGCATTCAGCCTAATAGTACACACCGATTTGAATTAAGTGAATTGGCATCAAGCCTAATAGTACACACCAGTTTTTATTTAATTTGAGGCTACACCTTATGTTCTTTTTGTGCATGTGCTACACTTTCTCGAGCACGCAATCTTATGATATGCACTAAGGTGTTCATGATTGGCTAGTGAACAGTAGTGAGATGGTTATTTATGCCTTTCTCAAAAGAACCAAATCTGACAGTCAAATAACATATGACTTCATGATTAAGACAAAGTGATTAAAAAAACTATAAACATCTTTCCCACATAACATGCACTACAAAGTTCAACTAGTAAAGTGCAATAAATAAGCTCATCAAAGCTAAACAAGGTACATAAACATGTTATGTAAAGATAAGGTGGCCAACCTTGATTTCAAATCCATGATATGAAATACAAAACACAAAAATCTTTTTGGTTTAAAAAATTTTGTGACCAAAAACAAAAAACACACATTATGCTAAATGAACAATGAAAATGCAATGCATGACAATGTTTAACTAAGCTATAGAGGGTACACAAATAAGAAATATCAATTTCTTAATTAACCCATGAGTACATGTACAAACTAGTACATACTCACACAAAATCAGAAATAGCTTAGCATACTCTTCAAGTTTCTCCACAATGTCAAGCATGTTCTAAATCAAGAGAGAGATATCATAACTCATGTAATCCTCAAAAAGAAAAACTAGACACAAAATAAAATATTTTTGTCTTTTTTTTGAAATTTTTCAATGTTTTTGGATTTTTTTTTTAATAAAAACAACCTAAAAAACAAAACAACCAAAAACAAAAACAAAACATGTCCACAAATAATTGAAAGAATTAAATCAGGGACAAGTTAGCAACACTCACCTTGGAGAATCTTTTTTCACCCATCTAGCATGAGTCTTCGGCTTTGTAGGTGAAAATTCATGTGAAGCAGAGTGTATTTGAGGAATTACATCAATCTTCTGAGAAAGACTGAAATCCTGCAAATTCCTTTCATAAGCTAACAAGTTCAGATTTTTCAAAAGAATATAAAACAATTTATATGGACTTATGGCAGGAGAAATCTCATCACATATCCTAGATTGAAACACAGAATGCTTAAATTTCAATTTATGACAATTAGGACGAATGTAACCGGAGACACCACAAAAGTGACAAACAAGAACAAATTTAGGAACATCAGTATTCCTAACAACAAGTCTAGTCTCAGATTTAGGTTTTTACCTCAACAAAGAACAATTTGGTCTAATATGACCAACAATACCACAAAGGTGACAGGTAGGCACAAAAACAGATTTATTATGCTCTCTAACAGTAGGTTTAGACTTAGGTGTAGAAATTTCAGCGTCTACATCAGAACTTTTACCTTTGTTTAACTTAGCAAAATAAGCCTTTTCTTTATTATTCCTCTTAAAAGGAGGGATATAAACTTTCTCAGTCTTAGGCTTAAGAGAAATAGAAACACTTCTGTTATCAACAACAGGCTTGGTACTAGTCAAATTTTCAATTTTAGTTTTAGATTCAACTAACTCTTGTTCCAAACTTTTCATCTTCTCATCCTGAGAGGAAATTTGATTTCTCAAAAATTCATTCTTTTTATTAGATTCATCTAATCTCACAATCAAATCCTCTTTTTAAAGATTAGCCAATTTTAACTCTTCTTTAAATTTCTTAGCAATTTTCAAAGATTTAGATAATTCCTTACGAAGAGTTTCAAAAGCATAAAAAAAATCAACAGAAACAATATTGTCCTTTTTATTCAAATCATCACAGGCATTAATAAAATCAGCAGAAGCATGAGCAAAAACATGATCAGAAAGACAATTCAAATTCTCCATGACAACAGGGGTCAAGGATCAGCTTTTAGATCAAAAGATCTAAAACAGAAGAGCTACCTGCTCTGATACCACTTGTACAGTTTTAGACCCCTTAAACAACCAGATTACGTAGCCTAAATTAATTAGCCAAATTGTTACTTAGTCAAATTATGCAATTCTAGGTTAAAGTAATCAAATAATCATATTAAGATATAAAGCAGCGGAAAATAAATGAACACAAGATATGATGACCCAAGAAACCACACAGTAAAAACCTGGGGAGAATTTGACCAAGCTATCCTCAAGGTAAACCTGAATCCACTATGCGAAAGAATCGAAGTTCATACAGAAGGACTACAAGCTCCCCGCTTGACTTCCTAATGCTACCCACCAGTAGAACTTGCTGACACGACCACGTGCAAGCTCCGAATCCACGGACTCCTTCTTTCTTGGACTCTTCAATCAAGTACAAGCACCCCCACTTGTGTATCTTTAAGTTCTTGAATCTGCAACTGAATGATTACCAAGATGTTGATATCCCTAAGTTTATGTGAAGGAAAGCTCCTCAATGATCTCACAAGAGATTCACATAAACAGCAATATGAGCAACAAAGACTTTAGAGAGGTTTGGATACAAAACTCTAGATACAAAAGAGACACTCTCTTCTCTTTCTCTAAAAAGCTCTAAAAACGTTCTAGGGTTTTCCTTATATATAGGAGTGTTTTACTTGAACTCCAAGACGTTTAAATAGAGGTTGGGCTAGACTGGAACTCTGCAGAAAAATAAATCTGTACGTGGTTCGATCGATCGAGTCTAATTTTCGATCGATCGAGCCTTACAGATTTAGTCCAATAAATCTGTAATCACTCGATTCCAGTTTTACAAATAAACATACTTTGAGCAAGCCTGAACAAGAATAAACATATTGTTTTGATCATGGTTTGTCAACATTACACATTAGAGTTCTAAATACATAAAATCTTAAATCTTTAGAACCTAACAACTCCTCAAAGCATTGAATTACAGAAATAATGCATGAGTATGAGATGGAATGCTTTTTCAAAAACCCAAAATTTTAAACCCAAATTTTGTCAAAAACAAGTTTCAATCATTCTCCCATTGAATTTTCTCAAGCAAAAAAAATGTTGTGCACAAATCTCAAGATATTTTCAAACTTGGTTGGTCAGACCAAAAACACACACACTAGCATGTACAGTGTTTAACAAAGAGTAACTTGTGTAGTATGTGATACTAGTAAAAACTTGAGATACATGTGAGGTGATATGTGAATAGTAATCAAACACAAAGTCTACATAATTCATCACATAGAATTTAAAAGAGACTATCACCTAAAGAGTTACATCCTATAACTCCCACATCTCCTAGAACAAAAGCTTGCAATCATGTAAGTTTCTTGCATTTTTGCTTCTTATTTGTATGAAATGGCATTCAGCCTAATAGTACACACCGGTTTGAATTAAGTGAATTGGCATCAAGCCTAATAGTACACACCAGTTTTAATTTAATTTGAGGCTATACCTTATGATCTTTTTGTGCATGTGCTACACTTTCTCGAGCACACAATCTTATGATATGCACTAAGGTGTTCATAATTAGCTAGTGAACAGTGGTGAGATGGTTATTTATGCCTTTCTCAAAAGAATCAAGTCCGACAGTCAAATAACATATGACTTCATGATTAAGACAAAATGATTAAAAACCACACACATCTTTCCCACACAACATGCACTACAAAGTTTCAACTAGTCAAGTGCAATGAATAAGTTCATCAAAGTTAAACAAGGTACACAAGACATGACATGTGTAAAAAGATAAACCAACCTTGTTTTTCAAAAATCAAGAAAAATAATGTCAAACATAATTTTTGCTTTCTCCCTTTTTTTTTTTTTTTTTTTTTTTTTTTATTTAAGAGAAAACAAATAAATCCTAGAATGAAATGCATGAATGTAATGCAATGCAAATTCTAGAAACAAAACAAAAGAAAACAAAAAAAATCAAAGAACAATGGTCATAGAGGAATGAGCAATGAAGCACAAGAACCATGTCAGAAAGACTCAATTAGGTCGAGTCTTTTGCATCTAAAACCTTTTAGATGCATCACGAGCATTGGATTTCTTATTCACATTCGAGTGATTTCCAACTCCAAGATTGGAATAAAGATTCAAAGCCTTTACCAATTCACCAATAAGTGCCATAGGATCTTGTGCTTGAGACACAGACACTTTTGGTTTGTTTGCTCTCTTAGTAGCTTAAAGCTTGTAACAGTTAGGACGAATGTATCCAGACTTACCACAAAAATGACAAACCTAAGCAGGTTTACCATGCATCTTGTCCTTAGAAAGGGTAGGATTAGTTTCTCTCAGATCAACCCTATTCTTCTTAGGAGGTGAAACTTCTATGGGTTTGACTACCTCACTCACAGCTGGTTTGACAGTTTCACTCACAACCTCACTCACGGAAGGTTTAGAAGAAGAAGAAGGAACAAAATTCGTGGAATAAGGTGCAGAGTCAAAGATGCTTTCAACATAACCTAACCCAGATTTATCAGAAGGATACTTTTGAAAATTCAGCATGTGATCAAGTTTAGAACTAACAGATCTAGCAACAGATAAATCATGTTCCAAAGTTTTAACTTTATCAAGCAAAAGCATGTTCTCAGATTTAACATTGTTCAAAAGATCATTAGCATCAAACAGTTTAACAAGCAAATTTTTCTTTTCAAGCTCAACAGAATCAATTTTCTTCAGGCCAAGTTCTACATTCATAGCATCCCTAGCAGCAATTTTGCAGAGTTTATTGTAGGCCTCTTGAAGATCTGCATCCTCAGAGAGTTCCCCATCAGAAGGGTTCTCTTCAACAGATATGCTTTCATTGACTACAGCAGTAGCAGTGAAAGCAATGAAGTTTCCATCCTCATCACATCTGAACTCATCATCGAAAACCTCATTATCGCTAAGGGTTACAGCCATAGCTTTACCCTTAGTCCTTAAGAATGTAGGACATTCAGATTTCACATGACCATACCCTTGACAACCAAAACACTGAGGACCCAAAGAATTATTTGAAGATTGACCAGCTTTTTCTTTAGGTTTTTCAAAGTTATTAACCTTAGTGGGATCATTCTTCCTAAAATTTCTAGGTTCAGCAGTGTATGTACCTCTTGCCTTTCTATTGGTATTTCTAAGGAATTTTTTTAAATTTTTGGCAAGATAGGCAATCTCTGTAGCAGAGAGCTCATCATCAAATTCACCATCATCAACATCATCAACTGACTTAAGAGCCATTGATTTGGATTTGTTCACTTTAGGTAGGTTAGACTCATAAGACTGAAGAGATCCTACAAGTTCATCAACAGGGATGGAGTCCACATCCTTGCTTTCAGTGATGGCAGTTACTTTGGGTCTAAAGTCTTCAGTTAAGGATCTAAGTATCTTCCTAACAATTTTAGGTTGATCATAGACTTCACCCAAATTAAAAGCAGAATTGACAATATCATTTAATTTAGTATAGAATTCATTAAAAGATTCATCATCAGACATTCTAATGCTTTCAAATCTAGAAGTCAATTGTTGCAATTTATTGATCTTAACTGCCTTTATGCCTTCATGCACAGTTTGGAGGATTTTCCAAGCAATATGAGCAACCTCAACATTAGAAATCCTCTTAAATTCCTCCATGAAAACAGCGTTAAAGATGGCATTCATAGCTTTGCTATTGAAGCCAGTTGCTTCTTTTTCAGAAGTTTGCCACTCACTCACAGGAGTAGTAGGCTTCTCCCATCCGTACTCAATGGAATTCCAGACTCTCTCATCAATGGATTTCAGGAATGCTTTCATCCTTACTTTCCAATAAGCATAGTTGTTCCCATCAAAGTGAGGAGGAACAAACAGAGAGTGTCCATGCTCCATGACAACAGGGATCAAGGATCAGCTCAGAGATCAAGAAATCTCAAACAAAAGAGCTACCTGCTCTGATACCACTTGAATGGTTTTAGACCTCTTAAAACACAACCAGATTGGTTAGCCTAGATTAATTAGCCAAGTTGTTACTTAGTCAAATTATGCAATTCTAGGTTAAAGCAATCAAATAATCATATCAAGATATAAAGCAGTGGAAAATAAATGAACACAAGATATGATGACTCAGGAAACCACACGGTAAAAACCTAGGGAGGATTTGACCTAGCTATCCTCAAGGTAAACCTGAATCCATTATGCGAAAGAATCGAAGTTCATATAGAAGGACTACAAGCTCCCCGCTTGACTCCTAATGCTACCCACCAGTAGAACTTACTGACACGACCACGTGCAAGCTCCGAATCCACGGACTCCTTCTTTCTTGGATTCTTCAATCAGCTACAAGCACCCCCGCTTGTTTATCTTTAAGCTTCAATGTTAGCAACCAAGTTGATCATCAAGATGTTGATACTATCTCTAACTTGAAAACCCTAAGCTTTGTGTAAAGGAAAGCTCCTTTAGATCTCACAAGAGATTTACACAAAACAGCAATGTATGAGCAACAATACAACTAGAGCAACCTTCAAAAACGTGGCTAGGGTTTAGTTTATATACCTAGGGTAAAAACATAAAACCCTAAACGTTTAATGAAGTAGGACTGAGTTAGAAATTCTGCAAAATAATCAACCTGTGCGATTTTCGATCGATCGAGTCTATTCTTTGATCGATCGAGCTAGGCCGAAAGTCCCAAGTACTTCTGCAGCCACTCGATTCCAACTTTACAATAATAAACCAACTTTGAGCAAGCCTAAACAAGACTAAATATATTGTTTTGATCATGGTTTGCCAACATTACAAATTAAAGTTCTAAATACATAAAATCCTAAGACCTTAGAACCTAACATTAATAATGAGGATAATTCTCGCCTGATCATAGTGATTGGTATGGCCTTACTTCCAAGGAATATTAATTGCGGGATTGGGTTGTCGTCGCATATATTATACTATGGTTTTATTAAGGTTCCATACTATATGATTATATGCTAAATACATAATGTCTAGTTTACTTATTATATTCATGTTTATTGTTTTCACATTTGAACATGGCATCATTTAGCCCACTTGTAACTATTCTTAATCAAAACAAACTGTCTAGATCCAATTATGTTGACTGGAAAAGAAATTTAGACATTGTTCTTACTATAGAAGAGCACAAATATGTGCTTACTAAACCATGTCCAAGCTTTACTTCATTAGATGCTCCTCTTGAGGAAAAACAACGATATGATTGTTGGCAGAAATCTAATGAGATGGCCAAGTGCTACATCCTAGCATCTATTTCAAATGTTCTACAGCATCAAATGCAGGATGTAGAACTAGTTTCAAACATCATGCAAAGTCTGAAGGAGATGTTTGGTGAGCAAGGCTGTTCTGCAAGGCAAGAGACCATAAGGCAAATTTATAATACCAAAATGGCTGAAGACAGTTCAGTAAGGGAGCATTGTCTTACAATGATCTCTAATCTGAATACATTGGAAGTTTTAGGTGCTGATATTGATGGAGAATCTCAAGTGGATATGATACTCCAGTCACTACCAAAATCATTCAAGGAATTCAAACTTAACTATAATATGAACAAAAAGATTTATACATTGTCTGAATTAATGAATGAATTGGTAACGGTAGAAGGCATTCTTGGAACTTCTAATGTTGAAACCAATATGGGTGAAGCTTCTACTTCTCAACCTAAGTCGAAAGGCAAGGGTAAGAAGAAGAAGAAGAAAGACTTCACCAAGCAAAAGGGTAAACAAATTGCCTTAGGGGTTATTGATAAAGGAAAGAAGATCAAAGGAAAGTGTTTTCATTATGGTGAAAAAGGACATTGGAAGAGGAATTGTCCAATATTTAAGGCTGCCAAGAACAAAGGTATGATTAATACTTCCTTCTTGAAATATGTTTGGTATAGAATCCCACATATTCCTGGTGTGTGGATTCAAGTTGTACTAATTAAATCTGCAATTCCTTGCAGGGGTTCCAAAAGACCAAAAAGCTTAAAGAAGGGGAGTTGTATCTTACTTTGGCTAATGGGAGCAGGATTCCAGTTGTAGCTGTTGGTGTTTATAATTTATGTTTTAAATCTATAGTTCTAATATTAGAAGACTGTTTGTATGTACCTAATGTTCGTAGGAATTTAATTTCTGCTACTTACTTAGGTAAACATGGATATTATGTTATCCTAAAAGACAATGTTATAATAAAGAAGGATAAAGTGTTTATCTGTTCTAGCAATATTGTGGATGGTCTTTATATTTTAACTCCTGATAAGCATGAATTATATAATTCTAAATTAGATAATAACTCTCATGTGAAATCATTAAAGAGAAAATTTTCTTCTACTAGTGATGCATATCTTTGGCACTTGCGTTTGGGTCATATTAATTCAAATAGGATTCAAAGACTAATCAAAGATGGACTCTTAGAGCCTATGGGCTTTGATGAATTTCCAGTTTATGAATCTTGTTTGGAAGGTAAAATGACCAAACGATCTTTTAATGCAAAAGGTAGAAGAGCCCAAGATTTTCTAGAACTAGTACATTCTGTGTTGGGGTTTATGCCCTAAACTCCAATTTATTGGCATGTTATAAATATAAGACTATTTATAAATGAACTAATGGGACATTATCTTATTCCATGAGATGTATAGTATGTGATTTATGTGATTTAGTCACAGAAGATATAAATCACAAGTTCTTTGTAAATTCAGAATTTTAGTTCGTAGTCGGTGATGAAATTGGTCATTTCATCTGCGAAGACTATAACATGTCAACTAAGATGATTTGTCTTGATCATGAAAGTGAAGACTTCTAGTTAATATGTTGATATATTTTAAGAGTTAAGACATATTGAACTGGACCGCTGTGAGATTTATTATTCTCCTAATGACTGTCAAATGAATAATACAGCTCACGACTTCTATTTACATCAACTCTAAATCTTGAGAGAATAATGGACCTGATCATGAGATGTAGGTTGCTTTGATATATTAGGAGTGAGATCTATAAGTTACGGTCAAAATCTTAGTATGTTGGGCAACCACATTTAGTGTTGATGGAACATATATTCTCAAGATGGAATTCATAATCTCTTAATGGAGATATAAAATATTCCCTTGAGATAATAAGTTTAATGGGTTCAGTTATTCAGAGTGTTGGGCCCAACCATTTTAGTAAGGAGTTACTAAAGTATATATTTATGGAATTGGATTTCATAAATATATGATGAATACATAAAGGATTAAACCGAGTACTCAAGGATTAAGATGTAGTAATCTTCAAAGTGGTAGTCTATATTCATGACTTTGTATTACTATGAATATTTTAATGAAGAGATTGTATGTATAATAAAGTATTGGAATATAATTTATTAATAAGGCCTAAAGTGCAATTATATTCTTATAGTGGTATTGAATATAATCAATGATAACTTTAGACTTGTCAAGAGTTAACAGAAAAGCCCAATGCCCATTAGAGTTAAAGTCTTATTTGTTCCCTTTGGTCCCATCTCAAGCCACAAACTAAAACTCAATTGGGTAGGCTCAAAAGGCTAACCCAATTAGATAATCAGTTATTATTTAATAAGAGTTATTAAATAATAAAACTATGAGAATAATTTTGAATGTACATATGATGAAAAGAAAAGAGAAATCACTTTTTCTCCACAAGGAGAAGAATAAGCATTTTTCTTTGAGAGTCTATGTACAAAGGACTGATTGAGAGACCACACATCTTGGGCACCATGTGGAATTGAAATGAAGATTAAAGGTATTCTCAAGTCATGTTTTGAAATTCACTGCATCAAAGTACGCTTTATGTTCTTTATTCTAGAATTCATGGTTACATGTTATCTTTCATGATTGAAGTAGATCCGTGGTTGTTGCTTCCGCTGTGTGTTTTGTATGAGATACAAGACCAGATTTTCCAACATTTTGATGTATGTGGTCCTATATTAACCCAAGCAAAAGGAGGTTATGAGTATTTCATCACTTTTACTGATGATTACTCAAGATATGGTTATGTGTACCTAATAAAACGGAAGTCCAAAACTTTTGGAAAGTTCAAAGAGTTTAGGGTTGAAATTGAGAATCAATTAGGTAAACGCATAAAAGCCATTCAATCTGATCGTGGTGGTGAATACCTCCTTGGGGAATTCAAGAACTACTTAACTCAAAATGGGATTGTATTCCAATTGGCTGCACCTAGAACTCCCCAACAGAATGGTGTAGCAGAAAGAAGGAATAGAACTCTTTTAGAAATGGTTAGGTCTATGATGAGTTACTCAACTTTACCGATTTCTTTTTAGGGTTATGGCCTAAATACAGCAATACATCTTTTGAATTTAGTTCCACCAAAATTTGTTCCTAAAACACCCATGGAATTGTGGAGTAAGCGTAAGCCTAGTATGAAATATCTTCACATTTGGGGTTGTCCTACACATGTGTTAAAAGGGAAGCCTAATAAATTGGAACCAAAATCAAAATTGTGTTTGCTTGTAGGTTATCCAAAAAAAACTAGGGGTTATTTATTCTATAGTCATAAAGATAACAAAATTTTTGTTAGTACAAATGCTAAATTCTTGGAAAATGACTATATGAATAATTTTATTCCTAGAAGTAAAGTTGTGTTGCCTGAAATGAATGAACCTGTAAATGAACAACTAATGGATGAAACTAGGGATAATGTGATTGTATTAGATACACCACAAGATACTACTCATGACATGTCTAGTACACAGGTGCCTCGTCATAGTGGGAGAATTGTTTGGCCTCCTACAAGATTCATAGTTTTAGAAGAAACTTATGAAGCTATCTCAAAAGAGACTAAATCAGATCCTACACTTATGAAGAGGCAATGAATGATATAGATGCACATCATTGGGTCCAAGCTATGAAATCTGAATTAGATTCCATGTATTCCAATCAAGTATGGGATCTTATAAAGGAGCCTAACGACATTAAACCTGTTGGTTGCAAATGGGTTTACAAGAGGAAGAGAGGGATAGATGGAAAGGTTGAAACATTTAAAGCAAGGCTAGTGGTGAAAGGATATACACAAAAAGAAGGTATTGATTATGATGAAACATTTTCTCCAGTAGCAATGCTTAAATCTATTAGAATTCTCTTATCTATTGCTGCTCATTTTGATTATAAGATTTAGCAAATGGATGTTAAGACTGCATTTCTTAATGGCAATCTTGAAGAGAAAGTCTATATGATGCAACTAAAAGGTTTCATACCTAAGAACCAAGAGCATATGGTATGCAAGTCAAAAATGTCTATTTATGGACTTAAGCAAGCATCTAGGTCATGGAACATCAGATTTGATCAATCAATCAAGTCATTTGGTTTTAAGCAAAATCTTGATGAACCATGTGTGTACAAAAGATATCAAGATAAAGTAGTAATGTTCCTAGTACTTTATGTTGATGATATTCTATACATTGGAAATAATGTAGGGGTAATGTCATCGGTAAAGGTTTGGTTGTCAAGCCAATTTGATATGAAGGACTTGGGTAAGGCTAACTTTATTCTAGGGATCAAGCTTTGGCGAGATCACAAGAATAAGATGTTAGGCTTATCACAAGCTGGATATATAGATAAGGTTCTAGAACGGTTTAGCATGCAAAACTCCAAGAAATGATTACTTCATTTCAAACATGAAATTCCTCTGTCTGATGACCAAAGGCCTAAGACTCAAGAGGAAGAAGATTTGATGAGACAAGTTCCTTATGATTTGTAGTGGGAAGTCTTATGTATGCCATGCTTTGTACTAGACCAGATATCTGCTATTCAATAGGCATGGTCAGCCGATATCAATCAAATGCAGGACCAAAACATTGACAAGCTGTAAAGCATATTCTCAAGTATCTACGGAGAACTAGAGATTATGTGCTTGTTTATCAAAGTGAGGATTTGATACCTATTGGCTATACAGATTCAGACTTTCAATCGGATCTAGATTTCAGAATATCCACATCAGGATGTGTTTTCACCTTGGGAGGTGGAGCCATAAGTTGGCAGAGTATTAAGCAGTCTTGTATTGTAGACTCCACCATGGAGGTAGAATATGTTGCTGCTTGTGAGGTAGCAAAGGAAGTTGTATGGCTCAAAAAATTCATTTTTGACCTTGGTGTAATGAAAATGGAGCAAGTTCCAATCACATTGTTTTGTGACAACAGTGGAGCAGTTGCACATTCTAAAGATCCAAGGAATCATAAGAAAGGAAAGCACATAGAAAGGAAGTACCATATCATTCAAGACATTGTTGCTCGTGGAGATGTGGTGGTAGCAAAGATTGAAAGTGAAAATAATCTAGCAGATCCATTTACTAAAGCCTTGCCTCAAAGGACTTTCGAGTCACATTTGGAGGGAATGGGAGTTACATTAGTGCACAATAGTCTTTAGGGCAAGTGGGAGAATGTTAGGATTAGTGCCCTTAAATCCTATTGTATGATGCTATGTATGATATTACATGTGACATTGTGTATGACTTCATATTGTGTTAAATAAAGTTGTTTTATTATTATTATCTGAAATAACTATAACATGAATATTCAGACGTTATCACATAGTCCATGAGATGCATAGTATGTGATTTATATGATTTAGTCACAGAAGATATAAATCACAAATTCTTTGTAAACTCAAAACTACAATTCGTAATCGGTGATGAAATTGGGCATTTCATCTGCAAAGACTATAACATATCAACTACGATGATTTGTCTTAATCATAGAAGTGGAGACTTCTAGTTGATGCGTTGATGTTTTAAGAGTTAAGACATATTGAACTAGACCACTATGAGATTTATAATTCTTTTAAGGACTGTTAAATGAATAATAAATCTCACGACTTATATTTGCATGAACTCTTAATCCTGAGAGAATAATAGACTTGATCATGAAGTGTAGGTTGCTTTGATATATCAAGAATGAGATCTAAAGTAACGGTCAAAACCTCAGTATGTTGGGCAGCCACATTTAGTGTTGATGGAACATATATTCTCAAGATGGAATTCATAGTCTCTTAATGAAGATATAAAATATTCACTTAAGATAAGTTTAATGGGTTTGTTATTCAGAGAATTAAGCCTAACCACTTTGGTAAGAAATTACTAAAGTATATATTTATGAAATTGGATTTCATAAATATATGATGAATAATTTGAAAGGATTAAACCGGGTACTCAAGGATTAAGATTTAGTAATCTACAAAGTGGTAGTCCGCAATTATGACTTTGTATTACTATGAATATTTTATGAAGGGGTTTGCATGTACAATAAAGTCTTGAGATATAATTTGTAGATAAGGTCTAGAGTGCAACTATATTTATATAGTGGTATTAAATATAGTTAATGGTAACTTTGGACTTGTCAAGAGTTGACAGAAAAGCCCAAAACCCATTGAAGCTAGTGTCTTATTAGTCCCTTTTGGTCCCACTCCAAGCCACACACTTAAGCCCAATTGGAAAGGCCCAAAAGGCCAACCCAATTAGATAATTGGTTAGATACAAAAGGAAAAACGTACAAAATTTTTAAAGAGATAAAAACATCATTGTAAAATGGTGTTTATGTAAGTGTGAGTCACTCTTTAATTCTCCTTTTGTAACTGATTAAGAGTCCACACTTCTTGGGTGTTAGTGGAATTAGAGTGAAGATTAAAAGTATTCTCAAGTGCTTTGATCTTTGTTTTGAAATTCACCACTTCAAGGTACGCTCTCTTATACTCGAATTTTGAAATTTACATAGTGCATGTTATAGATTGAAAATGAAGTAGATTCGTTAATTTTTCGCTGCATACATGCTTATTTTCATCAATAATTATATAACTATATATTTAGGTACTAATTTTAGCAACTTTGTTCAATAAAATTACATTTGGTCCCCACTTTTGATCATTATAAGAGAAATGCTACAGTTACAAACTTTTTTACAACATTTTTATGGACTATTGAGGTAGCAAATTCTTACTAGTTTGCATCTAGGTCCACCATTTACATTACTTTTTCACTTACTAATAATCACTAATCACAACAACAATTTGTAAAAAAAAAAAAAAAAAAGAATTGTAGATCTAGTATTTTCCTCTTTTTAAAGTCCATAATAAAATTTATAGATCTAAAATCTAAAATATATATATATATATATATATATATATATATATATCTATATATACACACAAGCCCAAAATATTAGCCCAACAACAAAAATTTCCGATAAGCGATTGCAAAGCTTAAAAAAATTTGAGACTAATCAACTAATTTTACCAAAAACAAACAACTCATTAAAAAAACTTTAAACAAAATATTTGTGTCCTTACCAACAAAAGACATACTCTACACAAACATAAAAATAATAATAATAAAAGAAAACCTTTGCCGGCTAAGCAGTAGAGCCAAAAGTCGAAGCTACCACATGCAGCTAACAATAAAACCGCCCCTCCTAACTCCAAATCCTAGCTCCGTCCCTGATAATAGTTGTAAAGCTACTTGCAGCTTAGTTATAGTGTGTGTTAGTTTTATTTATGGCCACATGTCAGTAATTCATTGGTTGTTTCATAATAGTGTTTTAGAGGGAAGATTTGTATAGTTTGGGAAGTCAATTTAGAGAGTTAGTTGCTAGATCCTTGTATAAATATACATGTACATGATTAGTTTCTAATTAACGCAATATACATTTTTCATCAAATTTTCATACTCGAGCTCAGCTTGAACATTATACTTTTGTTTTTGTTATTGAGTCAAGCTTGAATATTCAATACTAGATAAAACTTAGACTTCTTTACCTTCATAGTTGCAAGGAATATGAATTATGAAGTTGCAAGGAAATGTTTATGGAAAATGTTTAGTGAAAAACTAGTTTACAAATGTTTTTTACAAATTATCAATATAGTAAGTGGTTATTAGTAAGCAAAAAATAAAATAAAATAAAATAATGTTAGTGATGGGCACAAATAAAATCAGTAAAAATTCCCACATCAATATCTATATACATATGCATGATCCAAATCCCAACAAAGTTTATGCGGATAACTCGTGTGCCTAGGCTTGGAAATCCTCTTTTATGGCCAGCGGCCATGTAGTGAAACTAATAAGTGGGTGATGTGTCAGTGAACCAATCATATTAATTGCACCATATGTTTGCTAAAGGAAATTTTATATTACTTAATATGCAAAACAAACTCCAAGTTCAATTAATTTGACATTAGGCCCACATCAATGGACTTTAGGGACCCTTTTCTTTTGACTCAAATATGAATAAAAGAGAAAACCACTCACCTTCCCAAAAATTAGAAAATAAATAAATAAATTATTGAGGTTGACGCAATATGTGTCTATTTCTATGCATGGCGGCATCATTACTTTTTCTTTTTGGGAAAAAGTAAAATATCGCAGTATCATCATTTTTAATTTTACCCTCAAAAATACAAACTCATCATTTTTTTTTTCTTTTTAAAAAGAAAAAGAAAAAAGATAAGAAGTGTCACCTGAAGATTGGGTATTGTAATCAAATATGGACCATATGGTTCTGTTCTGTTCTGTCACCCCTCAAAAGCAACTTAATTTTTTTTTTGCTGAACTCAAAATTAGAAGCACTTTTAAGTGGAAATCACATCTAGCCCGGTGTTATAGCACTTAGCTTCCTTTTTATTTTATTATTATTTTTAAATAAAAAATAGCTTGCACAAAAATCTAAGAAATTTTAGTGGGTGCAACTCCACTCACTGATTTTTTTTTTTTTTTTTTAATCTTTATATATATATATATATATATATAACATTAAAAATTGCACCTATTGAAAATATTTTTGTGGCGTAAATTATAAGTTTTTGTTTTTTTTTTTTTTTTTGCAAAATTAGATTCTATTGTACAGTAATTTTTAAGAATTACGGCTATACTAAAAAAGAGGAAGAAAGAAAGAAAGAAAGAAAATAATTGTGACCGTAGGTAAAAAAAATTATTTAAAACCTAAAATTTGAAATTGGATTATCATTATTTGATTATTCAATTTTTAGAATTGAAATTGATTATATTAGGGCTTTATTATTTCTTAATAATTATTAAAACAAATTATATCACATTGGTTTAAGTCTTGACAAATTTAGTTAAATTATTTATAAGTTAGTAAAAACCCCTTGTTATGTTGTTAATTTTCAAAAATTGAACTATATTCTCAAAGGTGTTGAAATCAATAAAAGTGTTGAAACAAATGTCATAGCAAACGCAACTTTCCCAAAAGAGTAAAAAACTGTTGAAGTTGATTTGGAAAACCTTTCCACAAATCAAAAGTTAGAAATTTTTTTTTTAATTACAATCCAAATGATAGGGATAAAGTTAGAAGGCATATCTACAAAAGAGTCGTTGTCAATCTCATAATAACCACAACTTTCAGCACAAAGAAAATTATAAACTTTACATAAATTCAACGAGAAAGTTTAGTGACAAATGGTGTGGTTGTAGATAAACTAAACTTTAATAGTGAGATATTTAACAAAATGGCATTAATTTTATTATAATATAATAAACACAATTTTTTTTTTTTTTGTTGATAATTTGATTGTTATACTAAGATATTTGAACCTATGATGTTTTTATCTTAAAAATATCAAGAAATGCTAACTAGTTGAACTACAAAATTCTTGGTATTAACAATATCAATTTTTCTCTAAGAAAAAAAAAAAAAATATATATATATATATATATAGGAATTTACTAACTTGTACCTACAAACCGAGTGTATGGCCATTGTACGTTCAAAATTATATTTGCATATTGTGTCAAAAGTAGAGGAATTAGGAGTACGTGTCAAAATTGGATTTGCCTATTGTCCTAAAATGAAAAATCAGAGGACAATGACTTATTCAGTTCGAACACATCGTGATGTTCGTGAGCTTTAACCCAACTGATCACATTAATAATTGTTAGAAATTTAATGTTCGAGGACTTTAACACTTTGAACTTTAAGCATGTTTAGTTTTGGTGCAATAAAAGTTTGATGATTATAAAAAATAATAATAACAATTGACCGCATTAATTATTGCTTTAATATTTCGAATTTATTGTATGCCAGTGTGAAACCATTTGACTTAAAAAGTTTAAATAAATGAGTTGAAACTTGAAACACGTTAATGTTATCAATTACTACTTCATTCTATTTTACCATTCATTCTTGATAATTATACATACATACGTATATATATATATATATATAAAATAAAAGGACACATGAATGGAAACAAACAACGAATGCAACCTTTTAGAAAATTGACTAATTGAGTGTTGCTATAAAGGTTTTTGAAAAGGTACATTATCATTTATCAAAGTATCATCACTAGTCACACTCAACAAAATTTCATACTAAGATTTTTAACACATAATCTTGTTGATTGATATTACACATTAGCAGCAAAAATCAAGGATACGATCTAGAGAAACAAACAAGATTCAAGGCCGAAAGTTCTAGTCGTGAAAACTCACAAGTACTTGATTCGGCTTTCTCTTGTCACATTTTTGTTCTAAAAGAGATTTCCAAAACTTTAAAATTGTCTCAATTCCACTTTTCTTTTTTTTTTCTTTTTTTTTTTTTGTTCTAAAAAACGCTTCTAACACTTTAAAATTGGTCTCACTTACACTATTTTGTTATAAAAATAAACTTCCAAATACTTTAAATTGGTCTCACTTACATTTTTCTTTTTCTTTTCTTTTTTTTTTTTTTTTTTTTTGGTTCTAGAAAACACTTCCAAATACTTTAAATTGGTCTCACTTACACTTTTTTGTTATTAAAAAAAAAACACTTCCAAATACTTTAAATTGGTCTCACTAACACTTAGCTCAGTGTGAATAACAACAGTGCTATCTTCCGCCGAAAACTTTGGTAAAAGCTAAACTATTCAATTACGTATTTGCATTTGCACGTGGAGGAACTCTTGCGGCTTATGATATCTATATATGAGTCTATCAAATTGGGACCATTAACAAATCTCACGTTAGAAACGTTGTCATATATATGCCTAGCTAGTAGTAGCTATATTATTATATATATGCTTTTACTAAAGACTTGTTATTTCACAACCGACCAAGATTGCTGCTTAGCTATATTTTGGATGTCCCAAAAGAAATCAATTCCATTGGCACATTTGACATTTGCTGAGGTGGGGTTTGCTTTGGTTTACACTTTACACCCACAATGGGACAATTAATAGTTTTTTCCAACCCCTTCTTGCAATTTCCTGATTAATAACTAACTAATTAAGAACAAGTAGATCGATGTTTTTAACACTAATTAAGCAAGGCCTTTTTAGAGTGTACATATATATATATATATATATACATACTTATTATATAACTAGTAGTAGCCAGGGATTATAAGGACTGAAACTCAAACAAAAATCTTGATGTGGATACTGGGTCATTAATTTGGATCTCCATAGTTTTAAAATTGAAAAAAAAAAAAAAAAAAAAAAAAAAAAACACATGGCGTTTAAGGTTAATTGCTTTCTAGAATCTTAAGACTAAAAGTGACCATTATTGTTCTTTTTTCTCCACCTTTATTGTGGGCTCTCACCACATTTTTTCCATAATTTTGTGTGTGCTTAGATAAGTTTACAATTTATAACCCAATTCTTTTTCACCGACAACTTAGGTATAATTTTTCAAATTCAAACTCTCTCTCTCTCTCTCTCTCTCTCTCTCTCTCTCTCTCTCTCTCTCTCTCTATATATATATATATATATACTAGTATTATGCTCGTGAGATGCACGGCTTAATAAAAAAATATTTTGATAATATAATTAAATTTAATAACAAATAAAATGAAAAAAGAATTAATTCAAAATTTAAGATTAAAAAATAAATTGTACTTGTACACTTAAAAGAAAATTAATTTTTCTTTCTTATTTTGATATTTAAATCATTTGTTTTAGTGTTGATTTCATTCAAATGGTTATAAGTTTTATCAAACCTAAACCTACATATGTATCCATATGTAACATTCTAAATTAATAATAAATAAAAATATAATACTCTAACTTAATGTAACATTCTAACTTACTAATAATTAAATATAACACCCTAACTTAAAGTAATGATTGTAATTGAATTGTGTTTTAGCCTTTAAGAACACATATATTATTTTTTTTATCATTAAAAAAAAAAACACAAATATTAATTTTACACAAGAAAAAATAATGAATTCAATAATTGAAACGGTTGAAAAAAAATTTAAGTAGAAACCTCAATTCATTAATAAAAAAATATCCAAATTTTTTAACTTTAAAAAAAAAAAAAAAAAAAAAAAAAAAAAAAAAAAAAGGAGTTAAGTAAAGATAGACTTACATAAAAATTTGGATGGATGGATTCTCTTGTATCCAATTTCATGTTTGACAGCAAATTTTGCTTTTAATTAAAGAATATAGATTACATAGAACAAAGCACCAAACAAAAGCCATAACAAATTAAATCCATTATAAAATATTGATGTCAACAACAAATAATCATGTAATAAGAAATTAAAAAAATACAAATATATTGCTTGCTATATTGACTTCTAAAAAAACACTAAAAGGTGTGATCAAACATAGAATTTCAACCTATCTATAAAACTTGTTGATAAAAATCACATTGTATATAATAAAAAGGCAACAAATACACAAAATCTATTCAATTTGATGAAGGAAAAAAAATAAATAAATACCTGCAAGGTTAAGAGGGAAGGCTATTACAAAGGCTTGGAATCTTAGAAACTTTGAAACTTTGAGCAGTATAAGGATAACTCTGATCCGCTAGATTATGATAATTACGCAAATACAGATTGATAGATAGACAGACAGACAGAATGCTCTCCCAGACAGACAACAACGACAGAACACTATTCATTAGTATCAGAGCCATGGATGGTAGATGTATGAGTTTTATTTCTTTGCAATTAAGAAGTTACTAAGAAATTTTATTACTGCATAGCCACTACTGGCTCCTTGTTAGTGTTGGTCAGCCTCAAGACTTGTTGGCAAGCCATAGTTTCACATTGGTTAGCCCATTTTTTGTTAGCCGACAGACAGGCAAGTGTTTGGGTGGTCTCGCAATGGAGTTTCCTAAGGAGGTGGTCCCGATAACAAGGATACTAGTGGTTAGTAATAGTTCCGCCAGTAATTATTAATTGCTTGGAAATAGAATAAATACGTTTAACACTTCATCTTCTGTTTGCTTGCTCACACTTACGTTAGGCACATACTAATAAGAAACATGGAATATGATGATATAGATTATGATGAAGGTTATAGCATAAGAGATATAGACAATAATTGGTTAAATGATAATATGGATTATGAAATAGATTCTGACTCTAACAGTGATATGGATAATTATAATTATAACTATAATAACACAAATAATTGGAATACAATAATAGGAGATAAAATCAACAGACAGATTGATAGATACAATAATAGTTTTTTATATAGGATTAATAAAAAATTGGAATCTTTAGAAGCTATTGAAATATCCACCATTGTAGAAAGAAAAAATGATAGAGATAATAGAATAGACAATTTTTTTAGACCTTTATGAAAAAATTAAAGCTTTAAATTCAGAACAAGAAAGAAACTTTGAACCCCATCAAAGATCATCTTTAGTGACAAATAATTCACATGATAGAAAAAATAGTAGCTTAGTAAGCATCGACAGATTCATAAATATTGCAAGTAGAAAAGATTACAGGAGAAATAATTTAAAAACTATAGAAAACACTCTGACAGAAAGGAAAGACTATAGTCATGTAGTAAGAAGCTCTATAGAAAGCCAAGAAAATAATAATAGAAAGATGACATAATAGAAACAATACAAAAAAAGAAGCTAGTTGGAGACAAAGAAAAAGGAATAATACGGAAATGCATAGTAAAAGAGATGTTAGAAAGAATAGAGAGCCAACAAGTAGGGATGGCAATTTTCGCCCGGCCCGCGGGTACCCGGCCCGGCCCGACCCTAATGGGCCGGGTTTTACCCGGTCCGATTAGGAATAGGGTCGGGTATGGGTTTAAAAAAAAAAAAAACCGAAGCGGGTCCGGGTCGGGTCCGGGTTTTATTAAAAAACCCGAGACCCGACCCGAGACCCAACCCGGTAAAAACCCGGTTAATTGAAATTACTAAAATACCCTTATATATATATATATATATAAACCTAAAATTTCTAGCCCTAATTCTCATTTCTTCTGCCCTCACTCACTCAGCACTGTCAGCAGCCTCCCTACACTCCCTCCCTCTCAATCCGACACAGCCCTTACACTCCACCATGAACACCACCAAAAACCCAGACGGCGAGATACCCAACCACCAAATTGCAACACCACCGCCTCACCTCGAGCTGTCGCCGTTTTTCTTCGCCAAATCGGAGCTGTCATCTCTTTTCTTCACCAAATCGGAGCATCAGTTTTTTCTTCAGGCTTCAGGCTTCAGGCTTCAGCTCAAGGTATGCTCTGATTACGCTGAAGATCTTCACGGTGGATCTTTCCAATTCTGGTCAATTTTCTCTGTTTGTTTCCCGAGAAAACCCTCTGGAAATTAATTTTCTTTTTTAACCGTCTTTTTTAGTGTATGTTTCGAAGCCTAATACCTCGTGCCATTTTCTCGTTCTCAGGAAGTTGGGAATGATTTGTGTATAGTTGTTTTTTTTTTTGTTTGGGCTAATACATTTTGTGAATTGTCAGTTACAGTGAAGGTGATTTATTGTTGTTGTTTGTGTGCTTTGTAGAGATGTGGAGTTTTGAGCATTTCAGTTAATTTTTAAGTTTTGTTTGGTTTCGCGGAAAGTTGGGGGATTTTAAAGAAAATACAGGCTGAAAGATACTTTTAGTCTTTTAAATTTGATGCAAGTTCGATTTTTTGTTCCTAGGGAAATCTTAAATCTATGGAAAATGCTAAAAGGATTACCAATTTCAGTACAAAAGGTTTACAAATCGACATATCAGTCAATAGTCAATGTGCAAGCTTAATGTAGGCAAAATATGGGCTTAAATCTAGGCTTAAATCTGGGCTAAATTTGTGCTTAAATCTGGGCTTAAATTAAAATTTGGGCTCAAATTTTTATTTTTTTTTTTTATTATTTTTTTTTTCAGTTGGGCCCAAACGAGCCCAATTTCTAAACGGGGCCCGGCTGGGGCGGGTCCGGGCCCCGGGAAAAAACCCGGTACCCTAAACGGGCCGGGTCCAGGCTACGGGTCTTGCCCCGCGGGTCGGGTCCGGGTATGAAAAAACCCGGCCCGAACCCGACCCGTTGCCATCCCTACCAACAAGGCAATTGTAATACCCGGGAAAAAGAAAAAAGAAAAAAGAGATTAAAAGGAAGGGTATTTAAGGAAATCTCTTGTGGGGTCAATTTTATAATTTATAATTATAAGGGAGTTTTTAGAAAAATAAGGTTGAAACCCTAGCTATATATATAAGCATATTAAGTCAACGTATATGAGAGATATTTTGAGAGGGGAGACTACTCAAAGGACTGAAGTAGAGAAGGATTGACTACACTCTTGAGGTGATATCTAAGGATTTTAGGGGAAGTGTTAGAGAAAGGTTCTTGTTGGAATGGCTTTTAGAGATAAGTAACCTTATCCTAATTGGTTTTATTTTGCATATTTTAACTACTGAAATTTTTTTACAGTTGTTACAATTTTATTTCTATTGTATTACTAATTTCAAGTAAAGAATTATCACAAATATATCTGAGTACTGAATATATGATGTAAGTAACCTTATCCTAATTGATTTTATTTTGTGTATTTTAACTACTGAAAATTGTTTACAGTTGTTACAATTTTATTTCTATTGTATTACTGAATTCAAGTAAAGAATTATCACAAATATATCTTATTACTGAATATATGATGTACTTTATTTAATTGTTTTTAGCTATACTAATTTAAAGTAAAGAATAAAGAATTTTCACAAATATACATGAGCATTGAATATAAGATTTATTTTATTTAATTGTTTTTAGCTATATTGATTTAAAGTAAAGAATTATAGAAATATCACAAATAGATTTGAATATTGAATATATGATTATATATTTTTGAATAGGATATATTTGAATAAGATATTATTGTATTTGATTAAGATATATTTTTGTTAGAAACTATGATTTCACATATATGATTATAAACAATCTGACTGTGGATATATTCTGATACCCAGCCAATGAAGTTATTCATTGGTACTCTGATACCCAAACCAATGGGGGTTATTCATTGCTACACTGATACCTAGCCAATGGGGGTCATTCGTTGGTACTCTGATACCCAACCAATTGGGGTTATTCATTAGTACACTGATACCCAACCAATAGGGGTCATTCATTGGTATTCTGATACCCAAACCAATGGTGGTCATTCATTGGTACTCTGATACCCAACCAATGGGAGTTATTCATTGGTACTCTGATGCCCCGTCACGGGGATATAGCGTGACCATAGTCATAAGATTGTTAAGAATATGAATTATGTTTGAATATTTGAACTATTTTAAGTCCTTAAAACTACATATGTGATTTTGGAAATGTTTGAGTATTTGAACCATTTTTAGTCATTAAAACTGCTTATGTATCTTTTTTGGAACATATTGTAAGTTATAGTTTTGATATATGGAAAACTGACTACTTTCTAAACCATCTATGATATATTTGTCATATTAAAGTATGTGATCTATTTGTAACTTATTATTTTAAGAATATGAAACTTTTTTAGTTATCTTTGAAAACTCATAGTATATTATAACTTTTGAAGACTCATATTTTATCTTATTACTTTACAGATTTATTGCTTGATAGAACTTATTAGGACTTTGGTTACTTATTGAGTTATCAACTCACTCCATTTTTCCCCTCCTGTTTCAGATAGTGAAGAATAGCAAGTTTTGGGAATTTTGATGTTGTGTTGTGAGCAGGAAAAGAAGCTTTGACATATTGGGATTTGGATAGTCTTCTAATAGTTTTATATTTATTGGCCAATTTGCACTATGTACATGAGGTTTGGATTTTGTTCCTATTAAATTATTGGAGATCTATTCATAAAGAATTTGTTGAGGTATTTTGAATTTATTTGATTTAATTTTTTGAGGGTAAATTTTAGTTGTTAAGAATGCCTTGCACACCTGTAGGGTGCATACTTTATAAGCGTGTGGCAGTTGTCATGTGCCTATTTTTATAGTTGGGTTCGGGGCATGACAGCAATAGTACTATAACTAATTCAAAAGATGGAACTCTACGTAAAGAGTTAGACATAGGAAAAGAAAGAGACAAAGAGAATGATGACCTAAACTTAGTCAACAAAGAAAGAAGTATAGAAAGACATAATAGTAAGGAAACTAGGACATTACAACCCATACGTAGGAATATGGAAGAAAATGACAAGCTAGACTTATTTGATAAAGAGATAAAAAAAGATAGTGTTGTAAAAGTAAAAGTAGTCAACAGAGAAAGAAAAGATAGTTCCAAAAAGAGTAATAGTTTTAAAGAAGAAATTGATGAAAAATTAAAATCAATTGTAAGAACTATGGACTATACCCGAGATGACAGTTTAGTAGAATTGGCTAAAAAGATAGAAATTTTAAATTTATTGATAGAGATTAAAGAAACGAAAAAAGCCATAACAGTTTTAGAGATTATTGAGTTATCAAATAATGAGAACTCTGATAGACAAATTAGAAATAATATTTGCCATAAATGTAAAGAATATGGGCATACTAAAAAACAATGTGACAGATATAATAAAATTGTTAAACAAATCAGTAAATTAAAATTGGAGAAAGATGTAATAAATGAATTGATGGGAATGTTTAACGTTAAATAGAAAGAGATAGACCAAGTATTGAAAAAGGAAGAATTAAAATTAAAATCAACCAACCCACTTAAGGTCAGTAAAAGGAAAAGAAAAGAAAAAGACATAATAATGAAATTGATAGATAATTTACCCAATCGCTTAAAAGATAAAAAAAGAATATTTACTAAATTTGAAAGATTCCATAAATATACCTATTGTTTGTATTAGCTGCAAGAAATATGGTGTCACGACCCAAATCCATGAAACATGAATTTAGATGCATGACTAACTTGCTATTCTTGCACAACTCAAAGTAAAATTAATCCAAAATAATTTAAAACTCCAAAGAAACAATGCTCTTAATAAATAACCTCTTACAAAAATTTAAACTCCACAAATTGGAAAATAATCTCCAAAATATAAATCATGAATTACAAAAAAAGGATAACTAAAATTCTATAAGTCTTCAAGTAATATAGAAATCGCCTACAACTTCCACGCTCAACCTTGCACCTTACAAAGCGATCAGAAGGTCCTATATTCCCAACTACACTTCAATCTAAAAATAGTAATTGATGGGGTGAGCCACATCTAGTAAGTAATTGTACAGAATATACAACGGAATAGAGTCAAGCAAAGCACGAGTATTTTAAATTTTCACAAACTCATTCAATGGTATCAAAAAATTAATTATTCTAAAACATATAACGAATCACTTAATACATATGTAATCACATCTTAAAATCATTAGAAAACACATACATATAATTGATCAGAGCACAGTGTCACATATACGCATCACATATTCTCACATACAATCCTGTGAGCGGATACCAACATCTAACCCCTGCTGGTAAGGGATCAACACATATTCTCACATACAATCCTGTGAGCGGATTTACACATATATCTAATATATCTGATCAATTCTAAAAACACTTATTTTGAGTCATATATCACAAAGCAAAGTTAATACAAAATATAATAATTTACTTGATATTAACCATTTCTTTTCAAATACAAAAGCATATCAAAGATCACGATATCGAATAGAACATAAATAAAAGGATGCTTGACTCTCTTAGGGAATGAATAAGAACTAAAGAGTTTATATAAATATTTTTAAAATTCTTGAGTAAGTTTGAAAACCCAATTTGCTAAAACACCCGTCTTAAATATCATTTGAAAAATAAAAATATGACTTTGAAATCACTTGGTTTTAAACAAACTTAAAGAAAAAGAACCTTTATAGAAAACTTACTTTGAAACACAATTATTTTCGGAAAAATAGTTTAGCTTAGAAATCATCTTTTAAATGGGATTTTGACAATCAAAACGTTATTTAAAATTCGAAATTTCTCTTTAAAACATTGTCTAAAAGTCGAAGTTTCTCTTCCAATGGTGTAAGAATAATGCCTTCGATAAACTTTAGAAAACGTAAACTTTAAAAGCATAACTTTTGAAAAACCTTTAACCTCTAAGAACCTAAAGAATAAACTTGCGCATAATATGCATAATTACTTACCTCTCTTGCTAATACTTCTGAACACAGCTGAACACTTTAATCTTCTGTAAGCTCTAAACAAAAGAATGCTTTAATCAGTAAGCATGGAATCTAATCCTTACAACCCTTTTCTTTCCTACTGTCCTACAAAATCAGGTATGAAACTACTTTTGTATATACCATTTAATTAAGCAATTAATATTCCTTATCAAAGTCTCACCGCAACAATATTTCCCCAAAACTAATCTGTACTACTAGAGTTCTTGCCTTGGGTCAAATCTCATATTACTATTAAAGAAGCATCAGTCGAAATACCCTAGGCCTTAGATTAATGTTCCCATTGAAAACGTAAAGGATACGGGGCCACCTTTAGGATTAAAGGTTATAATTATGAAGTCTATATTCGAAGGAAATCTGTAGGCAACTCAATGAAATCATGTACTCACTTTTAGGAATTAATCTAATATATATAGTCCTTTACTAGACCCAACGTCCTCAATTTCAACGGGTAATCAATATAAAACACAAAAGTACCATTAACTTAAGAGTATTACAATCGGATCTTTACATGAATAACGCTCATATATATAACCATCTTTCCATTGTAATCGATTAGTCAAATAGTAGACATAATTGAATCTTATCATGCTGCCAAAATCGTAAATATATCACAAGATTTATAAACAAGATAGAAATATTGGGATGAGGTTCTCACCTTGATTTTGTGGCCAAACAGTATGCCCCAAAACAATTCTGCCTCTTCAATTAACTCTGTGGAAAAAAATATACCTCCTAGCCTCCTTAGTGATGAAACCCTTCTTATAAAAACCCTAATTATCTTTTCCTCCAACTTATATTTTAACACATCAAAAATGTGGGCTTGGTTGGGTAGTGGGCTCAAGTTTAAAATCCACTTAAGCTTATCTCTTTCGTCTCTAAGAGGCCCATAGAACATCTTTCTCTTTTCTTTTTATTTATTTTAATTGTCTCACTAAATTGTATGCACTAAAACTTTAATTTCCTCACTTAATTGTAGCACCACAAAATTGTCTACTCCCATCTCATTATGCACACAGTTATACTACATCAACTCTATACTAAAATGATAAGGTACCGTGATACTCATAAAAAACAAAATTTGGGGTATTACATATGGACACCATGTTACGGATTGTAGAAAAGAAGAAAAAGCCAAGAAAGAAAAGATAAAAATCAAACAAGATGGGACAAAAATAAAACAGTAAATATACAAGACTTAATGATAAAAGAAAAAAATAGTAAAACAATAAATAAAAGAAATTAAAGAAGATGATTCAACAAACATAGATGAAAAAAATATTGCAGAAATAATAAATCTAAAAAAATTTTCTAATCATATGATAGCCCCCCCCCCCCCCCCCCCCCCCAAAAAAAATTAGAAAAAGATGCTCATAATTGATAGAATTTCTTGAGTTTAATTGACAAAGTAATTTTCAAAAAGTGGCATACAGAAATTACTTTAGTAATTAATAAAGAATTCTCTTTGACAGAAATTGCTTTAATAGACTTAGGTGCTGACATGAATTGTGTACAAGAAGGAATAATACCTTTAAAGTATTATGAAAAGTCATTTGAAAGATTAACTCAGGCCAATGAAGAAAAGTTAATTAATCATAAATTACTTGATGAGTTAATTTATCATAAATTATCTAATGTATACATTTGTAATAAAGGTATATGTTTTGAAGTTATTAAAGACCTTACTTCCAAAGTTGTTTTAAGAAATTCCTTTAAGGTCTTTGTTAGGTTTTGAGTTTGTAATGTTGGCAAACCATGACAAAACATGACAAAAACTAAGTCTCATTAGTTTAGAATGGTCTACATTGAAGCCCACGACAAAAACTTCAAGTTCAAGATAAAAACAAATGAGTTACAAGCTGGTTGGTTCGATCAATCCAATCTAATTTTCGATCGATCGAAAATCGCGTATCAGGAAAATCAGCAAACGTAAAAAGGCCATAACTTATTCGTTTGAAGCCCAAATCACGAGCCGTTTTTTCCAGTATTTAAAAGACATCATAAGCTAACCCTAGGTAGGGTTTTTAGAGCTTTTTAGAGAGATTAGAGTGCCTCTTTTGCCTCTTTGAATTTTTAGGGTTTTGTACCCAAAAGCTCTCTTCTGTTTTCTACCGGTGCTATTCCTTGAAGAATCTCAAGATCCGGTGTTGTAGAAGTTGTTGCCTTCTCTAGTCATCAAAGGTGTTGATGATCTAAACCTTCAAGGGTGGTCTTGAAGTCACAAACAGGAGAGTTTGTGTTGATAAACCTTTGAGTGGGATCTCAGAGTCACAGACGTGAGTGTTTGTGTTTTGCAAAGGCCAAAGAAAGAAGGAGTCTGTGGATTCGGAGCTTGCATGTGGACGTGTCAGTAAGTTCTACTGGTGGGTAGCATTAGGAAGTCGAGCGGGGCGCTTATAGTCCTTTTGTTTGAACTTCAATTCTTTCTAGTGGATATGCTTTTTACCTTGAGGATAGCTAGGTCAAATCCTCCCCAGGTTTTTACCGTGTGGTTTCCTGGGTGATCATATCATTGTGTCTTTTATTATTCCGCTGCTTTATTATTTTGATATGATTGCATGATTGCTTTAACCTAAAATTGCATAATTTGACTAAGTAACAACTTGGCTAATTAATCTAGGCTACGCAATCTGGTAGTTTAAGGGGCCTAAATTTCCATCAATCTTGACTAATGTATCTTTTAATTTCATCTTACCCTTGATCCCAAAAGAAATTGATTCCCTTAATAATGTCACTATTTTAAGAGATACTAATAAAGAAAGAATCTATAGAACTGAAAGAAGTTTGACATATTTAAAGACAGAAATATCACTAGATGACCAACTGACAGAAAATGACAAAAAGAAATTTAAACAAGATAAAGAGACAGAGATTTGTTCCTATTCCCCCATTACTTTTTTGTATAAGCACCGACATATAGTCCAAACACTTTGTGAAAAAGAATTTAGTGAAAGAGATAAAGACATGAAAGATGGAACTATACTCTCTCTTAGCCAATATGAATGGACTGACAGTTGGACAGATGTACCAAACAAAATCATAATAGATAACATACTTACACCCTTTATAGTATCCTCAAATGCTAATATGATGGATGTTTTATTAAAAGAAGAAGACTTGATAGATTCTCCTTTATTGATCATTAAAGAAAATATTAATTGTGGTAATTTCTTGAATAAAGACAAATTTAATTTCTCCACAGGAAAAGTTAATCATAAGCTTTTTACAGATTTTCCCCAGACTAATACAGTAGTTAATGGAAGACTTTATGGAGAAACTTTATTTTTGTAGAATGAGATATATAGTAATACATACATGGATAGAATCATGATAGATTTTGAAAATAGTAATACATACATGGATAGAATCATGACAGATTTTGAAAATATTTTAAATTCCATTCACTTTGACAGATTTTGTCATGACTATTGTAATACCACTACTACTCAACAAGAGCACAAAGGTGTACAGAGAAATTTTGTTTTACTTTAAATTTTAAAAATGATTTTCTTATAAAATATTTTAAAGAAATTTTGCAAAAAGACATTGTTGAAAGGATTTTAAAAATGAATTTGAAAGAAACTTTGCATGGATATGTTTATTCTCAAAATAATATTTCAAGACATAATCCTTTTCCCAAATCCCATTTGCAGACTACTATGAGTAAAAGAACCTCCCAGGCAAATATGAAAGGAAAGGGCAAGGCACTAGTAGTGCAACCCAAACAATTCCAAAAGCCTTCAGTAAGGATTTCGAATAAGCATGAAGGCGTCTCAATAGAGACAATCTCCCTTCAAGATACGTTGCTAGCAAAGGTAGTGTATTCATGTGGTGAAAAAAGTGAAATTTTGCAAGAAGTGCTTCACACTAACCTCATTTTCTGAGATGGAGAATTTACAAACCTTCCTTTTCATATTAAATTACTTCTTGATAATCTTCAAGTAGCCTTCACCCTCAGACAGAAACTTTTATTCCAAAGGACCCTTAAGGCTTTGGAATTACATCTTGTTAGCACCAGCGCATTTATTGGAGCATCTGGTTGTCAACTCCCTGGCAAGGAGGATGGAGATTCAAGCTCCACAAAGATAGAATCACAGTCTCCAAAAAGCTATCTTATAGGAACAAGCTTTTCAAAGCTACCCCCTAAGATTTAGCAAAAAGCGAGACTTGCCATTAGAACTTTACCTCCTAAAATCCAACAGAATATACTAACTCATAAAGCCATAACAAGTTCTTATGACAGATGGATGCATCTTTTTACAATTTTAGTCTTTACAACATTTATCAGAATAGAAGACATGATAGATGACACATGGCTATCTCATAAAGCTACATGGTATGAAAGTTTTGGAGAAGCAGACAGAGTTTACAAAGGAACAGGAGACAAATACAATCCTTATCCGGGATTACTTATTAATACAGAGACAGAAGATCCAGTAATTCATGATCCTTTATGGTTATCTAAAATGCTAGAAGCAAGATTTATCAGCAAATTAATCATAACTTCTAGAATTTAGATTAGTTTATTTCCCAAAGTTATCCAAGAAGTAGCCACACAAATTGGAGGACTTAATTATATGAGGATCACTATTTGGAGTGCTCTTCCAGCTTGGGACACTACCTATTATATGGAAGCTCGGCCAGCACACATTTTAGTTCTTATTCATGATTGGGGTTGTATCCTTAAATACAACTAGTATACAGGAGATACTTATTTACCACTTGATGATCTGGATGCCTTGGCTCGAGAATGGTCTAATTTCATAAGTAATAAGATTTATAAGATACAGAGAGAATTAGACAGAGGCTTCCACTTATATAGTTACACTAACAAGATAGCTGTATATGGTCCAAGACCTTCAGCAATGAGGCTATTTGAGAAAAGAAAGATTGTTAAGGATCCTAGATTAATGACGGCAAAGGATTGTGACCCTATTTATCTTCCGGCTTCATATTGCGCTCTATGTAGTAATTATGGAGTAGTCCATGAGCATGAGCAATATGAGGATAACTCTGATCCATTAGATTATGATAATTATGCGAATACAAATTGATAGATAGACAAACAGACAGAATGCTCTCTCAGACAGACAACATCGATAGAACACTATTCATTGGTAGCAAATCACTATTCATTGGCTACAGATCACTATTCATTGGTAGCAAATCACTATTTATCGGTGACATATCACTTTTCATTGGCGACAGATCACTATTCATTAGCAACAAAACACTATTCACTTGCACACGTAAATAGCTTCCAAATAGATCTAATATAATTCAAATAGTTACAAACAAATGCTTATAAGTTATTACTATTTACCAGCATGCATGGAGATTATTCAGACAGACCTAGAAAGATTAGACAAATATTCTTGACCGAACACTTTTCACTTGCATACGATAGAAAGTATCCTGATAGATTCTGATTCTTAGAATATATGGTTTTATAAGTTCCTATTGACAATTTAACTTGAGTTAGCTTTACCTACTTAGGTTAATTTACCATGGTTCATTTTACCTATAAAAGAGACGGACTACGAAGATAGAAGACAAGCTTCTAAGTTTAAAAGCTTTTCAGAATAGAAGTTTCTAAGTTTCTAAGATTCCAAGCCTTTGTAATAGCCTTCCCTCTCCCTCTCTTAGAAACACCTCCCCTCTTCTAATCTTGTAACCCTTCTCTTCAGACAGTGATTTATTTTCTAGCTTGTATCAAAGTAGCAGTTTGTTTTCAAGTTTATCAAAGACAAAAGTTTTATTTCAAGTAAGATTTTACAAGTTTCTGCTGTCATATTCCATACTCTATTTTAACTTATTTTGAATATATCTATTTTGCGATTTTCTTCTTTATCATCTATTTTATCATTGTTTATGCTTCCATATTACTGTTGTGCTCTCTCCTAGGTAATCATTGGATAGGGATTGTATCGGTCTCCTATTCCTTCATAAACTCTGTCTATATCTCCAAAGCTTTCATACCATGTAGCTTTATGAGATAGCCACGTATCGTCTGTCATGTCTTCTGTTCTGATAAATGCTGTAGAAACTAATACTTTAAAAAGATACATCCATCTATCATAAGAACTGGTTATGGCTCTATGAGTTAGTATATTCTGTTGGATTTTAGGAGGTAAAGTTCTAATGGCAAGTCTCGCTTTTTGCTAAATCTTAGGGTAGAGCTTTGAAAAGCTTGTTCCCATAAGATAGCTTTTTGGAGACTATGGCTCTATCTTTGTGGAGCTTGAATCTCCATCCTCCTTGCCAGGGAGTTGACAACCAAATTCTTCAATAAATGCATTGGTACTAACAAGATGTAATTCCAAAGCCTTAAGGGTCTTTTGGAATAAAGGTTTCTGTCTGAGGGTGATGACTACTTGTAAATTATCAAGAAGTAATTTAATACGAAAAGGAAGGTCTATAAATTCTCCATCTTGGAAATGAGATCAGTGTGAAGCACTTCTTGCAGAATTTTACTTTTTCCACCATATGAATACATTGCCTCTGCTAACAACGTATCCTGAAGGTATATTGTCTCTATTGAGACTTCTTCATGCTTACTTGAAATCCTTACTGAAGGCTTTCAAAATTGTTAGGGTTGCATCGCTAGTGCCTAGCCCTTTTCTTTCATGTCTGCCTAGGAGGTTCTTTTACTCATAGTAGTTTGCAATTGGGTTTTGGGAAAAAGATTATGTCTAGAAATATTATTTTGGGAATAAACATTTTAATGCAAAGTTTCTTGCAAATTCATTTTTAAAATCCTCTCACCAGTGTCTTTCTGTGAAATTTCTTTAAAATGTTTTATAAGAGAATCATTTTTAAGATTTAAAGTATGTATAATAAAACAAACTTTTTGCTATACACCTTTGTGCTCTTGCTGAGTAGTGGTATAGAAGTAGCCATGTTGAAGTCTGTTAGAGTGAGTGGAATTCAAAATATTCACAGGGTCTATTATAATTCTATTTGCAATGCTATATTTCTCATTCTGCAAAAATATGTGAAATAAAGCTTCTCCTAAAGTCTTTCATTAATCACTATAGTAGGAAAAATTTTCAAGGACTTATAATTAATTCTGTCTGTTAAGAAATTAAATTTGTCTTTATTCAAGAAATTACCACAATTAATGTTTTCTTTAATGATCAATAAAGGGGAATCTGTCAAGGCTTCTTTTATTAAAACATCTATTATATAAGTATCTGAGGATACTATAAAGGGTGTAAATATATCATTTATTATAATTTTGTTTGGTAAATCTGTTAGACTATCAATCCATTCATATTGACTAAAAGAAATTATAAACATAGTTCCATCTTTTATGTCCTTTCCACCGAATTCTTTTTCATGTGTTTGGACTATATGTTGGTATCTATGCCAAAAAGCAATGGGGGAACAAATCTCTTTATCTTGTTTAAATTTCTTTTTGTCATTTTTTGTAAATTGCTCATCAAGTGATATTTCTGTCTTTAAAGATGACAAACTTCTTTCAGTTCTATAGATTCTTTCTTTAATAGTATCTTTTAAGATAGTGACATTATTGAGGGAATCAATTTCTTTTAAGATCAAGGGTGAGATGAAATTAAAAGGTACATTAGTCAAGACCATAAAGGAATTTCTTAAAACAACTTTGGAAGAAAGGTCTTTAATAACTTTAGAATATATACCTTCTTTAATAACTTCAGACTATATATCTTTATTACAAAAGTAAACATTAAGTAATTTATAATTAATTAATTCTTCTCCATTGGCCTGAATTAATCTTTCAGAAGATTTTCCATAATATTTGGAAGGTATTAATCTTTCTTGTATACTATTCATGTTAGTGTCTGGGTCTATTAAAGAAATTTCTGTCAAAGAAAACTCTTTATTAATTACTAAAGTCATTTCTGTATGCCATTTTTGAAAAATTACTCTGTCAATTAAACTCAAGAAATTCTATCTATTACTAAAAATTTTATTTTTATTTGAAACATTAATATCTGCAACTTCTTTATCTGTAGGAGGATCAAGGGAGTCTGTCATAGGATTAGAAAATTCTTTTAAATTTATTATTTCTGCAATATTCTGTTCATCTATGTTTAAGGAATTATCTTCTTTAATTTCTTTAATTTCTTGTTTTACTATTTTTGCTTCTGACGTTAAGTCTTGTAAAGTTACTGGTTTTATATCTACGCTATCATGTTTCTTTTTTGTCTTTTCTTTCTTATCTTTTCCTTTCTTAGCTTTTTCTCATTTTTCACATTCAGTAGCATGGTGATCATATTTCCTGCACTTAATAAAAGCAATAGGTATATCTATAGAATCTTTTAATTTTAGCAAATAGTCTTTTTTATCCTTTAGGTGATTAGGTAGATTATCTATCAATTTCATTATTATGTCTTCTTGTTTCCATTTTCTTTTATTAATTTTAAGTGGGTTTGTTGATTTTAATTCTTCCTTTTTCATTTTTTGGTCTATTTCTTTTTGCTTAACATTAAATATTTCCATTAATTAATTTATTATGTCTTTCTCAAATTCTAGTTTACTTATACGTTTTACATTTTTATTATGTCTATCACATTAGTTTTTAGTATGCCCATATTCTTTACATTTATGACAAATAAGATTTCTAATACGTCTGTCAGGTTTCTCATTATCCGATAACTCAGTAATCTCTAAAACTGTTATGTCCTTTTTTATCTCTTTTGTCTCTATTGGTGAATTTAAAATTTCTATCTTTTTAGCCAATTCTACTAAATTGTTGTCTCGGGCATAGTCCATAGTTTTTTCAATTGATTTTAGTTTTTCATCAATTTCTTCTTTGAAACTATTACTCTTTTTGGAATTATTATCTTTCTCTTCTTTTCTGTTGATTACTTTTACTACACTATCTTTTCCTATCTCTTTATTTGTATCTAACTTCCTACATAGCTTTTCATTATTTTGTCTCTTTTCTTTTTCTTCTCCATCCATTATGTCTAGTTTGTCTTGTATTATTGTATCATGACTTCTTTCTTCTCTTGTCTTTATTAGACTACTTTTATTACTCTTTTGTCTCTCTATGTCATTTTTCTCTTGTATTATAGAACTATTATCTTTCTCTACTTCCTTACTACATGTCATTTTCCTTTTTACTATATCTGTTTCTTTGTGCATAGAATTATTACCTTTCTCATCCATCTTCTTACGTATTGTTTGTATATTGCTTTGTCTTTCCATCATTTCTTTTACTTCTTTTTCTCTGATTATACTCTTTTGTCTTTCTATGTCATCTCTTTCTTGTATTATTTCTATATCACTTCTTTTGTCTATAAAATTCTTTCCATCAACTTTTCTGTTGGTGGCTTTTAGTCTTTCATCTATTATTTGTATCTTACTACAAGTTTCTTTTGCAGTATTCCTGTTATAATACCAATTATCTGTCAAAGATGATCTATGATGGGGTTCAAAGTCTCTATCATTTTTTCTTTCTACAGTAATGGATCTTTCAATAACTTCTAAAAATTCTAATTTTTTATTAATCCTGTCTAAGAAACTATTATTGTGTCTATCAATCTGTCTATTGATTTTATTTTCTATTAATATACTCCAATTATTTGTATTATTATAGTTATAATTATAATTATCCATATCACTATCAGAGTCAGAATCTGTTTCATAATCCATATTATCATTTAACCAACTATTGTCTATATCTCTCATGCTATAACCTTAATCATAATCTATATCATCATAGACCATGTTTCTAATTAGTGTGTGCCAAACCTATGTGTAAACAAGCAAACAGAAGATGAAGTGATAAACGTGTTTATTCTATTTCCAAGCACTTAATAATTACTAGTGGAACTATTACTAACCACTGGTATCCTTGTTATCGAGACCACCTTCTTGGGAAACTCCATTGCGGGACCACCCAAACACACGCCTATCCGTCGGTTAACAAAAAACGGGCTGACAACGCAAAACTATGGTTTGCCAACGAGTCTTGAGGCTGACCAATGCTAACAAGGAGCAAGTAGTGGCTATCCAGTAATAAAACTTCCTAGTAACTTCTTAATTGCAAAGAAATAAAACTCATACATCTACCATCCATGGCTCTAATACCAATGACTACCCAGGAGAGAGCACAGCAAAAATATGGAAGCATAAACAATGATAAAATAGATGATAAAGAAGAAAATAGCAAAATAGATATATTCAAAATAATGTTAAAACGGAGCATGGAATATGAAAACAGAAACTAGTAAAATCTTACTTGAATAAAAACTTTTGTCATTGATAAACTTAAAAACAAACTTCTGTCTTTGATACAAGCTTTGAAAATAAAACTGTCTGAAGAGTTACAAGATTACAAAATAAAACTGTCTAAAGAGAAAGGTTACAAGATTACAAGAAGGGAAGTCTTTCTGAGGGAGAGGGAAGGCTATTACAAAGTCTTTTTCTAAAACTTGGAACTTTAGAAGCTTATCTTCTATCTTCATAGTCCATCTCTTTTATAGATGCAGTGAACCATGGTAAATTAACCTGAGTAGGTAGAGTTAACTCAAGTTAAACTATCGGTGGAAACTTATAGAATATTACTATTGATGAGCAATAGTCTATCTGAGAGTCTATCAGGTCTCTTTTTTTCGCATGCTAGTAAACAGTAGTATAGTGACTTATAATCATCTATTTGTATCTGTCTGAACTATCATGGATTTGTCTGGAGGCTATTCACGCATGTTAGTGAATAGTGATTTGTTGCCAATGAATAGTGATATGTCGCTAGTGAATATGATCTATTACCAATGAATAGTGATTTGTCGCTGTTGTCTATTCAGGAGAGGAGAGCATTCTGTCTTACTTGGCATATTTGTCTATCTATCAATCTGTATCCGCGTATCTCCAATATACCAGTTGTATTTAGAGGTACAACCCCAATCATGGATAAGAACCAAAATGTGTACTAGTTGAGCTTCCATATAATAGCTAATGTCCCAAGCTGAAAGAGTGCTCTAGATAGTAATCTTCATATAATTAAGTCCTCCAATCTGTGCAACTGCTTCTTGGATGACTTTGAGAAATAAACTAATCTGAATTCCAGAAGTTATGATTAATTTGCCAATAAACCCTACTTCTAGCATTTTAGATAACCATAAAGGATCACGAATTACTAGATCTTATGTCTCTGTATTGATAAGTAATCCCGGATAGGGATTGTATCTGTCTCCTCTTCCCTCATAAACTCTATTCTACCAGTAATTATCAATTGCTTAGAGTTAAAATGCATATGTTTAATTGCTCATTATCCTTTGCTAGGTCACACTTAGGTCAGGCACACACTAATTTGAGCATGGAAAATGATAGAATAGTTAATTCTAAGGAATATAGCATGAAAGATATAGACAGGAATTTGTTAGAATGGAATAAATGAAATATACCAATAAAAAGAGCTAATAAAAACTACAGACAAACTTCATTTTCTAAGTTATCTTTCCTGACAAATTACACTATAAAAACTGTTGAAAGAACTTACAATTTATTTAATGAATATGAAACAATTTAGTTATTTTCAATAGAATCCATCAACTGACATAGAGAAAAATATGCCTTTTTACATGTTGGTTTGGTTCAAGTGGCTGTAAAACCATTAACAAGAGAAGCTTTAAATACAAGTGTTTTACTCTGTTTAAGAGATGACAAACATTTAAGATTCAATGACTCACTTTTAGGAATGATGGAAACAAGTTTACATAATAGACTAGTATATTTTAATTGTTATCCTAATTTTTCTTTAAGTTTATCTGATAGAAATATTATGGATGCTTTAACTTTGAATGTAAAAACAGATGGTTATTATATGAAAGAAGGCTCAGAACCTTTAGCTATTACTTATAGGATTTATTATAAACTTATGAAAACCACCCTTAACCCTCAATCCATGGTTGAACCATCCCTTAAAGGACATACTCTCCTTCTTCAAGCCTCAACCCCATATAGTAGACTTCGAGTACCCCAACAGATACAATGGAAAGACATAAACCTTCCTGAACAATGGAAATTGTAGGCTATTGCCCCCACACCAAAGATAGAAAACATTGAACCAGATTTCATAGCACAACAAACAAATGGTACAATTATTATTGCTTTTAATAATAATGACAGACAAATTGACAGCCTTATCAAACCCAGTAGTTCTTCAAGTAGAAAGACCCCTATGATGTTTACCCTTAGAAGCTCCTTCTCCTCCAAGACATCTTTCTTTGATTCCAAACCTTTACATCCTCATAATCTTCCTCTAGTTATACACCTTCCCCTTATAAACACTAAGAAAACCCCTGTCCAGACAGAAACAACTTATTATTTGGCAGATACCACACATCCTACCCCTAATGTTCACCAACCCCTTTATCAGCCCCAACCTTAACCTGATTCTCCTACCCACACAGACATATTAGGATTTACAAAACATGATAGAAAAATTAATGTTTTATCTAAAGAATTTGTTTTAGATAAAGAATTATTAAAACATGACTATTTAAAACCTGAAAATACCGACAAAAAAAACCCAGTTTTTTTAAGAATATAATGAACAAGAAAAGAATAGTTTAAGAACTAAATATTATGAAATGGTGACAGACTTGTAGACACACTTTAGTTTCTTTGATTTTTTGGACTACCATAACAAAAAGATAAGTGTGATAGAAAAAACTTTGTCATGGACGAAGATAGAAAATCATGAAAAGGTATACCAAACTTATCCACCATTTGAATCAATTATATTGAATCAAAGTAGTGAAGCTCAAGTGCTAGCTACTCCTATTAAAAGACCTAGTCTAAGTGATGACAATAAGAACCTAGATAGTATAATTCAACAGAATAATTATACTAATATATATCTAAAATCAATTGGTCAAAAGTTACAAGACATAGAAGATAGAATAACACCCCCTTCTACTTCCATAAAAAAAGAAAATGTGTCTAATATCCTTTTATTTATCCCTCATGAAATACCTTCTCACCTTAGAGCACCTTTAAAGAGACCCATGACAGAGAAAACAGATAATCTACTTGATGAAATAAACAAAAAGTTAGATTTAATGAAATTGGAATCCCAAAAAGGCATAGACCCACTAAAAAACAAAAATAGAATGTTAAATACTATAGGAAGAACTAAATCTTCAGAGGATGAAGATTCAGAAGATAATCAATTGACAGATTTGACATACTCATCAGATATAAATAATTTAGAATCACAGTTTACTAATAAATTACAAATTAATGAATTAACTTTATCATCTTCATCACAAGATCATAAAAAAGGAAGAATTGAGGAACCATACCCCAAAAAGAATTGGTATCCTAAACCTACTCCTCCTGATTTACAGTTTGAAGAAAGACATACTTTTGTTAATTCATCTTATTCACCAAATTTAATTTATGAATGGAATATTGATGGAATGTCAAAATATGAAATAATAAATCTTTTACATGAAATGACTTTGCTCACTAATGTTTATAAAAGTCATGGAAAACAAGATCACTGGATAGCCCATTTAATTGTCACTGGTTTTATTGGCCAATTGAAAGGCTAGTGGGATCACTATTTAAATAATGAAGACAGAAATGAATTATTAACAGCTGTTAAAAGAGAAACAGATGGAAGTGTTATAATGACAGGTAGACAACCTTCACAAGATGCAGTTAATACTTTAATTTTCACTATAACTAAACATTTTGTTGGAGATCCCAATCAATATAAAGAAAGAGCTTCAGATGTTTTAATTAATTTAAGATGTCCACAACTTTCAGACTTTAGATGGTATAAACATGTTTTTATTTCAAAAGTTTTAAGTAGAAATGACTGTCAACAATCCTACTGGAAAGAAAAATTTATTGCTAGTCTACCTTATTTCTTTGCTCAACAAGTTAGACTTGATATAGCTAATAATGAAGTAACTATAGACTATCCTAGTTTAACATATGGTGACATAATATCCTCAATCAATAAAACTGGCCTCTGGCTATGTAATGATTTAAGACTGAAAAATCAGATAGAGAAAGAAAAAAGGTATGCTAAAAAGGAGCTAGGAACATTTTGTGAGCAATATGGCTTCGAACCATTGATTGCTCCCTCTAGGAAAATAACAAAAGAAACGAAAAATGCGGATAGATACAAGAATAATGACAAAAGATATCATAAAGGTAAGACTAAAGAAAAGAAAGAAACGTGATAGATATAAAGAAAGAGACATTATTTGCTTCAAATGTGGGAAAATAGGGACACACTAGTAGATACTGTAACTTTCAAAGAAAGATAAATAAACTTGATATATCAAGAAAGTTAAAAGATAAATTAATGAGTAAATTAGAACAAGCAAATAGTGATGAAACAGATAATGAAATTCACCAGATAGATAATTATGATAACACCTCATCTTCGACAGATATTTCTTCAGATAATGGAAAAGTTAAATTATGTAATTGTAATAATCCTGATAATTGTTATTGTAAAAGAAAACTAAAAATAAGTGTTTTAACAAAAAAAGAAGATATAATAATGGATTTAATAGACAAGCTTTTGGATTTACAATCCAAAAAAGATTATTTATCTAAATTAAAAGAATCTTTAACTCTAACTGACAGATTTGAAATGGATTTGAAAGATTACAAGTCAACCTATAATTTTGCAAAAATTACTGACAGATTTAAACCCAACAAATCGATAACAGTGACAGATTTACAGATAGATATTAATGACTTGAGAAAAGAACTAAAAGAGTTGAAATCAGAAAATTTCATTTTAAAAAATATGGTTGAGCCAATAGCAGCGCAAGTAATTAATGTCAAGGATAGAATTAAATATTGTAATGAACCTATGACAGACTCCACTATCATCGATGGGCATGATTATATTGATAAAAATTCCTATAAAGATGATTTTTTAAATATAATTGATTGAATGGTATTCCAGAAATGGTATACTGAAATAACTCTAGTCGTTCATAAAGAATTTTCATTAACTATTGTTGCACTTGTCGATTCAGGTGCTGACATGAATTGCATTCAAGAAGGATTAATACCTTCCAAATATTATGAATCAACAATAGATAGATTAACCCAGGCCAATGGTGATATACTTTAAATAAGTAATAAATTAACTACAGCATATATACAAATTAATGGAATCAATTTCAAAACACCTTTCTTTTTTGCTGAAAAGCTGTCCTCTAAAGTTATTTTAGGGAATCCTATTTTGGCTTTACTTTACCCATTCTCGACAACAAACAATGGAATATGTACTAATATTTTGGAAACAAAAGTATTCTTTAAGTTTATCTTACCTCCAATCCCCAGAGATATACATTTGCTGAAAGAAATTTCCATATTTAAAGACATGGGTACTAATGAGTTAATAACAGACAATGATGAGATTGCTACAAATCCAAAGGTAGATGATTCTACCCTACCCAGTAGCAGCACTTAAGTACTGAAGTATATACATATTATTATCTATTTTCAAAAAATTTTGATTTTAAAAAGATTTTTGCAAATTTTATTCTTCCCAGATCTTCTCAAAATCTCATATCCCTCTCAGAAATAGATAGACTTTTGAAAAGCCCTTCTGATTAAACTCCCTTTATAGCCCTTGAAAATACGCTACCTAAATTTTTTCGGTAGATGCATGAAGGCCTTCAACTAAGGCATACTTGCATATTTGTTAATTTTAAAATTAACGATCAATTGCTTGGCAAGCAAGATAGCCATCCTAAGGCTAATAACATACCACATTTTGCCAAAACAAAAATTCTCAATGAAGATTTCAAACAAAGCATGTAGGCATCTCAATCAAGACCATATCCCTTCAAGTAGTAATTTTCAGAATGCCTAGAAAATCCGAACAGTTTACTATTCACACAGATAGATTACTATGATAGATCACTATTGACATATCACTATTCACTTGTATGTGTGAACAGCTTTTAGAAACTCTATGGAGTCTCCACGAGCAACTATTTGTAAGATAACTATGCGAATACTCTAATTTGTTAGATAACTTTGTAGATACAGATTGACAGACAATTATAATAGATCACTATTCACCAGTATGCATGAATAGCTTCCAGACAAATCCAAGACAGTCCAGACAGATGAGTCACTACTATTCACTAGCATGGTTCAGACAGATATAGATAGATGAATCACTACTGTTCACTTACAGTCCACTTGCACGCGACAAAAAGTATCATGACATATTCCAATTCTTAGAATATATGGTTCCTATTGACAATTTAACTTAAGTTAGCCTTACCTACTCAAGTTAATTTACCATGGTTCATTTCACCTATAAAAGAGATGAGCCACTAAGACAGAAGACAAGCTTTTCAAAATAGAAGTTTCTAAGTTTCTAAGATTCCAAGCCTTTGTAATAGCCTTCCCTCTCCCTCTCTTAGAAAGACCTCCCCTCTTGTAATCTTGTAACCCTTCTCTTCAGACAATTTTATTTTGTAATCTTGTAACTCTTCAGACAGTGTTTTTTATTTCAAGCTTGTATCAAAGTAGTAGTTTGTTTTCAAGTTTATCAAAGACAGAAGTTTTATTTCAAGTAAGATTTTACAAGTTTCTATTTTCATATTTCATACTCCGTTTTAACTTATTTTGAATATATCAATTTTGCTATTTTCTTTTTTATCATTGTTTATGCTTCCATATTACTGTTGTGCTTTCTATCATTTTATCTCATGCTCTGATACCAATGACTACCCACAACATAGCAGTAATATGGAAGCATAAACAATGATAAAACAAATGATAAAGAAGAAAATAGAAAAATAGATATATTCAAAATAAGTTAAAACGGAGTATGGAATATGAAAACAAAAACTTGTAAAATCTTACTTGATAAAAACTTTGTCTTTGATTAAAACTGAAAACTATTGTCTTTGATACAAGCTTGAAACTAAAACATTATCTAAAGAGTTACAAGATTACAAAATAAAACTGACTGAAGAGAAGGGTTACAAAATTACAAGAGGGGAATAGAGTACAAAAGTCTTTCTGAGGGAGAGGAAAGGCTATTACAAAGGCTTTCTCTAAAACTTGGAATATGAAAAACTTCCAATCTGGAAAACTTTTAAACTTAGAAGCCTCGGTCTAATTCTCTCTATATCTCATAAATCTTATTACTCATGAAATTAGACCATTCTTGAGCTAGGGCATCTAGAACATCAAGTGGTAAATAAGTATCTCCTGTATACCAGTTGTATTCAGGGATACAGCCCCAATGATGAATAAGAACTAAAAAAATAAGAAAATAACAATGAAATAATTTCACTTATTTTCAATTAAAAGGAAAATTTTAAAAATAATTGAATACAAAAACTTAATTAATAATTTTATATTATAAAAAGTAAGAAAAATTAAATTTTAATCAAATATATTAAATATAAAAGGAGATTTTTTTTTATCAGATAAATTAGATATTAAAAAATAAATAAATAAATAAAACCAATTTAAAATTTTCGCCTAAGGCCTCAAAATACCTTAGGCCAGCCCTGTGTGGTTGGCCTATCATATTATCTTGCAAAATTGCTTATTTATTTATCCGTTATGTTGGTCTAACGGATTTGCATATTTTAATAAACAAGCTCTTGTTGACACAACTGATCATGAACATTAGCACCCAAAACCATCTGCTATATTTCCATGTGATAGTTCAAAAATTCTTGAAGAGAAAGAATTTGAAAATTTTCATTAGGATAAAATTTAGGTATAATTTCTTAGATCAAATGCATTAAATTCTCTAATTAAATTTAAAAACATATCTACATCAAATTTAATTGTCTTCAAAAAAAGATTATATTATTTGTTTTTTATTTATTGGTATAATCATATTTTTAAATTTAATTGAAAAATTCAATGTACAGATACTTTTGGTACATTGTAATATACCTTGTTTATATGTATATTCCTTTTAGTAGAAACAAGTTTGTTTTTGTAATAAAATATGATCCATTTTTTGTGTTTATGAAGATATTAATTTTGAAAAAAATAATATTAATGATATAATTTTTTTTTCAGTTTAAATATAATATAATACTAAGCAAATATGATGTCATTCCACCACGTTAAAATCCTAAAATACATATTAAGGATTCTATTCCAAAATTATTAGAAAAACGAATAAATAAGAATAGTTATTGATGATGCAAAAAATCAGTAGTTGAGATTCTCGTCTTAGTGGATGAACAATCCTATGGTTGGTTGTATCTCCAATGTAAACCTACAATAAAGCTTGGGAAAGGAAAGGAACACACCGGTGTGATGTTTGCCAAAAACACTCCAATGCTTAAGTCAAAAGGAGAGAAAGTTGTGTAGAGAGAATTGATTTGGAGTGATTTTTGGAAGAGTATTTGTGTCTACTTTTGGATTCTATTGCTCCTTTCTTTTATAGTTGTTCCTTGCCTTAATAAACAATAAATTTATGTTATTTATGTTTAACGGCTAGTATGTTACTAATGGGGGCTCTGAAGTGTACAGCTCACTTATTGCCGTTACTCTATCTATTACGCCTTTTCATCATCTATGCACACAGTAAATATGTAATACTTTCTTCGCCATTAAGAGGAATGAAGATTCTAGATCATTTTCTGACTCAGTTATCTCCATTATAATTATTTGTAATTTTTTAATAAAAATTATCATTATATTTATATTATAATAATAACTATTACCGTCTATCAATTATTTGAAAATTGTGAGGTATTCGTACGAAATCTCCATCTTTCCAATCAGAGGCGTGAGACAAAAAGTAGTCGTTTTTAAAAATGGATTTTACTAAGGGCACACTTTAAAAATTGATTACCGCAATAATGTAGGTAGTGAGGACCTAGCTAGCTAAGAGATCCTAATTGGGTAATAATATAGATCTATATGTTTTTATCATATATATATATATATATATATGTCCTAACACTTTCAATTCAATACACCTAATAAGCAAGTCATCTAATTAATGCCAACCCACTTTAGTTGATTGAGAAGCTAAACGAAGTGATTGGCTTTAAGGGTGCATGTCGATAAGCGTACGGCTTCTTCTATTCCTTCATTATTTCATTTTTAACTTGTTAGGCGAATATATATTGTACTAGTTTAATTTTGTGAGTTCATGCACCTTTTGCAATTTGTATGAATATATTCTCTTGCTTTTTCATGATTATGTTTTTATTTTTGAACATGCATGCATGGGCAATTTACCATGATGGGACACCCTTTTAATTAAACTTGGCAGCCAAGTACTTATTACCCAATAAAAATAAATTTGACAGCTAGTTAACTTCAATGTCATTTTCCTGTCAGTTTTGATTTGATCAATTCCAGCACATCTTTTTTTTTTTTCTGAAATAATTCCAGCGCATCATAAAAATGAATACTAAAAATTTATTTAAAAACTGTTTATTGGTGAAAATTAAAAACTTAAAACTTAAAATATTATAGTAAAATAATTTTTAAATATATAAATATTATCGTAGGACCCATTTTTAATAAAAAAAAATTCTAAAAAAGAGGTTTGTATTCCTTATAAACAGTACCCGAAACTCACTAACAAACACATTCTTAAGCCAGACACAAATGTTAATATAAAACACTCTATCCAAAAGTATTCTAAGTAGACATAATTTTGAAACCTTGATTCTCATGCTCTGGGATATTACATAAAGTAGAATGACTCCCTGTAAACTAATCCTTGTTACATAATATGTCAATAAGTAATTATATAATCGATGTTAGAGTTTCATCTTAATTTTAAATCAAAATATATACTTCTAGTAAGCTCCACTTGCTATTAGTAAGCTATCAATTAATGTAATTAATTCTTATCTCACCCACCCTTAAAGTTACTATGACTTTTGAGTAGAATTTGTGGTATGTCGAACTCATTCCCCTTTGTGTGTGTATGTGTTTGTTTCTCCAAAAAAAAAAAAAAAAAAAAGATATAATTAACAAGTGGCACTTTCTTTGAGCGTACGAAAAAAATTGCTTGGTGAAAAGATCTTCTAGATATAAATTTTAACATTTTCACTGGCTTCTACATAGTTAGTAATGCGTTCCTTGGTACTACTTTTTTCCATTATATTTTTGGAATTTAGGAGGTTGATACCCATTTAAGTATTCTCATGTGATCAATGCGCTTTGTATAGAACTTTGGATACATGAGAGAACTTGTACGAGAACCTCTATTTTATGCTCGGATGGCATTAGTTATTGATGATGCACAAAATGTTGGAGTATGTGCGTGTTTCAAACACTTAATGTATGTTTGTGTCCCACATTGATTAGGAATGAATCTTGTTATGAGTTTATAAGGCTTTGCACATCTTATGTGGTAAGCTTGAAAGACAATGGGCTAAGGGTTGGAGTTGGGCCTGGGTGCTTGGGTTGGACTTAAGCTTGTCTCTCTTGGGCCTCATTCCATTTCCTTATCTTTTTGCTTTCAACCCATCTTAGTTCTGCCCATTGGGCATTAAATAAGCAGCCCGTTGGGGCATTTAATGTGTTGCCCGTTGGCTTGCACAGTGTCCGTTGGTTCAACCCATCAGCCCTCACTTCATTAGCTTATAAACCCTACAACTCACACTATTCATACATCATATTTTCTTCCTCTTCTCCAGCCGCACATCTCTGTCTTTGCTCTGTTTTGCTGCATAGTCTCAGCTTCAGTTTTTTTTTTCGAAAGGAAAGGCAAGAGTAAGGTTGTTCCTAGTTCTTCTTGCTTGAGTGTGTGATCAACTTGAAGAAATTACTATAGTCTAATCTTGGGGGGTTGTTCGGCCAAAAGAGCCATTCACACCGAGTTCTACTCCGGGTGGCACGAATCAACCTTTAAAGACAATGCATTTGCGTGATTCTATAGTTTGTGAGATCTTTCTAACTCTATCTATTTATTTTTGTCATTGCTAATTTTTTAGGGTTTGTATTGTTGAATCAAAACTTGTTTATTTATCCATATTTTCCAACAATTTTAAAGGTTGATATTTGTGCTATAAAAATGAAGAAACAAGTTGTTGATTCTCTTAAGGTCATTTCGGAAATTACAAAGCTTGAGGCTTTTGATGGAAATAATTTTAAACGTTGGAAAGAAAGGGTTTTGCCCATCTTGGAATTTACCAAAATTGATCGGGTTCTTTATGAGCCTAAACCCGAAGAGGATTCTAAAAATATAGCAAAGTGGGAAAAAACAAATAAATTGTGTGTTCATACTATTAAGTGTGGTTTATCTAACAAGTTGTTTGATAATTATTGTCATTTTACTTGTGCTAAAGATTTATGGGATGAACTTAAATGTCGTTATGGGTTAGAGGATGAGGGTGCTAAAAAGTTTGCTACAGCTAAATTTATGTCTTTTCAAATGGTTGAGGAAAAAAGTGTTTCTAGCCAAATTGAAGATTTTCAAAAATTAGTATCCGACCTAACTAAAGAGGGTGATGTTTTACCCGAGAGGTTTGTGGCTCATGGCCTAGTGTTTAAGTTGTCGGACTCTTGGAAAGAGTATAAACACCAGTATGGCCACCATAGAACCTATTTGAATCTTCAACAAACTATTGTTGATATTCAAATTGAAGAAACAAATAGGATGTTGGAAAAGGTTTCTAGAGTTAAGGAATTTACTTTCAAGGCTAATGTTGTAGAGGGAGGACCCTCTAGACCTCCACAACATTATAAGAAACATGATTTCAAGGGAAAAGGAAAATTTCATCATAAAAATGGCCCAAATCCTCAAATCCAAAAGAAAAAAGGTAATTGTTTTATTTGTGCCAAGGTAGGTCATTATGCGGCAACATGTAGGACAAGAGGCAACTTCAACAACAATAAGAATAACAACAAATGCTCTACATCAAATAAGGCAAATGTGGTGCAAACCGAAGAGATCATTGCGACCGTGGTGTGTGAGGCACACTTGGTGACAAAAGTGAAGGGATGGGTAGTTGACTCGGCTTGCACAAGACACATTGGTGCATTCAAAGAGGAGTTTATTTCCTACACTCCCATGGCGGAAGGCACCGAATGTGTCTATGTTGGGGACAATAGGTCCATGCCGGTGAGTGGTAAAGGGAAGGTACTCTTGAAGCTAACTTCCGGTAAAACTCTTTCACTCAATAATGTCCTTCATGTACCTCACTTTCGACATAATCTCATTTCGGTACATTTGCTTGGTAAGGCCGGTATTGAAGTTTTATTTGATGGTGGCATAGTTACTTTAACTAAGAATGAAGTCTTTGTTGGTAAGGGCTATGATGATGAGGGTCTCTTTGTACTTAATGTTGATCAAGTTATTAATGAAAAAGGTTCATCTTCTTGTGCTTACTTAGTTGATTCCATTGATGTTTGGCATGGTAGACTTGGACATGTTAATCTTAGCTATATAAAGAAAATGAAAGAATGTGGAATTATTAACTCATTAAGTGAAGCTAATATCGACAAATGTGAAATTTGTGCCAAAACTAAAATCACCAAGAAACCTTGTAAATCTATAACAAGAGAAACCGAGCTTCTTGGATTGGTACATAGTGACTTGGGTGACTTAAAACACATTGTGACTAGAGGTGGTAAAAGATTTTATGTGATCTTCGTTGATGACCATTCTAGATTCACTAAACTTTATTTACTAAGAACCAAGGATGAAGTTTTGGAGATGTTTATAAAGTATAAAAGTGAAGTTGAGAACCAAAAGAATAAAAGGATTAAAAGACTTAGAACCGGTAGAGGTGGTGAATATAAGTCTAATCCTTTTAAGGAATTTTGTGAACAAAATGGCATAATACATGAGGTAACTCCACCTTATTCACCGGAATCTAATGGAATAGCTGAAAGGAAAAATAGAACTCTTAAAGAGATGATGAATGCTATACTTGTTAGTTTCGGGCTATCTTCCAACATGTGGGGGGAGGCCATCCTTTCAGCTTGCCATATTCAAAATAAGGTACCTCATAAGAAAACCAATAAAACTCCTTATGAACTTTGGGAAGGGCATAAGCCTAACTTGGAATATCTCAAAGTATGGGGGTGCTTGGCTAAGGTCATGCTACCCGAGCCTAAAAGGAGAAAGCTTGGTTCTAGAACATGTGATTGTGTGTTTATTGGTTATGCTTGCAATAGTTCATGCTATAGATTTCTTGTTATTGAAAGTGATATATTAGAATCATACACTATTATTGAATCCGAAAATGCCATATTCTTTGAGCATGTGTTTCCTTTGAAAAATAAGGAAAAAGTATTGCATGATTCTATTGAAATTTCTAATGACTTTGTCGATGATGTGCAAGAAATAAGAAGGAGCAAGCAAGCTAGGAAGGAAAAGGATTACGGTAACGATTTCCATGCCTATGTCGTTAAAGATGAACCTGTAAGTTACTATGATGCAATTAAATCCATAGATGCATCTTTTTGGTTGGAAGCAATTAATAATGAATTAGAATCTATTATGTCTAATCATACTTGGGAATTAGTTGAGCTTCCATCTAAGGTTAAACCTATTGGTTGCAAATGGGTGTTTAAAAGGAAATTAAAACCGGATGGTACAATTGATAAGTTTAAAGCCCGCTTAGTAGCCAAGGGCTATAAGCAAAAACATAATGTGGATTATTTTGATACTTATTCTCCGGTTACTAAAATTGCATCTATTAGCATTTTATTTTCTATTGCTTCTATTTACAAACTTGTAGTACATCAAATGGATGTTAAAACTGCTTTTCTTAATGGTGATTTAGAAGAAGAGATTTATATGGAACAACCCGAGGGTTATGTAGTTCTTGGACAAGAACATAAAGTTTGTAAGTTGGTTAAATCTTTATATGGTTTAAAACAAACACCTAAACAATGGCATAAAAAATTTGATAATGTTATGCTTACACATGAGAATGTGATCAATGGTGCTGATAAATGCATATATAGCAAGTTTATTAATAATGAAGGTGTTATTATATGTTTATATGTTGATGACGTGCTTATATTTGGAACTAGCCTTGATGTTGTGCATGATGCTAAACACTTTCTTGCCTCTAATTTTGATATGAAAGATTTGGGTGAGGCAAATATAATCTTAGGCATCAATATCCTTAGGGATAATGATTGTATTACACTATCGCAATCTCACTATGTAGAGAAAATTCTTAAAAAGTTTGAACACTTTGATATGTCACCTATGTCTACTCCTTTTGACTCAAAGGTGCACTTGTTTAAAAATCGTGGTGATAGTGTTTCACAAGATAAATATGCACAAATCATTGGCAGTTTGATGTTTTTGACAAACTATACTTGCCCTGATATTGCATATGTTGTTGGTAGATTGAGTAGACATACTCATAATCCTAGTATTAAACATTGGGATGCAATATCTAGGTTGTTGAGATATTTAAAGAGTACTTTTGATTATGGTTTGTCATATTATGGTTATCCTACTATATTAGAAGGATATTGTGATGCTAATTGGATTTCTGATACAAATGAGGTAAAGCCCACTAGTGGATTTGTGTTCACATTAGCTGGAGGGGCTGTCTCTTGGAAATCATCCAAGTAAACCTACATAGTGAGATCCACCATGGAATCAGAGTTAGTAGCCTTGGAAAAGACTGGGCCCGAAGCCGAGGGGCTTAGGAGTTTGTTAATTGATATACCATTGTATACTAACTCTATTGCCTCTATTTGCATGCATTGTGATTGCCAGGCTGCCATAGCACGTGCTAAGAACAAAATCTATAATGGGAAAAGTCGACATATCTGATGGAGGCACAATATTGTGAGGCAGCTCATTAATAATGGTGTAATGTCCTTGGACTTTGTGAGGTCAGAAAGTAATTTGGCCGATCCTTTGACCAAGCCACTAGCAAGAAGGCTGGTGAGTGAGACATCGAGGGGGATAGGACTGATACCTAAATTGTGACACTATGGCCAATGCCCAACCTCTATGATGGGTGATTCCACACAAGGGGTTAAATGGGTAGAGGTCATTTGTGGTCCATATGGGCACTGTCAATTATTAAGTATTCCGCTATCTCATTGAGGAGATTAGTGATGAGTCCATCCCTATGGTGTGAGACAGTGCTAAGTTGCAAATTGTTGGAGGTTGAGCTAGCTCTTAATGGATCCATAGTCCTTACCTGTTAGGATTAGGTGTACTGCACACACTCTTGATGGATGTCACCCATGTGGGACTGGAAGTTATGCCGATTCCTATGAGACTTGGGTAGGTCTCTAGAGCTCTCATGAAACCCAATTGGCCTATATAAGGCGCCAACCTGCTTATGGAACAACCTTGGTAAAGAAAGGTATGTAGGTGGTAAGTTTGGTTATCTAATAGCTTGGTTAAAAGAATCTAACTCTACCATTGTCTAGTAGTTCCTACTTATTTACTCTAAGTATGGTTAAAACCTTAGGGTACCATATTGATGCATGCTTTCTTGAGTTTATTGCCTTTCCTAGTCTAGTGTTTATAACATGTGAGGGATTGTTGGAGTATGTGTGTGTTTCAAACACTTAATGTATGTTCGTGTCCCACATTGGTTAGGAATGAATCTTGTTATGAGTTTATAAGGCTTTGCACATCTTATGTGGTAAGCTTGAAAGACAATGGGCTAAGGGTTAGAGTTGGGCTTAGGTGCTTGGGTTGGACTTAAGCTTGTCTCTCTTGGGCCTCATTCCATTTCCTTATCTTTTGCTTTCAGCCCATCTTAGTTCTACCCATTGGGCATTAAATAAGCAGCCCATTGGGGCATTTAATGTGCTGCCCGTTGGCTTGCACAGTGTCCGTTGGTTCAACCCATCAGCCCTCACTTCATTAGCTTATAAACCCTACAACTCACACTATTCATACATCATATTTTCTTCCTCTTCTCCAGCCACATATCTCTGTCTTTGCTCTGTTTCGCTGCACAGTTTCAGCATCAGTTTTTTTTTTTGGAAAGGAAAGGCAAGAGTAAGGTTGTTCCTAGTTCTTCTTGCTTGAGTGTGTGATCAACTTGAAGAAATTACTATAATCTAATCTTGGGGGGTTGTTTGGCCAAGAGAGCCATTCACACCGAGTTCTACTGCGGGTGGCACGAATCAACCTTTAAAGACAACGCATTTGCATAATTCTATAGTTTGTGAGATCTTTCTAACTCTATCTATTTATTTTTGTCATTGCTAATTTTTTAGGATTTGTATTGTTGAATCAAAACTTGTTTATTTAGTCATATTTTCCAACACAAAACACTCAGTGAGCCAATTATCCAAATAGAAGTATTGGAATACCTACAAGAATAAAACATACTATTGAAGGTTATTAGTGTGGTGCTAGCCTAAGCTTTCCCATGCTTAAGTCAGAAACTCACATATAACCAATAAACCTAAAAATGCTATTCTACTAGGGCTTTTTTTATTAGGGCTTTTGCTACCACATAGCTTGAAGTGGAGAATGCCTGGGATTTATATAGGAGCTAGTAGGGGTTGACTACCTTCCGAAAATTTCTTTAGTTTTCCATTACTGATGAATGATGGTAAGTGGGGGGTAATGGTGGAGAGATTCTCGCCCTGGAGTTCCCATATATGGCACCTTCATCGATCATTATAGGGTTGGACAACTCGATCACTTTGGACATATATAGTTGGTGGGGTGGGAGGTCGAGTAGGAGACGTGTTGGATGAGTTTGTTGTGGAGAGCGTCGGACGATTAATTGGACAAATGGAAGTACATCTTAATGTACCCTTCAATTGAAGGTCATCTTTGGGTGGTCGTCACTAATGGCAAGAGGTCGATGTTATGTGGTCGTCTAAAGGATTTGATGACCCACTTTGAGGGATTGGAAGATGCATACACATGCCATTAGTTATCAGTTATCATGCCTTGGAGTTGCTTGATGGATAAGGTAGATTGTCCTTTTCAGAGAGTGTGTTCAGTTCCATTCTCTTTGTAAATTTAATTTAATTTACAATTTTTTTCTTTGTGTATAAGTTATAAATATAAGGTTTTATCTATGAAATGTACGACCTTTACCTTAACTCCCTAAAAACACAAAATATTCTCTATAAATAGGAGAAGGCATGAGAGATCAAGGAGGAGCCAAATTCAACCTACCACTCTAGTTTTGAGCTTTTATGCTGGAAGCTTTTTTTTTTTTTTTTTAATAAAAACCCAATAAATTCCCCTCTATCATTTGGGATTTTCGTCACCCAGAATGTATGATCTGTTATCCAATCTTCTCCATAACTCAAAAGTCTTCTGTTTTTCTTGTAGTGTCCAAGTATCTCTTAGAGTTTAGACTGATCATTGATCAACATCGCCAACATATTTACACATCCAGCAGCACCATATAAGTTATAACTTCTACATCATCATAAGAAAGGTTCATGGTTCTAGAGGAAATAAAAGGAGCTTAGTGACAGAAGGGACTCAGTGAAGGAAGGATGGACTTGCCCATGCAGTTGTTAATTGTTAGGATTGGTGCCCTAAAATCCAAATCCAATTGTATTAGTTTATCTTATTAATAAAAGAGTTTTATTTTCTAAGATTGTATATTTATGAACATTTGACATTGTGTTATAGAACATAAGATGCATTGTGCGTGATTTAGATATGAGAATGAGATTTAGATATGATAATGAGATTTGCATACAGAACATCTAAATTATATATCCTTTTGAATTCACAAATATTAAGATCATAGCCAGCGATGAGATTGGACATCTCATTTGATAAAACTATAACATATCAATTATGATGATTTATCTTGATCATGAAAGTATAAACATCTAATTGATACGTTGATGTATTTAGAATATATTGAATAAGACCACTATGGATACCAAATAATTCAAAGGGAAACTTAAGAGCTTAAAGAAAGAGAGAAAGTGGCTTGAAGGGAGAGAGGGAATTATCAACCTTGATTTAAATCTCAGTGTAATTCTCTTTCAAAGTCAAAAACTGATTTTTACAAGGCTAAGGTTTTTATTTTTATTTTTATTTTTTTGATAACTAAGATAGAATCTGAATTTATAACATCCATTTTATGATAATGTTTTTTTTTTTTTTTTTTTTTTTTTTTTTTTTTTTTTTTTTTTTTTTTATAATCAAGTTAAGATACCAAACAATTTTTAATATAAACAGGGTTCAAACTCTATATATCTTATTTGACAATAAAAAACTTTATCAGTTGAGTCAATTAAAACCCAACCACTTACAAGCACTACAAAAATCTGGGTCTATAGCCACGTTTGAAAAACGCGGCTATAGACCCTAAAAACGCGAATAAAGGCTGGAGCCGCATTTCCTGTAGCTGCGTTTGTAAACGCGGCCTAAGTACCGCAGCTACAGGGCAATGGCCGCGTTTTTGGCTCTGGAACAAGAAACCGGCACTGCAAGCCTATGACCGCGTTTAGCATAAGCAATTAGTTACAATGGCATCATCACTTAGAACAAATTCCCTTGCTTTTAACTTGCACATTTATCTCATGCTAAAATTCAAATACTATAATTATCTCTTATCACATGTCTAAAACCAATTAATTACATGCTAAAAATAAGACACATGTTAAAAGCATCACTACCACATTATATATAGCTGCCACATCATCATAACATATATCACTCAGTCACATGAACATGGCCATGTCATTAATCTCATAACTTCATTAAAAAGTGTTATAATGAAAACTGTAGGGGCTCTGTTTTCGGAAGGGCACCCCCGACAATAAATTTGTAGAGAGTGGGACGAAGGGTTTGGCTCCGGCCGGCCTCTCGCCGGTCCTCCTTGAGCTTTTCCTTTGTTGTTCTTCGTCTGGGGTTGCTCCTCGGCTGGCGTCCGAGGAGGCCCCCCCTTCACGAGGGGGCTCTTTGCCTTATATATGCCCTTTGGCTCGATCCTGGCCTTACAGCTGTTGGCCATCCGGGCTACTGCTCCAGAACTTGTCCCATCAGACAGGTTCTTCACCATACTGTGGGGTGCGGCCTCCAAGGTTGCACTGTTCAGGGGTCTTGTCATCATTAATGTAGCCTGGAGGGTCTAGCAAACACATTAAGTGTGGATGTGACCACCCATTCTAGGTTTGCCCCCTACCCAAGATTAGACAGGGTATGCCGAGGAGGGGTGTGTCCTCGGCATGGGTCCAAGAAGGGCTAAAACCCTTTGGACGACTATCTGGGACAATTGTCCTCCTCGGCTTGGGCCTTGGGCCAGCCTAAAGGTGGGCCCGGGATTCCGGGCCCACAGGCCCCACAATAGCCCCTCAAAACTGCTACACGCTCCCTCGAACGGGGAGGAAGGTTTTGAAAACTTCGGCCCTTATGTCCCGGAAGGCCTTCCGCTGGCTGGTCCTTCCTCGAGTGGCTGGATCGACACTCAGACTCTTCAGCAGGTAGTCAGTTTCTCCACAGGACTAGGTCTTTGGACCATGCAGTACCTTGGCTCCGTCGTAAATGGCTAGCTCCCCATAGGCTTGGGTCCGTAGACCATGCAAGTCCTAGGTACAATTGCTGCCTTCAGAGCGAGTGGCTAGCTCCCTGTAGGCTCGGGTCCGAGAACCATGCAAGACCTAGGTACAGTTGCTGCCTTCAGAGTAAGTGGCTAGCTCCCCGTAGGCTTGGGTCCGAGGACCATGCAAGACCTAGGTACAGTTGCTGCCCTCAGTGGTAAGTGGCTAGCTCCCCGTAGGCTTGAGTCCGTAGACCATGCAAGTCCTAGGTACAATTGCTGCTTTCAGAGCGAGTGGCTAGCTCCCCGTAGGCTTGGGTCCGAGGACCATGCAAGACCTAGGTACAGTTGCTGCCCTCGATAGTAAGTGGCTAGCTCCCCATAGGCTTGAGTCCATAGACCATGCAAGTCCTAGGTACAATTGCTGCCTTCAGAGCGAGTGGCTAGCTCCCCGTAGGCTTGGGTCCGAGGACCATGCAAGACCTAGGTACAGTTGCTGCCCTCGATAGTAAGTGGCTAGCTCCCCATAGGCTTGAGTCCGTAGACCATGCAAGTCCTAGGTACAATTGCTGCCTTCAGAGCGAGTGGCTAGCTCCCCGTAGGCTTGGGTCCGAGGACCATGCAAGACCTAGGTACAGTTGCTGCCCTCGATGGTAAGTGGCTAGCTCCCCATAGGCTTGAGTCCGTAGACCATGCAAGTCCTAGGTACAATTGCTGCCTTCAGAGCGAGTGGCTAGCTCCTCGTAGGCTTGGGTCCGAGGACCATGCAAGACCTAGGTACAGTTGCTGCCCTCGATGGTAAGTGGCTAGCTCCCCATAGGCTTGAGTCCGTAGACCATGCAAGTCCTAGGTACAATTGCTACCTTCAAAGCGAGTGGCTAGCTCCCCGTAGGCTTGGGTCTGAGGACCATGCAAGACCTAGGTACAGTTGCTGCCCTCGCGGTTTCGCCTTCGTCCCCGAGTGTGAGGACACAGTGTTCACCTCTTTGGGCAACTCAGTCTCACATCGAATAGAAGTCCCTTCCACTAACCCCTTGTAAGCTTCTGGAGCAAGAGTTAGTGTACCACCACTACATAGTTGCCTTCAATAGGAGTTCGTCCTCGGATCCGAGAGCTTTGCTTTTAGTGTGAAGATGTCCACGGGTCATTTACTGGGAGCTGTTTTTCCTCAGGTCGGATTGTGACTTCACACGTGGGGCTGATCTCGCCTCTGGTTCATGTTCCCCGTCTTTCTGGTTTACGAGGCGTCGCTTGGCCTTCCACGCTCCGTGTTTGACGCTTCGGTGCCCGTAACGCGCCTTCATTAATGCCCTCGTGAATTAACACGAATCAGGCGGTTGGCAATCCCCTTGGAATTGAGTGGGAATTAATTCCCTTTGACAATTCTCCCTTCGAATTCTGCGCGGCTCAACTCCCACCGGTCTTCGCCTTCCATAAAAGGCGTTATGGGGGGAATGTTTCTCCTCATTCCATGAATCTTCCACCACAAACAGAAACACATACTTTCACCTCCCTGAGCCCCTTTGACACCGCCACCAGGATTGTGACCAAAGTTAGGAGATCTGGAGTTAAGGGCCGCCGTGGCCGCAGCCCCCACTGGGCTGCCGGCGCGGCAGAGTTTAGGCGTAACACTGGCAGGGCCTTGTACGGTGGCGAGGAGGGACGTCGTTGAAGTACCTAACGTCTCTCCCCAGAGCGCACCTCGGACGAAGGAGACACGCGAACTCTTGTCATGGCTGGTGCCCGAGTATTGCCGTCTCCGACGGTCAATGCTCGTGCAGTTTGGAGAGGGTCGAGGAAGCATCACGAGGGAGGGTGTTCCAGGGCCCCTGGGTCGGCTCCTCACTTTGTTCAAGCTTTGGCTTCAAGGCGAGCCAGCCCCCAGCCCCCTTTCCCGTGCTTTTACTGTCCAATTCTCCCATTCTCTGGACGCCAGTAAAAGCACGGGTTGACACTTCCCTCATTCCTGATATTAATTCTTTGCGAGCCTCTTGCCCAGCTAGTTCTAGGATCGGTCCGCCTGGGCCTCTGATTGTAGGATTAGTTTGTAGGATTTCTTGTAAAACATGCCTGTCTGAGCCTCTAATTGTATTTGTAACTTTCTTTTATGAAATAATAAAGATTGTATTTGTAATCTTCTTATGAAATAATAAAGAACTATTCCTTTTATTTGCTGTTGAGTCTTCTTTTCTACTGCAGAATTTTTTCTTTTTTTTTTTTTGCACCGCCAACTTTTGCGTAGTAACTACTTTAGAACGACCGCCGGTTGCGCCGGCCGGCGCACTAACCCTTCCCACAAACGGCGCCAATTGTAGGGGCTCCGTTTTCGGAAGGGCACCCCCGACAATAAATTTGTAGAGAGTGGGACGAAGGGTTTGGCTCCGACCGGCCTCTCGCCGGTCCTCCTTGAGCTTTTCCTTTGTTGTTCTTTGTCTGGGGTTGCTCCTCGGCTCACGTCCGAGGAGGCCCCCCCTTCACGAGAGGGCTCTTTGCCTTATATATGCCCTTTGGCTCGATCCTGGCCTTACAGCTGTTGGCCATCCGGGCTACTGCTCCAGAACTTGTCCCATCAGACAGGTTCTTCACCATACTGTGGGGTGCGGCCTCCAAGGTTGCACTGTTCAGGGGTCTTGTCATCATTAATGTAGCCTGGAGGGTCTGGCAAACACATTAAGTGTGGATGTGACCACCCATTCTGGGTTTGCCCCCTACCCAGGATTAGACAGGGTATGCCAAGGAGGGGTGTGTCCTCGGCATGGGTCCGAGAAGGGCTAAAACCCTTTGGACGACTATCTGGGACAATTGTCCTCCTCGGCTTGGGCCTTGGGCCAGCCTAAAGGTGGGCCGGGGATTCCGAGCCCACGGGCCCCACAAAAACTATAAACTTTCAAAATCTAGTCAGTTTGAGCTATGAATCTCGTTAAAATTTAACCTACTAGAGAATCCAATCATGAAATTGAATAGATTGTAAATGATGAGTCACTAAATTGATATAAATTAATAATTGCCATTGAGAGATACCAAACAATTTTTAATATAAACAGGGTTCAAACTCTATATATCTTATTTGACAATAAAAAACTTTATTAGTTAAGTCTATTGAAACCCAACCACTTACAAGGCTGAGTCTAACAATTTATAGCATAAGCAATTAGTTACGATGGCATCATCACTTAGAACAAATTCCCTTGCTTTTAACTTGCACATTTATCTCATGCTAAAATTCAAATACAAGCTATAATTATCTCCTATCACATGTCTAAAACCAATTAATTACATGCTAAAAATCAGACACATGTTAAAAGCGTCACTACCACATTATATATAGCTGCCACATCATCATAACATATATCACTCAGTCACATGAACATGGCCATGTCATTAATCTCATAACTTCATTAAAAAGTGTTATAATGAAAACTATAAACTTTCAAAATCTTCAGTTTGAGCTATGAATCTCGTTAAAATTTAACGTACTAGAGAACCCAATCATGAAATTGAATAGATTGTAAATGATGAGTCACTAAATTGATATAAATTAATAATTGCCATTGAGAGACTACATAGAATTTTAATAATTTAACATTTTTAATACCGTATATGTAATACCCGGAAAAAAAAAAATTAAAAGGAAGGTTATTTAAGTAAATTTGTTTATGGGGTCAATTTTATAATTAATATTTCTAAGGGGTTTTTAGAAAATAAGGTTGGAACCCTAGCTATATATAAGCTTATTATGTCAATGTATAGGGGGAGATATTTTGAGATGAGAGACTACCCAAATTACTCCAGTGGAAAAGATTTGACTGCACAATTAAAGTAAGAGCTTAAGAATTTCTTTCTTGTCAAATCTAAGTTTTATTTAGAATTAGAGTTTTTTTTTTTTTTTTTTAATGTGGGTATTTTGGTCAGTAGTGAAATTATTTAATTATTCAAGAGTTTTAATAATGTAAATGAAGAAAAGTTTGGATTTATTTTCAGTAAACTAGACGCTATTACTGCAGATGCTTCTATGTTCAGTAACTTAAATCTTTATTTATGCCTTTTTCTGCGTTGAACGGAGACGGAATTTGCAGATTTTTAGACTTCATGAGACAAGTTTCTGCACAGCCCTTTATGTAAGGAATAGTACCGAATTATTGGAGTTGAGGTCTAACAAGTTAAAAAAAAAAAAAAAAAAATTGTGTATCCATAAAAGCCTAGGTGGTTTGATAGAGATGATATAGTCATGTATTTAGTTTTGTCCTTATCTCAAAAGTGAGCAAAAGGTGCCGGGTGGCAGGAAAGTAAAGGAAGTTATATATTATAAATATGTGGATTTTTGTGAGTTAACAATGAGAATTTATTAGTTTTTTTTTAGTAATTTCTCTTCTGGCCAAGTACTGTTATAAGTTCTTCTTAAATTATTTAATTATTAAGTAATTGATACTTGTAAAATTGTTTTAGGTGAAATTTAAGGATTTTTAGAGGAATTGTTAGAGAAAAGTTTATTTTGGAATAGCTTTTGGAGGTAAGTAACCTTATCCTAATTGGTTTTATTTTGCATATTTTAACTACTGAAAATTGTTTACAGTTGTTACAATTTTATTTCTATTGTATTGCTGATTTTTAATAAAGAATTATCACAAATATATCTGATTACTGAATATATGATGTATTTTATTTTTTATTTTTTTTTTTGCTATATTGATTAAAAGTAAAGAATTATAGAAATATCACAAATAGATTTGAAAATTGAATATATGATTATATATATATATATATTTGAATAAGATATATTTTTGGTAGAAACTATGATTTCATATCTATGATTATGAACAATCTGACTATGAATTTATTCTGATACCCAGCCAATGGGAGTTATTCATTGGTACTCTGACACCCAATCAATGGGGGCTATTCATTGGTATTCTAATATCCAAACCAATAGAGGTTATTCATTGATACTCTGATACCCAGCCAATGGAGGTTGTTCATTGGTACTCTAATACCCAGTCAATGGGGGTTATTCATTGGTATTCTGATGCTCAAACCAATGGGGGTTATTCATTAGTACTCTGATACCCAGCTAATGGGGGTTATTCATTGGTACTCTGATGCCCAGTCACGGGAATATAGCATGACCATAGTCACAAGATTGTTAAGAATATGAATTACGTTTGAATATCTGAACTATTTTTAGTCCTTAAAACTGTATATGTGAATTTCGAAATGTTTGAGTATTTGAATTATTTTTTGTCATTAAAACTGCTTATGTATCTTTTTGAAACATATTGTAAGTTATAGCTTTGATATATGAAAAAGCTGACTACTTTCTAAACCATATATGATACATTTGTTAGATTAAAGTATGTGATCTATTTGCAATTTATTATTTTAAGACTACGAAATTACTTCAGTTATTTTGAAACACACATAGTATACTATAACTTTGAAAACACATATTACATCTTTTTCTTTACAGATCTATTGCTTGATGGAACTTATTAAGATTTTGGTTACTTATTGAGTTATCAACTCATCCCTTTTTCCCCTCCAGCTTCAGATTATGAAGAATAGCATGTTTTGGAAGTTTTGATGTTGTGTTATGAGCAGGAAAAGAAGCTTTGTGATTTTGGGATAGAATAGTCTTCTAATAGTTCTATATTTATTCGCCAATTGGCATAATGTACATGAGGTTTGGATTTTATTCCTATTAAATTATTGGAGATCTATTCATAAACTAATTGTTGACTTATGTTGGATTTATTTGATTTAATCTTTTTTTAGGATAAAATTTTTAGTTGCTAAAAAAGGTCTTGCACACTTGTAGGGTTCTTACTTTATAAACATGCGACAGTTGTCATGTGCCTATCTTTATAGTTGGGTTCGAGGCGTAATAGTATATCATTCCATTTTCAGTTTATTTGTGATAAGAAATTATTTGCCCCGTGAATTACACAAGGAATGCATGGATTTAGGCTGTGCATGAGCAAGAGACGTAGAAGAAGAGAGCGCCCAGCGGTCCAAATTCACTTCTTAAGTACAAGTCTCAGTCCAAGGAATTCGGACATTTTGGGTTTATCGTGATTCAATGTTGTAACTATTACTAATCTTCTTGAGTTAAAACTTATTCACTTGTTGCTTAGAAGTGAAAACATCTTTCTCTGATCAGTTTAACTTGTTGCGATTACTGCAGCATATATAAAAGGTCCAAAATATGCAAATAATATTGTCGGATTATGTTTTCACCAGGGGTAGCTTAATGCGTTTAGGGGCCTAAGACGAATATTAATTATCTTGTTTTAGTTACAAAATTACTACTAATTTACATGAATGATGTAAAATTCTTTCTTTTTTTAGAAATTTTATAGACACAAAAAATTTGAAAAAACTTTTCACACTTGTTGATATGGTAGATTGATAATGGAAAATAAAAGAATTGTGTTAATCGTAGACTTAGATAAAAACCAGTAAAAGTTTGCTAACTCAACTCTTATTATTATTTTATTTTTTAAAAGTGCAACATTTACAATATTTTTCACAACAAATTCTAAGTTTTAAGTTGCTTCTTGTTTTCTATTTGAAAACACCACTATAATTATTTTTTTGTCATCAATAACAAGCTGTAACAATCTGCTACTTAGCATTTGTTGTAAAAGTGTTGTGAAAAATATTGTGGACTTAGCATTTTTCTCATTTTTTTGTTTTTTTTTTTTTCATTTAATAAAAATATATTATTTTATTTATTGATTATATATAACCTTATTGGTTAGCCTTTTTTTTACTTGGGGCCTCAGGCGACCACATCTATTGTTCTTCCATTCAGTTGGCCCTGGTTTTCACACTTGGTGCTAGATTTCACATAAGAAATTTTTTTAACAAGTTAGCAATATGCAATGGAAATGATCATTTTCCTTGGCACAAAATCTTGACATGCCAAACTTTGTTGTAAAAAGTAAGCAATTCATTTGGGTTGGACAAACATATATTTTCGCTATGTTAAACATTAAGAAATAAGTGTCCTATATATGTATCTTTTTCTACCAAGCTTAATTAAAAATGCATGGGTGATTGCTCTAATCGTGATCAATTACAGTCAATTGAGAGATATGCATAACTTCAACATGTCACTTAATTACCAAGGGCTAAATGAACCGAATAATCGTCCAAGATCACTTTCTCTAATGACATATATATATATATATATATATATATGTGTGTGATGCTTTTTTAATCATCCAAAATAGTCTTATCTAGTTAATTTTCTGTTTCTTTTCATCCTTTTAGAAAATATTTCTTGTCCTTGTTGCTTCAGAGTTTATCTTATTAATAATGGGCCCCTGAAATTTACCATTAACCTATTTAAGTCAATTATTATTGACAACTTTTCAAAGAAATTAATTAAAAGTATGTATTATGTAATGATGGCAATTGGTCTAAGCCTAGCGAATTTTTCAATCCGGCCAGCTCAACCATAATAGTAATGAGTATGGACGTTTTAAATATTTTTGAGGTGGATTTGTATTCAAATTCTAAAACTTGTTATGGTTTCACACCTTAGATAACCGAACTTGACTAGATTCTATATTAACATTAGGGTTGTTAAAACTTTAAAAAAAAAAAATATATATATATATATATATATTAGGTCGAATCAATTGCCTGAGAATGATCAAATTTTTCCTGATTTTAGTCAAATTTGATTATTATTTTCATTTTTTTAAAAGGTTATTGATTCAGTTGGGGAGAGAGAGAGAGACCCCAAATTGATTCCCACCCCCCCCCCCCCCCCCCCCTTGAATTTCAATAGGATTTTTCTCGAGCTGGTCAGATTCGATTTTTATTTTTCAAAAATTTTGGTTTTAGATTCAGTTGTGGTTTTGAATTCTTTTACAATAAGATGGAAGCAAACCAACACTTATCTAAAAGTAGAAAAGCTTGGCTAACGAGGATGAAAATTAGCTGTATTAATGAAATTTGATAACTAACCAAGAGCTACCAAAGAGATGGATTTCACTTATGAAGGCATTTTCAAAGGCTTACTTCATGCTCTAAGCAACTTCCATTTACCTAAAAACTTTTAAACATTCATCCTATTCACAAAACCTCTTAATGAAACAACCCTACATGGCCACCTTAAATTAGTTAACATTTTATATTTATTACTTTGGCCCCTCAATTTTGAAATTCTAGCTCCATACACACAAAATTATAAATATTCTAGTGCCTAAAATCTGTTGATTTTAAGCATTTACAACGTATTATTGGTTGCAATTGGACCCTTGCCACTTAGCATGTTTTTGTTGTTTTTTTATTTGAACAACAAAATAACGTTTAATTATTTTTTTCTAACAATGTTATAAGCAAAATTCCAAATCCTAAATTTCAGCTTGTTCTCCCCCTCTCCTATGTACACACACAAACACACATCATCATCCACACCCCATTTCATAGCCACATCTAATTCACCGTGGCATGTCCTTAGCTCACCCAAATCATAATCGACACCAATCTACCTTGTTTGTTGTCGTTGTGTCTGCTTTTCTTTATGATCTCCTTCACCATTTGTCTTTTTGGCCTATTTTGTGATGGCATATCCTTAACTCACCCAAATTATAATCAACTCTAATCTCCTATGTTCTTCATCTTGGAGTCCAATTTCTTCATAACTTCATCACCATTGGCATTTTCGACCTACCTCCTTTCATATCCATCGCCTTCACGATGTCAGGTCCTTAGTTCTTCATATTTAACTAGTTTGTAGCATGTTTCAAACTAGATCCTCGCTTCTATACAAGAATTATCATTTTAAGTGAGATACATAACCTAGCATGACCTAATATGTTTCTCAATGATGAATGAATATTTTCATGATTGATGATGCACATATTAAAATATGAATGTGTGAGGAAATTATTAAAGAAAGGCGTAAATGCACTTTTAGTCCCTACATTTTGACGTTTTTCCATTTTAGTCCCTACATTTTATTTTTTCCACTTTTAGTCCCTAAAACTAATTAACGCGTTCCATTTTAGTCCTTTCCGTCAGTGAACCGACGGAAATAGCTGAGGTGGTAGCCGAAGCAATTAAAATATTATAAAAATGCCACATCCCATGACACATCAGCATATAAATTTAAAAAATTAATTTATTAATTTTAACAAAATTTAAAAACATAAAAAAAAAATTTAAAACATAAAAATAAGTCAGAAAATCAAACCAAGAACACAAACTCAAAATTAAACCCATTGAATCAAATTAAACCCAAAACATCTGTCAATCAACCCACAACCCATAAAATCAATTACCTCTTCTCTCACTCTTCTTTCTTCTTTATTCTTTCTTGGACTCTCTCTCTCGATTTTTTGGCAGTGGATTGGAGGGGCTGTGGATCAGTGGTGGTTAAGATTTTGGCCGGTCGTGGGTTTGCTTGTCGTGGGTCAGTCGTGGGTTTACTCGCCGTGGATCAGTGGTGCTCGTCGTTTGCTCGTCATGGGTCAGTCGTGGGTTTGCAAGCCGTGGGTCAGTTGTGGGTTTGCTCGCTGTGGATCAGTGGTGCTCGTCGTGGGTTTGCTCGCCGTGGATCAGTGGTGCTCGTCGTGGGTCAAGTGTGGGTTTGCTCGCCGTGGGTGTGTTGTGGGTTTGCTTGCTGTGGGTCTGGGTTTGCTCGTCATGGGTCTGTTGTAGGTTTGCTTATCGTGGGTATGGGTTTTGTTTGCTGTGGGTTAGCTCGCCGTCGCCATTAGCCCCAACTCCACTTGCCTTGCTTCTTGTGTTGAGTATGAAGTTCATGGAATTTTGATGCTGGGATTTAAAAAAAAAAAAAAAATAGGAAAATTGGGTTTGATTTGTGTTTCAGCTTGGTGGGTTTTCTTTCTGGGTGTCATTTATCGATTCAGTTGTTAGATTCGCAGTGTAATTATTTTGTGCTCTATTGGGATTCTCTAAAGAATCAAGCATGATGTGCGAAATGTTTAATTTTTGTTGGAATGTTGGTTTGCTCGTATAGATCTGTGTTGTGGGCTGATGATGGATGTTCTTGTGTTTAATTTGATTCAATGTTCTTGGGTTTAATTTGATTCAATGGGTTTAATTTTGAATTTGTGTTCTTGGTTTGATTTTCTGACTTATTTTTATGTTTTAAATTTTGTTTTTATGTTTTTAAATTTTGTTAAAATTAATAAATTAATTTTTTAAATTTATATGTTGATGTGTCATGGGTGATGTGGCATTTTTATAATATTTTAATTGCTCCGGTTGCCACCTCAGCTATTTCCGTCGGTTGACTGACGGAAAGGACTAAAATGGAACGCGTTAATTGGTTTTAGGGACTAAAAGTGGAAAAAATAAAATGTAGGGACTAAAATGAAAAAACGTCAAAATGTAGGGACTAAAAGTGCATTTACGCCTTAAAGAAATACATGACTAAAACTACCAATAACTATCAAATAAGAAGTATAAATCTAGACATAATAAAAAACTAAATATATATATATATATATTTAAAATTTTTACTTTTTTAAGAGCATAATTTACAAAGGAAAAATATATTTTGAAAATAAAATCCAAATAAAATTAACCAAATTGATTATGTGGGAGACACTTGAATCTATATCTACGGTTCCATTCACAAATAATGGCGATGAATCTCCATTTGGTGAATCCTTAGATAAGTGAAAAAGTCAACAACCGTCGCATCCACTCCTTAGAATGTTGATTCAAGTGCCTTCTTTATGATTTCTATAGAGTGATTGTGCTTTGTCTATTAAATTTTCAGCCAAAATGTTCATTGATCAAGATTATGCCTATATAAGCTAGGTTGAAACTCTCTCTAAAAGTTTTGTAGACTATTTGGGTGTTCTGAATGGTGGTGAGAGAGAACTCTGACAGGTTAACAAGTGTCAACTCTAATATATAGGCCCTTTTATGATGCTTTCGTTTCTTTATTCATAGAGAAAATATAGTGTTACCTATGAACCTTGGTGATGAAGTCTGAAAAATCACCAATGAATTACACATCACCCACACACTCAAAAAGTCACATGCATAGCAAGAAAAGAGAAAACCTACAGAGAGCACCAGTGTGGTGCCGGCCAAATACCCTCCGAAGGTCAAGTTAGAACCTTTTACAACTCCAGAGTGCTAGAGAGGGTCGATTATGCATACTTTGGCTTGTGAGGGTATTGAGGTTTTTATAGTAGTCGAAAGTTGACCTCTTTTACTTGGAGTCGAAGTCCTTTCCTTGTAGAAATCATCTTTAAGAGTCCAAAACGTGGTGGACAAATCTTTTCCTTATAGAGAAGATCTTCATCAATGTACATAATCTCTAGAATCCTCCTTGCATTAGGATTCTGTTTAAGATTCTATGATAATGTGCTGCAACTATTCCTATCAAGAGTTTCTAGCTGGCCTATGGCCAATCAGTCCGTCCATAGTTCATCCGTTCACTCCAGATCCGTCCTCAACAGGTTTTGCACACAATAGGCTCGTCTATTGTTCAGCCCATAAACAATAAACAGCCCGTTCCGTTATACTAGGTTTCGTAGCCGTACATTTTTTCCTCTTTCAGTTGCCCCTTCACCCGATGGATCCGTCATACATAAGCAAACGGACCCATAGGGTGACAGTTCAAAGTCTCAATTAAGTGACCATGATACATAACTCCGCGAGCTTATCCCCGTACACTGATAGGTTTAGCAGTAACCCATTTATGACCTGTGCCATGTGTCACTCTTTCAATGGCTGTTATTTTAGAACGAGGTGTCGCTTCGTCTTTTTTGCACCTCTTCTATAAATAACACCCCCTCCGCCTCTCATTTTTCTAAATTTTACTGAAAAATATTGTCAGAGCACGTTCGTCACACCTATCAGAGACCACTCCATTCACTTCTACACCCATCATCTGCAATTTCATTTGCTCATTCCGTAATTTTGGTAAGTAATCTTTTATCCATCCTCTTTTTAATTCTCATTTACTTTTTGGTGTTATATATATTTTCTTAGACTTTATGCCCCCGTCACTCTTTTCAAACCCGTCAAAGTCTTAGGTTTTGTCATTACATGTAGGCCATGTCTAGTGCGTCAAGTAACCAATCAGTCGTCCGTGACGGAGCGGACTACGAAGAGGTATATCCGTCAGATCGCAAAGACCACGACGAACTGGGTGAGGAGAGTAATCTGTCTTCATCCTCCCCGTCGTCAACAAATGAGGATATGGAGATGATTGAAATAGAGGAGGGTTCCGCTGATGAAGAAGAGCAAATAGTTAGATCCGTCGTAGGAGTTGATGGACTTAGGGAGTTCATCATGCTTCCAGAGTGGACGGTGAATGTCTTTACATCCACCATTAAAGAACACATTTTAATACCCCTTAGGGCCCATTACCAAATCCCAGACTACATCCCTATCTGTCTGCCCTACAAGTCAGAAAAATGCTATTATGAAGGAGTAGACAGTGTCGGGGTGTATGAACAGATGCTCAAGGCAGGCCTCAGGTTTCCTCTGAGTTCCCTACAACGTGAACTCCTCAAATACCTAGGTTTGTCCGTCATCCAGATATCCCCTAACGCCTAGAGGGTCTTCATAGCAATGAAGGTCTTGTACTGAGCAATGACGGACGGTAGAAGAAGGCTGATGATAAGGGAATTCCTTCACTGCTACTGTCCAAACGAGATAGATAAATCAAGGGGAATGTATAGTTTTGTTCCTAAGAGCCCCGTCCTAAAAGTGATCTGCGAAACTCCAGATTCTAATAGAGATTGGAAAAGCCGTTATTTTTTCATGGAGGGAGACAGTTGGATGTGTTATCCAGGGGAAACGAATTACATGCCCGTCGGCACGATTTGGGGCATCTTAAACCCATCTGGTATGAACCCGTCATATAGCAATTATTGTAAGTTTATTTAATATTTATTGTGTTTTAAACGTCCGTCTTCTTTTGCACAGTTCAACGGTGTCCTCAAATCACACTCGAGGAGTTCAGTGTCCTTGAGAAAATTTTTGCAAAGTCCAAACTAGAGGAACGAACTTGGGCCAAGCTTGTCAACCTCAACACCATCCACTGGTACTGTGACGGGCCTGAGCCAACTCTAGTGGCACTCAAGTATGAAGTGCACACCCGTCAACGTAAGTCCATCGTTCCTTCTTGTTCAATTTTTTTTTAAAACCCGTCTACCTCTTCAGAGATGGACGACGCTAAAAGGAGAGCGGCTATCAGACCACATGCTGCCAAAAACAAAGAAGCTAGAGCAGACGTTATGGGGACAGGCTCCAGCAAACAAATACTTAAAAGGAAGCAACCATCAAAGGGTGACTGTGCACCCAAACAACCCAAGGTTTCTCTGGAGCCCATCATTGGCTTGATGATTGGAGGACTAAGACGGTCACCCCCGTGAAGCATGGGGCCAGTAAAGGCCTAATGACAAGTCCTTCCGCAAGCCAAAAGAAACCGCCTGTCCTACTTCGCGAGGATTCCAAGTATGCCTTTGAGAGGCTCTCGTCCATCATAACCACCGAGGACTATGAGGACTTGGGTAACCACTCAATGAAGGCGATGGAAGAGACGGCCCTTTTCAATATTGCACAAGTAACTCATCCGTCGTCATGTAGTCCATCCTTTCCCCCTTCTCTTTTGCCTTTCAAGTTTAACTTATGTTTTCTTCCAGGCCATGATTACGATGAAAGGGATTATGGGACGATGTCTCAACCATGAGATGACCGTGTACGTGAGAAGGCCAAGGTGATAGAGGACGAGCTACTCGAGCTAAAGACCTGGAAGGTCGTCCAAGAGCAGAAACTTAAAATGGCCGAGATGGATAAGGATGAATGTGTTAAGCTGACGGAGCGTCTGAAGAAAGCTCTAGAGGAGAAGAACAAGGAGGTCTGTCAAGCTAAGGAGGTCACGATACGCAAGTATCGTGACTTTGACGCCCTAATTACGAAACTGAGCCCTGCATATAACGACGGTTTTGACGATGCCATTCATCAGGTGAAGACCTTACATCCAGAGATGGACTTGTCAACCGTCGCTATTACTGTCCCCAAGCAAACATTCGTTCAACCCATCCAGTCAAATGATATAAACGCTCTCTTTGATGGGAACCCCCTATTCGTGAAGCTCTTATTGACCAGACGGTCGTTGAAAGCGACCCTAAGGATGATCAGGCCCGTCATGTCGAGGAGAGAGATACGCCTGTTGACAATTTGTAATAACTTGGTTTTTTTTTTTTTTTTTAAAAAGAAAAAAGTGTAGAACAATTTCTGTCTCCCCGTCATATTTTGGGGCTTTTGAACATTGCCCTTCTAGGGCTTTCTTTATATATTTGTTAAACTCTGCAAGGTCCGTCAACCTTTATTTTATTTTTGTGAAATGCATCCGTCTTACTTTATTCAAGTATACTTTTGTTTTTCATGGATTTTGGATCTTATCACTCTTTGATAGTTTCCATCCAGTTTATGCACTTCGTCCACTTCTTTTTCTTTTTTTTTTTTATACTATTGGGACAATCCATCCAATCTTGTGGACGTAAGTTTTATCCGTCCATTGTTTGGACTCAAATTTTCATCCTCTTTGGATGATCCATCCATCCTGTGGACTTCGTTTATTTTTTGGACTTTAGGAGTTACCATCCTCTTAGTATGATCCGTCCATCTTAGTTTCTATCCATCCATTTTCTGGACTTTAAGAGTCCTCATTCTCTTAGGATGATCTGTCCATCTTGTGGACTTAGCTTTTTATCCGTCCATTCTCTGGACTTTAAGAGTCATCATCCTCTTAGGATGATCCATCCATCTTGTGGACTTTGCTTATTTTTTTGGACTTTAGGAGCTATCATCCTCTTAGGATGATCCGTCCATCTTGTGGACTTAGTTTCTATCCGTCCATTTTCTGGATTTTAAGAGTCATCATCCTCTTAGGATGATCCGTCCATCCTGTGGACTTAGCTTTTTATCCATCCATTCTTTGGACTTTAAGAGTAATCACCCTCTTAGGATGATTCGTCCATCTTGTGGACTTAGCTTTTTATTTGTCCATTTTTTGGACTTAGTAGTTATCATCCTCTTAAGACGATCCGTCCATCTTATGGACTTAGTTTATATCCGTCCATTTTCTGGACTTAGGAATTTTTTAAGTAAACAACAAAATAGTCGAGTCTGAATATTCCTCTTATTAATTAAAAGAAACCACATGTTTATAAAAAACCAAAAAAATACCTGCCCCCTTGGGCTTAAAAAGGCACTTGTAGAAAGGATTGTTTGAAGTAAAAACTAGGAAAACTAAATGATAAACTGGGAAATTGGGAAATGTTGATGCTCTTCATATCTTCACACCGTCTCTACTGGTAGTATTTTCGAAGGTGCTCCGTGTTCCCTGGGTACTGTAGCTTCCATCCGTCCATGGTTTCGAGATGGTAGGTCCTCTTTCTCTGCCATGACGAGATCTTGTAGGATCCTTCCTAGTTGGGACCGAGCTTTCCTTGTGAAGGATCTCGAGTAGCTCCCATTACCTTCCGTAGCACAAGATCTTTGATCTAAAAATCTCTACGTCTGACATTGGAGTTGTAGTATTTTGCCATGAGGTTCTGGTATCGCGCCAACCTCTGCTCCGCTGTAACCCGGACCTCGTCCACCAAGTCTAGATGAAGCCGCAAGGCCTCTTCGTTCTTATCCTCGTTGTAGTTCTCCACCCAATAGCTCGTAAACCTTACCTCTGCTGGAATGACAGCCTTGCTTCTGTATGCTAGTCTAAATGGTGTTTCTCCAGTCGGTGTTCTTGCCGTAGTACGATATGCCCATAAGACGCTTGGTAGCTCATCAAGCTAGATGCCTTTAGCCCCCTCGAACTGGGTCTTGATGATTTTGAGCAAGGACCGGTTTGTGACTTTAACTTGCCCATTGGCCTGTGAGTGTGCGGGTGACAAGTAGTGATTCCTAATACCCAGTTCCGAATAGAAGCCTTTGAATGCACTGTTGACCAACTGCTTTCCGTTGTCAGAGACGAGCACCCTGGGTATCCCGAACCTGCATATGATATTCTTCCATACAAAACTTCGGATGTTCCTCTCCGTGATAGTGGCCAGGGCTTCTGCCTCCACCCAGTTAGTGAAATAGTCGATCCCAACTACCAGAAATTTAACTGCCTTGCTGCCATCAAAAAAGGGCCCATGATGTCTAGTCCCCATTGGGCGAATGGCCAAGGGGCCGTCATGGGTGTCAACTCATCGGTTGGTTGCTAGATCAAATTACTGAACCTCTGACATTTGTCGCAAGTCTTGACGTAGGCTTGTGCGTCCTTTTGCATTGTAGGCCAATAGTACCCTACTCAGATCAATTTGTGTGCTAAGGATCGTGCCCTTGAATGGTTTCCACAGATACCCTCGTGGACTTCTCTCATTACATAGTCTACTTCCTCGTGGCCCAAACACCTTAGGTACAGTCGTGAGAATCCCCTTTTGCATAAGACATCATTGATCAATATGAACTGCGAGACTTGGACTTTTAGTTTCCTGGCTTTGTCTTTTCCATCTGGTAACGTGCCCGTCTTCAGGTATGTTATTAATGGCGTAGTCCAATTGTTTTCGGAATTCACCTCCTACACTTTTGTTCCGTCGTCAATAATTGAGGAATTTTGGACAAACGACAATACTTGATCAGGGACTATCATAGACTCTGCAGAGGTTGCTTTTGCCAGACAGTCGGCACATTCGTTCTCTTCCCTTGGGATTTGGGACAAATGTGACTTTGAGGCTGCCAATTCGATTCTTGACTTCTTCTAGCTACTTCTGCATCCTTTCATTTCTGCACTCGTAGACGCCGCTAATCTAGCTGGTTATTACCTGAGAATCACAATGTATGACCATGTTCTCAGCACCTGCTGCCCTTGCAAGGTCTAATCCTGCCACCAACGCTTCATACTCGGCCTCGTTGTTAGTCGTTGGGAAGTCCAGCCGAATCATGCATTCAATTTTATCTCCTTCAGGGGTTTGAATTACCACACTAGCACCTCCAACTTGCTTGTTTAAAGATTTGTCTGTGTGGATGCTCCATTGTCTGAGTTCGTCTGCCCCCTTGCCTTCTAATTGAGTGTATTCGACAATGAAGTTTGCCACCGCTTGCCCCTTTAATGCAATTCGCGGTTGGTACTATATATCAAACTCGCTCAGCTCTACTGCCCACAGAGCCATTTGTCCGGCAGCTTCAGGGCTACTCATTGCTCTTTTCAAGGGCTGATCCGTCAAGACTATGATGGTATGGACCTAGAAATACGATTTGAGTTTTCGGGCTGCAGTTACCAGTGCGAAGGCCAACTTCTCCATCTGGGGTTACCTTTCTTCTCCCCCCCAAAAACCCCTACTTACGAAATAGACGAGTCACTGAGTTCCTTCCTCTTCTCTTACTAAGGCCGTGCTTACCGCTGCTTGCAAAAATGCTAGGTGCAGGTAGAGTTCTTCTTCTAGTTTGGATGAGCTGAGCAATGGTGGGGAGGCGAGGTATTTTTTTAGGTATTCAAATGCCTGCTGACACTCGTCCGTCCACTCGAATGATTTCCTCAAGGTGCGGAAGAATGGTAGACATTTGTCCATTGCTTTAGAGACGAACTTGTTCAAGGCTACAATTTTGCTATTCAAGCTTTACACATCTTTTACCATCCTTGGTGGTTCTAGCTTTATGATAGCCCATATCTTTTCTGGGTTGATCTCTATACCTCTTTGGGATACCATAAATCCCAAGAATTTCCCTGTCGTTACTCCGAACATGCACTTGCTTGGATTCAGCTTCATGTTGTATGATCGAAGGGTGTCGAACGTCTCCTGGAGGTCATTTAGGTGGTCATTTTCACACAGGCTCTTGACCAACATGTCATCAACGTAGACTTATACGTTCCTCCCAATCTGGTGCACGAACATTTTGTTCATTAGTCTCTGGTACGTCTCCCTCGTGTTCTTGAGTCCGAATGGCATCACCTTGTAGCAAAAAAGTCCTTGGCTAGTGACAAAAGACATTTTCTCTTAATCAGCTTCCTTCATCTTGATTTGATTGTAGCTTGAAAAGGCATCCATGAAGCTTAGGAGCTGGTGTCTTACCGTTCAGTTAACCAAAGCATCTATCCGCGGGAGGGGGTAATTGTCCTTCGAGCATGCCTTGTTGAGGTCCGTGAAATCAACACACATTCGCCACTTCCCGTTAGCCTTCTTGACCATGACTACATTCGCCAACCATTCTGGGTAATATACTTCCCGAATGAAATCCACCTTAAGTAGTTTCCTAACCTCTTCCGCTATCACTCTGTCTCGTTCCTGAGCGAACGCTCACTTTTTCTGCCGGACGGGTGAGGATGCAGGGTTCACATTAAGCTTGTAAACCATGACAGAGGGATTAATCCCGGGCATGTCCTCGTGGCTCCACGCGAATACGTCTTGGTTCCTCCTGAGGAATGCTATGAGGGCTTGACATACTGGCTAGCTAGCTAATGTCCCTATCCTAGTCGTTTGCTCAGGCTTTGATTCATCGAGTGTTATCTCTTCCAATTCTTCAACCAGTTCTGCTACGGTCCGTTGTTCTTCTATGCACATGGTCTGCTGGTGATCTTACATTTTTAGCATGGCAATGTAGCATTCCCGAGTGGCCACCTAGTTTCCTTGCAACTCCCTAATCCCATAATCCATAGGAAACTTGATCATTAGGTTATACATTGATGTTATTGCTTTCTACGAGTTAAGTGTGGGTCGTCTGAGAATACCATTGTAAGCAAACGAGCAGTCCACCACAAGGAATGTTACGTCCTTTGTGATCTCTTGTGGATAATCGCCCACCATTACCGAGAGTGTGATCGAGCCTAACGGGAATACCCTTGTTCCTCCAAAACCGATCAGTGGAGCGTTCGTTGGTATCAATTGCGTTCTGTCAATCCCCATTTGCTAGAACACTGGATAGTATAGGATATCAACCGAGCTGCCGTTGTCGATCAACACTCGGTGAACATTATAATCCCCCATACGTACGCTGACAACTAGCACGTCGTCATGTGAATGGTGGAGTCTTCTCATGTCTTCCTCGGAGAACCCAATAATGGGGTTTTCCCTCCATGCTATTTTAGGTACAAAGCTTGTTAGCTGGACGTTCTGGACCATCCTAAGGTATGTCTTTCGAGCTTTTTTGGAGGAGCCAGTAGTCGCTGTTCCCTCTACAATCATCCTTATATCTCCAATAGGGGGTCTAGGACGCTCATTATCCTGTCGGAGGGCCTGCTCTTGGTGATTGGGATCCACTCTCTCTTTGTTAACGAATTTCTGCAACTTCCCTTGTTTGATGAGGGCCTCAATTTGCTGCTTTAAGTCATAGCAATCGGCCATGTCATAACCGTGATCTTAGTGGAAGCGGCAGTACTTGTCTCAAGGCCATTTGCTTGGATCGCTCTTCAGCTTCCTTGGAAACGTTAGTGCCCCCTCGTCCTTGATCTGCATTAGGACTTGGTCTATTGGGGCGTTCAGTGGTGTGAAGCTTGTGAACCTTCCTCCCTGGGTTTTAGGGTGCCTTTCGTCCCTTCTATCTCTTGTCCTTAGTCTCTTCTACCCTTGATCTTGCTGTGCGTCCCCCTGTCACTCTCTCTTCCAGGGTTTTTCCTCCCAGGTTAGTAGCACGTCTTCTGCATTCATGTACTTAGTGGCCCTGTAGAGTACCTCTGACATGGTCTTGGGGTCGTTTTTGTATAATGAGAACAAAAACTTACCCTTTCACAACTTGTTCGTGAAGGTTGCGACCAGTATCTTGTCGTCGGCTTCATCGATCGAAAGTGCTTCCTTATTGAAACGGGTTATGTAGGATCTCAGCGTCTCGTCCTCTTTCTGCCTAATGCTCATTAAGCATGCCGTGGATTTCTTGTACCTGTGTCCCCCTATGAAGTGTGAGGTGAACTGAGCGCTTTCTTTGAAAGTGCTAATGGAGTTTGGTGTCAGCCGACTAAACCATATTCTCGTGGGACCCTTCAGCATTGTAGGGAAGGCCTTGCACATGATTTCGTCTGGTGCCCCTTAAAGATGCATCAAGGTCTTGAAGGTCTCCAGGTGATCTAGGGGATCCTTGACTCCGTCGTAACTGTCTATTTGTGTCATCCGGAACTTATGCAGTAAGGGAAAGGAATTGACAGGGGCGGTGAATGGAGAGTCGGTCCGGTTGACTAGGTCGTCAAGATCGCTGGACACTCGTCCCTTGAGGGTGTTCATCATGACCTCCATCTGTTCCTTCATCACTTGCATCTCTGCAAAAATAGGAGGTGGAGCCATGTCCATGAGGGATGGGAGGCTCACATTTTGTCGTTCTGGCCCACTTGGGGCATTGCTGCCTTCAGGCCCTTCTCGATCTCTTCGTATGGCACTAGTACCTTCCTAGTCCTCCCTCTGGTTATTAGGTGCTGCGTTTTTCTAACACAACCATTCTTCTAGGTCGTGGTTTTGTTTGGTGAGACGCTCCACGACCATGGTGAGAGTTCGAACCTGTCTCTCGAGGGCAGTTATGCGTGGTTCCTCTCCTTGGATGTCGCTGGTGGTTGCCATCGAGTGAGTGAGCACCATGCAACCCTTCTGCCTCAGGGATAAAGCAACGATCGATCACTTCTTCTTTCCCACAAACGACGCCTACTGATGAAGTCTGAAAAATCACCAATGAATTACACGTCGCTCACACGCTCAAAAAGTCACCTGCACAGCAAGAAAGAGAAAACCTACAGAGAGCACCAGTGTGGTGCCGGCCAAATACCCTCCGAAGGTCAAGTTAGAACCTTTTACAACTCCAGAGTGCTAGAGAGGGTCGATTATGCGTACCTTGGCTTGTGAGGGTATTGGGGTTTTTAAAGTAGTTGAAAGTTGACCTCTTTTACTTGGAGTCGAAGTCCTTTTCTCGTGGAAATCATCTTTAAAAGTCCAAAACGTACTAGACAAGTTTTTTCCTTATAGAGAAGATCTTCATCAATGTACGTAATCTCTAGAATCCTCCTTACATTAGGATTCTGTTTAAGATTCTATGATAATGTGCCGCAAGTATTCCTATCAAGAGTTTCTAGCTGGCCTATGGCCAATCGGTCCATCCATAGTTCATCCATTCACTCCGGATCCGTCCTCAACAGGTCTTGCACACAATAGGCTCGTCTATTGTTCAGCCCATAAACAATAAACAACCCAGTCCGTTATACTAGGTTTCATAGTCGTACATTTTTTCCTCTTTCACTTGGGAACTCATATCCAGATGATAAGTGAAGTATTTGAGTCCCAAAAATAAAGGTCAAAATTATTTTTTTTTTCCAACAAATAATTACAAAAATTGGAAATTTGTGGTTAAATATAGTCAAAGACTCAAAGAAAGGGATTAAGAACAAATGGGATTGACTCCAAATGAGATAGAGTTCTTTAGAATTATCAACATAATTATTTAATCTTAATCTTAAATTAAAAATAATTAATTAATTTGTAATTACAAATTTCATAATTTATGTTGTAATATTTCAAGTGCGTGCAAGAACATGAAATGTTTGTTGGTTGAATCGATGAAAAGTGAAAACCAAGTAGTATTAGGTTGATTTTTATTAGTTCACATACTAACCAATCAAATGAAAACTTTTAACCTATCAAAAAAAAAAATTAAATTAAATTTCACTTATCTCGGTGCACTTTGAGACCAGATTTCAACCAATCAAAATTGAGTTTTTCACAAAATCAATCAAGAGCTCCAATTTTCATTCAAAAAAAAAAAAAAAATTGCCTTTACCAGTTTCCCCCAACTAAATTCTCAAACCAAAAAAAAAAAAAAAAACAAAAAAAAAAAAAAAACAAAACAAAACAAAACAAAACAAAACAACACAAAAAAAAAAAGTTACCACCAACTATGATTAAATATGATTTATATTATATCCCTAGGGCTAGGTCATGAATTTTATAATTTTTAGAACATGTAGAATGACTATTTTGTCCCCTTTTATTTCAATTTATTCGAAATATAGGTGTGTATATAGGAGATGATATTGTGAATGCATTTTTCTCTCAACCCTAAACTCTAGTCATTTGCTAAGGAAAATTAACTTCAGATTCATACATAGCTTTAATTCCTAAAACAAAAAGGTTTGTCAGATGTTGATATGATGTGTAATCGGGAATTTGGGATTTCATTATTTACTACTACCACTAGCAAGGTATTCTTTATTTATTTTTTTAACAAATATTGACGTTAAACGATTACAAGCCACATGAGTATGAGTTGTGTCGTGGTCATTACAAAAAACTGAAAAAGTCTAAAACATGTAGATGAGATGTACTGTAGAAGGTTGATAATTAAAAGGCATGGTCTCTTTAGATAGAATTCAATTTTTTTAAAAAAAAATTATAAACATGGTTGAAAGAGATAATTTGAACTGGAAAACAATTGTCAAAAGCCCAGAACCCCCACGGATCCTAACACACAACTTCTGATCTTCATTAATTGCATACCACCAATCTTCACGGCAACTTCAAATTAATAGTTAGGTCTTCAGCAAGCCATGACCTAAACTACAGTCAGCTTATGCAATTATGAGTAATAAAATCAATCAAAGTTTCAAGCAAAAAAGTGAAGTCAATTTTCATAGTCCGTGTACTAAACACAAATTTATTTCATTTGTTGGGTCCACTTTAGATCCTTCAAATTCACCAAAATGGGGGTGGGGAAGCCCAGGATTTTTTTTTTCCCTGTTTAGGGGAGCCCAGGATTCTAAGTCAGAAAGATCAATAAAATTCAGGCCCGGACACATCAGTGCCTAACTTTAATATGCAAAGCATGCCCTAAAGATGTGGTGCTAGTTTTGGTCTTAATGAGAGTGCAATCTGTGAAAGGCGTGCTTCATACATCCCGCGCTGGCGCATATGATATTTTTCCCATTTTTAGAGGCTGCTTTGCTGTAAGATTTAGGTATTGGGAGCCCACGTGCCTGTGAAAGGTGCACTCCATAAATTGTGAGCATATAATAATTTTCTCATCTTCAGAGACTGCTTTGCTATAGGTTTTATGCACTAAGAGCCACATGCCTGTGAAAGGCACACTCCATAAATATGGCGTATATGATTTTTTCCCATCTTTAGAGACCGCTTTGCTTTAGGTTTTAGGCACAGGTGTGCCGAGGCATTGAATTCTTTCTATCTGTATGTCTTATCACTTGTTCCAAATCCACTGTCAGACTTAGATGAAGTATGACTGACGCTTTCAATAAGTAACAAGTAGTCTCAGATATTAATATACAAAGCTTTCAGTGAAACTAATGCAGTCTTGACACATAAATGGTAGAAAGTGAATAAGTTTTCATGGTGAACAAGACTCAAAAAAAAAAAAAAAAAAAAAAAAAAAAGACTGGATAAGACTAAGCTATTTTTGCTCCCCTTGGCAGAATGAAATCTAGGACTGTAAATGAACCAAATCGATCACAAACAACTCTAACTTGGCTCGATAAAAAGCTCGTTCATATTTGTTTGTTTATAAATAAGCCAAACTTAAATCTTAGTTTTTGGCTTGTTTACTAAACAAGCCGAACCCAAGCAAAAAAATTTGTTCATGAGCTATTAGGTTTGATACACAATAATTCAAGTATAAACTAATTTATAAATTTATATGTGTTAACTAAATATATTCATTACACATATCTTAATATTGATATGGCCAACATGGGACCACTACTTATTTACCTTAATTTTTTTCCTTCCCTCTAAATTGATTAAAAACCACTTTAGACTATTATTACATTTATAAATAAATAAATAAATTTAGTAGGCTACATTTAATATTTCCCTATCAATCATCTAAAGTAATGTTATGAAACATGTTAGTATTTTTTCATTTATAATAGTTACAAACAGGTATTTTTCTAGTTCTTCACCGTCTAACGTAAATGTAAAAATTGTATTTTGAATAACTACTGAAGCTGTAAACAAGGAATGATGAATAAATGAATTTAATTATGTAAATTTTTAATTTGAAGAATGGCTAATCATAAGTAAGACTAGATGCATGATAAAATGAATATACTATTTTTTTTTCTTTTAGATCTCAAGCTCAAAAGCTTGACCTAAACTTGAGTTTGAGCTTGATATTTAGCCTGAGTTTGGCTTGACTAATTAATCAAGCCAAGCCAAGTCAAGCTTAAGTTTTTTGGCTTTTCTACGAGTTCAAGCTCAAACACTATTTTTAGGCTTGTCACGAGCTCAAGTCAAGCTTGAGCTTTTGATTTTTCTTGACGAGTCAACCTTGAACATGCACTACTCGACAAAGCTTGACTCGTTTACAGCCTTAAATTGAAATCCTTTAAAGTTTAAAATATAGCAAACTCAAACTAAATGTAACAGCAAAAAGGTAGTAAAGACTCGTACTGCGAAAAACTTGAAATCTACTTAATTTCAATTAAGGAGAAGCAGAAATATGTAAGAGAAATCCAAGGAAACCATTTGATAGAGAGGATTTGTAATCCAGAAAATAAATTAATTAATTGAATAAAAACCATGTACTCTTTTTTTTATTTTTTTGGGGATAACCAAAACCATGTACTTGCAGAGCAAACAAATGTTTGTATTTTTAGTGAACTTAAAAATTAAAAATTAAAAATTAAAAATTAAAATTAAAATTAAAAAGGGTCTGTTGTTGAATTGTTTCAATCTTATAAGTTTCAAGTGCTGGAATGTAAATACAGTTTTTTTCCACTAGAACAGGTTTAGCTCATACCTAAGATTTTGGTCCTATGTTTCATTTTCCTTCGTCTCAGTCATGCTAATAAGAAACAGAGGCAAAACAAGATCCGGATTCCAAGTATAAGGTCCAAACCCTTGGGACAGTAGTTTTTTACTCCCTTTGAATTCACTTCAGGATTTTTTAATCAGTGAAACAAATATAACAGAGTCAGTGTCAAAGCTGATGTACTAGCTTTTTTATATAAATAAATAAACTTCCCATCTTACGAAAAAATTAAAGTTGTGTCAAAGCTTGGAACACCATTGAATTCCACGAGCCGGGCCTAAGTGAGGCATTTAGTCAAACAGATAGCGTGCCCACCTTACACGACTCCATTGCGAGTGTGAAGAAGGAAACTCTGAATCCGAAAACATATTTGATATTACGACCTCAATTGGGTTAACTCTACGCTTTGTACGATGAAAAAGAGGACATATATTCTATCATAGAATTACTTAACATGGAAAGGAAGCAAAGCAAAAATTAAGAGTACGGTAGTATTTGTGATTTCAGTTTGAATGTTGATCACTATGAGGGTCAGAAATTTGGTTCAAACCGCTTGACAACAGACAGTGTGCCATCAAAAAAAACTACGTTTTGGGATCCACCTCATTAATTCACAGCAACATATATTAATCATTATTGATTTTTCCAATTCTTAAAGGATAATCTAGAAATCAATAATGTTATCATGGTAGATATCATCATCGAAACCCTTTTAAAAAATTTTAAGGATTCTTTTCCTCACTTAAAAGTTTAGAGGCAAATTATCTTTTGTAATTATTAAAAACAATCCACAAGAGACATATATGGCTGCCAATAATGTTGCTAGAAAGTCTACAAAATGTCAGTAGTGGCGAGGAACTTAAAGTCCACCATCATCACACACACACACAAAAGAAGAAGAAGAAGAAGAAGAAGAAGGAGGGAGAGAAAGAGATTGTTGCCTTCTTAGGCCATCTATAGGCTTGGAAACAAAAATAAAGATCATATGAGTTTGATACTGATGATGTCGAAAATCGTTAGTTACACAGTCCTTACGTGCTCAAAACAATACCTACACAATACAAAACAAGAAGACCTTGGGAGAGTACCGGTGTGATACAGGCCAAAAAACCCTCAAATGGTTAAGTTAGAGATCTTTTTTCACAATTCTAGAATGTCAGAGCTGGGGTGAATTATGCGTAGTTTGTTTTCTGAGGGCTTTGGGTTTTTTTAGTAGTGTAGAACTGGCCTCCGTTTCTTGCATAGGAAGGTATTTTCTTTACGGGGAAGATCATCATAAATGTGCTTATATTACGGGATCCTTTTCCTATTGGAATTCTACTAATTAAGGTTAACCATGGGACACAAGTTATTTCTAGTTAGGATTCCTTGGAGCCCACTCAAAACCATGTCGGTACCATATGGCTTTAGTATCCTTCTACCTTGTATTCATGTGACTTGAATTCGATCCCTACTCTCCTCAAAGGGGGGGGGGGGGGGTATTGAGGTCTGGTTTCGTCTATTATGGGGGGGAGTCCATCCGTCACATGTCCTATCCATCTGATGCCCCCTTATAGCCTTATCTCTGACAGCCTATTAACCTAGTACCGTTAGGTCTACTTGAATGGATTCATCACGCCAAATTTTGTCCTTTTCAGTCGCCTCTTCACTCCATGGGTCCATCACCTCCTTTGGATGGACCTATGGAGTGACGGTTTGACTTGTCTCCTAAGAAGTGTGCACACATTGACAGGCTAGCCTAGGGTTATTAATGTTGTAGGGGCATATGACGTTTCTTCAGTGGTTAATCTCTTGGAACGAAGCATCCATTCATCTTCCGTGTTGTTCCCTCTATATAAACATGCTTCTTTACTTCTTATTCTTTACTTTCTTCAGTGAATTCACGATTAGAGCACTACCGTCTCCTTTAATAAACCAGCATATTGTCTACGTGGTGTGCCCGTCATCTACACTTCTCATATTGCTCATTTTCAATCGGTAAGTATTTTTCACCTTTTTGTTGAATTCCCTTGCTATTTTTTAGATTTTTGCACACCCGTCGTCTATGTAGATCCATCATTGTCTTAGGATTTACCTGTCACATGTAGGTGATAGATGTTTGGTGCGTCAAGTGAACAATCGTGTGTCTGGGAGGGCACGGGCAACGATGAGGTGTTTCCATCAGGTTGGAATGACCTTGGCACCTCAAGTGACGAGAGGAATCCGTCAACCACCTCACCTTCCACAAGGGATGAGGATTTGGAGCCGGATAGGTCAAAGGGTGATTCTATTGAGGGGCTAGTTAGTGTTGAACCCCCAACCCAATCCGTCATAGGTCCAGATGGACTTGGGACTTTACAATACTTCCTTTGTGGAAAGTCAACGACTTCATTTCTACCATTAAATAAGCACACTTCAATACACTTAGGGAAAAGTACCAGATACCCATCCATATACCCCTTCGTTTACCCTACAAATCAAAGAAGTGTTATTACAAGGGTGTCGGAGGCGTCAGAATCTATGAGCAAATGCTGAAAGCAAGGCTCAGATTCCCACTGAGCACTCTCTACTGTCACCTCCTTCAATACTTAGGGTTGGTCGTCACCTAAATTGCCCTAAACGCCTGGACGGCTTTCCTTGGCACGGAGGTTTTGTATAGGGCCATGTCCGACAAGGCACGTAGGTTGATAGTGGCAGAGTTCTTTCACTGTTATTGTTCAACTGAGATCCTTAAGTCCAAAGGCAAGTATAGTTTTGTGCTTAGGAGCTCGTTGTTAAGGCTCGTGTGCGACAACCCCAACTCAAACAAGAACTAGAAAAGTAGCTATTTTTTTTTGGAAGGTGACAAGTGGATGTGTCACCCTGGTGACCAAGAGTGCATGCCCATCGACAAGACATGGGGTATAATGCCCTCGTTTGGTATGCATCTGTATGTATTTAGGTGTTTAATTGTGTTAGCTTTACTTGTTACTTTAACCATCTCCTATTGCAACTCGAGACCGTCCTCAAGTCACACTTGAGTGGTGGAGTTTTTTGGGAAAAAATTTCAACAAAACCACGCTTTCAGAGAGGACATGGGCTAAACTAGTCAACTTAGATACTCTTTACTGGTATTGTGATGGACTAGAAACCACAGCAGCTGCCCGTCGCTACGACCATCAAGTTCGCCAACGTAAGTCCGTCACCTAATATGTTGGTTTCTTTCTTTGCTTTTAAATTATCTAACTCATTTTATCTGTCCACATTTGTGCAAAAATGGAAGACAACAAAAGAATGGCCTACATCAAGCAGCAAGCTGCAAAAGAAAAAACAAGATGGGAGTCAACTCCCTAAGGGGACGGGTCCGCCAACCCATCGTTCAAGAGGAAACCATCAGAGAAGATTGACCGTCTTTCGAAAAAGCCCAAGGTGATACTCAACCTAGTTGTCGGGTTAAAGGTTGAACCTAAGAAAATGGCAACTCCGCTCGACCAAGGGAGTGGTAAGGGACTCATGATGGGTCATGTCCCCGTCACTAAAAAACCACCCGTCCTCCTCCGCCAGGATTCCCAGTATGCACTGGAGAAGCTTTTGTCCATCATTACAATTGACGATTATGAGGACTTAAGCAACCACGCGACCGAAGCTATAGGGGAGACAGGTCTTTTTAGCATTGTGCAAGTAATCGTATTTGTCTCCTTTCTCTTTCTCTTTCCTTCAACTTGCCTGGCTACTAACCCTTCTTTTGTTTTCAGGCAATGTTAATGATGAAAGGGTTGATGGGATATTACCTAAACCACGAGACGGCACTGGACCATGTTAGGGCAAAGGCAAGGTTAACATAGGATGAGCTTGCTGAGCTAAAGGCCTAGAAGATGGTTCAGAAGAAGAATCTTGCTTGCTTAGAGCAAGTTAGAGGTGAGTTGGAGAAGCAAATGGAGATGTCAAGGTAGGTCCTTGAGGATAAGGAGAAAGAGATTAGTGATGTCAAGGATAGGCTCCATTAGGTGAAGGAAGATGCGATACAGGAGTACTGTGATTCTAACACCCTCTTGGCAGAGCTTAGAGGCTCTTACTCTAATGGCTTTGATGACTACCTCCGTCAAGTAAAAGCTTCTTTTCTAGACCTGGACGTATCGCGTGTTTCAATTAATGCCCCAGCCCAAACCCTAGCTTAGACCGTCCACTCCAAGAGTACTGATGAACTATTTGCTAACGATTCCCTTGCTAACGATCCTCATGGTGACAGAGAGTCTGCTCCCATTAAAGGCCAAATCCAATTCGTTAAGGGTGGTGCCCGTCAATCTGAAGACATTCAAATTGTGGAAGAGAAGGATAAAGAAACCCCCCCCCCCTATCCAGCAGTAGTTTTTCTATTTACTTTAACTAAAATGTAAAGTTTTTAAGAACAATATTTATGTTCAATTTGTCCGTTGCTTTTTGTGTCCAGACATCCCTTTTATGGGCTTTCATAGTATATTGATCATTTGTTTTAAAATGTCCATCTACTTTGACCTTTATTTCTATAGATGAATCTGTTCAGTTTATAGTTATATGAATATAACTCAGTGGCTAGGATGGATTCGCTTGCCTTGTAGGTTTAAGCAAATGTATTTGAATTTGTTCACCTTGTGAGCCTAACAGGTTTCTGTCATCTCATTAGGGTGATCCCATCCACTTTATGGATTGGTTAAAAGATATATCTATCCGCTAAGTAGACTTGGTAAATTTGAGCTATTTTTGGCATGATTCCATCCACTTTATGGACCTATTAAATATAATATTTTTCAAGATGAGTCTGTCCACTTAATGGACTTGATTGTAATCTAACACTCATGGATAAACCCGTCCTCTTATAAACATGATTTTATTTCAACGCGTGGTTGGGTCCGTCCACTTTACGAATTTTCATAAATTTTCAGATCACCCTTTTTAGGATGAATCTGCCCTCTTACAGACTTGTGTTTTTATTTCAACGCTTGGTTGAGTCCGCCCACTTGATAGACTATCATTTTTTCAAATCACCCTTTTAGGATGACTCCATCCTCTTACGGACTTGTGTTTTTATTTCAACGTGTGGTTGAGTCTATCCACTTGATGGACTATCATTTTTTTCAAATCATCCTTTTAGGATGAATCCATCCTCTTATGGACTTGTGTTTCTATTTCAACGCGTGGTTGAGTCTGTCCACTTGATGGACTATCATTTTTTTCAAATCATCCTTTTAGGATGAATCCATCCTCTTATGGACTTGTGTTTCTATTTCAACACGTGGTTGAGTCCGTCCACTTGATGGACTATCATTTTTTCAAATCACCCTTTTAGGATGCATCCATCCTCTTACAGACTTGTGTTTATATTTCAATGCGTGGTTAAGTTCGTCCACTTGATAGACTTCATAAATTTTCAAATCACCCTTTTAAGATGAATCCGTCCTCTTACGGACTTAACTATAGGGTTGTAGATAGCATACACATGGCATTTTTGAATAACTTCTCTTATTATGTGATAAAATATGCGTAGAAATTGTTCGTAAAAAAGAAAAACTAAGTTATTGCCATTCGGGTTTTAAAATATTATCAAATAATAAAATTTAACTTAAAAGGAAGTAAACTGGAAATGAGGAGTATTGTTTTCTTGTCACTGTCTACTGGTAGTACTTCTTCAGGTGCTCCGTGTTCCACGGATGATGCAACTTTTTCTTGTCCAATGTCTCCAAGTGGTACATTCCTTTTCCATGCCATGATAGAATTCTATACGGCCCTTCCCAGTTAGGTCCTAGCTTTCCCTGGGAGGCTTCCTTTATGGCGCCTATTACCCTTCTCAAGACAAGATCCCCAACCTGGAAGTCCCTGTGTTTAACTTTGGAGTTGTAGTGCTTAACCATGAGGTTTTGGTATTGTGCTAGCCTTAGCTCAGCCGTTGTTCTGACTTTGTCCACCAGATCAAGTTGCAGGCGCATGGCTTCATCGTTCTTGCCCCTATCCTGTAGCTTATAAGTCTTATTTCAGTTGGGATGATCGTTTCACTTCCGTATGCTAGTCGAAATGGTGTCTCCCCTGTAGGCATTCGTACCGTCGTCCTGTATGCCCATAAAACTCTTGCTAGTTCATCTGGCCATATACCCTTCACCCCCTTGAGCCGAGTCTTGATGATTTTGAGTAAGGATTGGTTCATGACCTTAACTTATCCATTGGCTTAAGGGTGTGTGGGGGATGAGTAGTGGTTCTTGATTCCTAACTATGAACAAAATTATCTGAACACATCGTTATCAAACTGCTTCTCGTTGTTCGAGACAAGCAATCTAGGTATACCATACCTACAAATAATTTTCTTCCATACAAAGTTACACACATTCTTCTCCGTGATGGTGACCAAGGCTTCCACTTCTACCCATTTGGTGCAGTAGTCAATCACGACTACTAGGAACTTCAACTGTCTAACTGCTGTTGGGAAGGGGCCAATGATATCCAATCCCCATTGAGCAAATGGCCACGAGGCTGTCGTTGGGGTGAGCTCCTCTGTTGGTTGCTTCATGAGGTTGCCAAATCTCTAACACTTGTCGCAAACTTTGACATATGCATAGGCATCCTTCTACATGGTTGGCCTGTAGTATCCTGCCCATATTAATTTAGGCACCAATGATCGTGATCCAAAGTGGTTTTCACAAACTCCTTTATGGACTTCTCTCATGACATAGTCTGCCTCAGGTACGGTCAAGAGAAGCCCCTCTTATATAGAACGTTTTTAATTAGAGTGAAGCGAGCTGCTTGAACCTTCAACTTCCTTACAGCTTCCTTGTTATCTGGTAGCACGTCGTCCTTCAGGTAGGAGGCTATTGGTGTCGTCCAATAGTTCTTAGACACACTGGCATCATCTATTAATGATGAGATTTGAACGAAGAATAATACCTGACCCGGGATGAGCATGTGCTCTGCTGAAGCAGCTTTAGCAAGTCAATCAGCGTGCTTATTCTCCTCCCTTGGGATTTAAACAAACTTTACTTGAAGGTTGCTAACTCGACCTTTCACCTGTTCGAGATACTTCTTCATCTGTTCATTCTTGCATTCATAGTCATCATTAACCTAACTAGTTACTACTTAGGAATCTCAGTATACGACCAAGTTTTCATCTCCTGCCGCCTTGGCAAGGTCCAGCCCCCGCTATCAAGGCTTCGTACTCTACTTCGTTATTGGTCGAAGGGAAGTCAAGATGGACCATGCATTCGATCTTATCTCCTTCCGGGCTATGGAGTACCACATTAGCTCCACCTGCTTGCCTATTGGAGGATCCATCTATGTGGATGCTTCACTGTGGGTTCTCTTTTGCCCTCTGGCCTTTCACAATAGTGAATTTTGTGATGAAGTCAACGATTACTTGCCCTTTTATAGTCGTGCGCAGTCGATATTGTATGTCGAATTCGCTCTACTCGACTACCTATAATGCCATCCGTCCTGTGACTTCAAGGTTGCTCATTGCTCTGCATAGGGGCTTCTCGGTCAAGACGACCATAATGTATGCCTAGAAATATGGCTTGAGCTTTCGCACCATAGTTACTAACGTGAAAGCGAGCTTTCCCATTGGGGGGTACTTCTCTTCCATTCCTCAAAGTGCTTGGCTTGTGAAGTATATGGGCTTCTACACCCCATCCTACCAAAGCCACGTTGATAGCGGTCGGGGAGACGACTAGGTATAGGAACAGTTCTTCCCATGGCTTAGACAGGCTTAGTAATGGCAGAGAAGAAAGATATGTCTTCATATACTCAAATACTTGTTAGCACTCGGTCGTCCATTCAAACGACTTCTTCAATGTATGGAAGAAAGGTAGGCACTTATCTATTACTCTTAAGAAGAACCTGTTTAATGTTGCTACCTTGCTGTTCAGGCCCTGTACCTTCTTAACCATCTTTGGCGGAGCTAACTCCATTATGGCCTGTATTTTTTCTGGGTTGACCTTAATTCCCCTTTGGGATATCATGAATCCCAGGAACTTTCCTGCCATCACCCCGAACACACAATTGTTTGGATTCAATTTCATGTTGTACGACAGAAGGGCATCAAATGTCTCTTGGAGGTTGCTTAAGTGGTCGTCATCCTATATGCATTTTACTAGCATATCATCCACATAAACTTGCACATTCCTTACAATCTGATGCATGAACATTCTATTCATTAGCCTTTGGTACATGGCGCCCGCGTTCTTAAGTCTGAATGGCATTACTTTATAGCAAAAGAGACCCTGACTGGTTACAAATGAAGTCTTCTCCTGATCCATCTCATTTAGTTTAATTTGGTTGTATCTAGAAAATGCGTCCATGAAGTTTAGCAACTGATTTCTTGCGGTTGAGTCTACCAAGGTGTCAATCAGTGGGAAAGGACAATTGTCCTTATGGATTATGATTGACGAATCAATTCCTGGCATGTCCACATGGCTACAAGCAAACATGTCCTGGTTTTCCTTTAGGAACATCATGAGTTCTTGACGCACTGGCGGGCTGGCCAAAGTGCCTATCCTCATTGTTCGTTTAGGCCTAAAATCACCAAGGGGTACTTCTTCCAACCCTTCCACCAGTTCTGCTACTGTCTGCTGTTCTTCTATACACATAGTCTGCAAATGATCGTCCATCTTCAACATGGAAATATAGCATTCACGTGCTACCACTTGATCCCCTCTTACTTCTTCCACTTTATACTCGATGGGAAACTTGATCATCAAATGGTAGGTTGAGGTTACGGCCTTCCATGAAATTAAAGTAGGGTGACCCAATATGGTGTTGTACATGGATGAACAATCAACAACCAGGAACTTGACATCCTTGGTGATCTGCTGAGAGTAATCACCGACCATTACTGGCAGGGTGATCGCCCTTAGAGGATGTACCCTTGTTCCTCCGAATCCTACGAGTGGTGCATTGGTTGGAATTAACCGTTCTTTCCCTATCCTCATCAGCTAGAATGCTGAGTAGTATAGGATATTGGTAGAGCTCCTGTTGTCCACAAGGACTCAGTGTGTGTTGTAATCCCATATATGTATATTGATTACAAGTGCATCGTCATGTGGGTGATAAAGACGTCGAGCATCTTCCTTCGTGAACCCAATTATAGGGTTGTCGATTCATGCCATCTTTGGAACGTACCCCTTTAACTGGACGTTCTGAACCATTCGTAAGTTGCACTACCCCCTATAATCATCCTTATGTCCCCAAAGGTGGCTTAAGGCACTTATTTTCTCTCTGGGTAAGCTATCCTTGGGGCTGTTCTATCCATTCCTTACCAATGAACCTCTTCAACTTCCCTTGCCTGATGAGAGCTTTTATCTGCTACTTTAAGTATTAGCACTCGGACGTGTCGTGGCCGTTATCGCTGTGGAAACAGCAGTACTTATCTCTAGATTATCTTTAGACCTTTTGCTGGGGTCTCCCTTTAACTTGTTAAGGAATGTCAAGGCCCCTTCATCCTTGATTTGCTTCAAGACTTGATTAATCGGGGTGTTCAGAAGGGTAAAGCTTGTGAATCTTTTGGTTGGAGGCTTAGAGCATCTATCTTCCCTTCTATCTCTTGTCCTAGCCATCTTTCGCCCCTTGTCCTATCATGATCCTCCTGTATTCTCTTTTTTTAGGCTTCTCTTTGCGAGCCAGCAGCGCGTCTTCTACGTTCATGTATTTAGTAGCCCTGTAGAGCACATCCGACATGGTCTTCAAGTTATTCTTATACAAGGAAAATAGAAACCTACCCTTCTGTAACCTGTTCATGAACACGGCAACAAGTATCTTATTTTCAGCTTCCTCGATTGAGAGTGCCTCCTTGTTAAAGCGAGCTATGTAAGACCTCAACGTCTCATCCTCCCATTACTTAATGCTCATTAGGCATGTAGTGGATTTCTTATACCTGTGCCCCCCGATAAAATGTGAGGCAAACTGGGAGCTCAACTTCTTCAAGGTACCAATGGAATTGGGTGTCAACCTACTAAACCAAATCCTTGCAGGGCCCTTCAGCGTAATGGGGAAGGCCCTGCACATAATCTTGTCTGCCACTCCTTGTAAGTGCATTAAAGTCTTGAAGGAATCTAGGTGATCTAGGGGGTCCTTAAATTCATAGTAGCTTTCCACCTGAGGCATACAGAACTTTGATGGTAGGGGAAATGACGTGATGGATGCAATAAATGGTGAATCAATTCGATGGACCAAGTCATCAAGGTCGCTAGACACCCATTCTCTGAGGCATTCATCATAAAGTCCATCTGTTCCTTCATCATCTGCATCTTCACGACTATGTGAGGGTGAGCCGTATCCGTGGCAGATGGACGACTGGTATCCTGTCGCTCTTGTCTAGTTAGGGCATTGCTGCCTTCCGGCCCCTCTTGATTCCTTCTTTCAATGCTGGTTCCTTCCTAGTCCTCCTCCTAGGTATTAAGTGTTGCGTTCTTCTGGTGCAACTGCTCCTTTAAGTCATGATTCTGCTTGGTAAGGCATTCCACTGTTGCTGCGAGGGTTTGAACTTGTTTCTCTAAGGCAGTGGTGTGCAACTCGTCACCCTGATTGTTAGTGGTTGTTGCCATCGAACAAGTAAGTATCGTTCAACTTTTTGTCCAGGAAGCAATAGGTATGGCTTATCTCAAGGCTTTCCCACAGACGACGCCAACTGATGATGCCAAAAATAGTTAGTTAGTTACACAATCCTCACATGCTCAAAACAACACCTGCACAACACAAAACAAGAAGACCTTGGGAGAGTACCGGTGTGGTACCGACCAAAAACCCTCCGATGGTTAAGTTAGAGAACTTTTTCATAACTTTAGAGTGCCAAAGCTAAGGAGAATGCAAATACAAAATAACACATCGATGTGTTATTGAAGAGGAAATCGAAGTACTCGGCGTAAAACCTCTCCACTACCCTCCAAGCAATAAATCGATCCACTAGACAATCAGTTAGAATACATGAATAGCAAAAGACCATGTCTTGTCTAGCTTTCTGGATCCCGCAACATGCCTAATTACATCCGCCAAAGCTTGGCTTCTTCCAATACGTCCCAGGAGCACCGAAACCTCATTTGACACTCAGAAAGGGTGTGGCAAGTGTTTGGCTATTAACCTCTGAAGAATATGAAAATAGAGAGGTAGGAGTTGAGGAAAACCATAAAGGATTGTGTAAAGAATTGTGGGTATAAGAATCTCTCACTCTCAAAGGTTATGGCTTGGGTTTTCTTTCTGAAAAGCACTCCTCAACATATGTGGGTAATGAGGGTATATATAATGTGGGTAGAGATAGGGTGTATTAGATAGAACAAAATGGCAAAACAAAATGTTTCGTGGGTATCTCGCGAGACACTCGCGAAAACTAGCTGTCCCCATCCTGTCCTGACTTTTCGCATTCCAATCATGTGCTGGGCACATGCTTCACTTTGTAGGAAGGCTTCTCATGAGCTACTCGCGAAAATTTCTTTGCCTTCAATATGCCTTGAGTCTTCACACTCACTCTCACACACAATCCTTACAATAAAAAACCTGCATGAAATATAGGGTACATAAGATTGAACATAATTACAATCAAATTTGGTACGGAATTAAAGCCAACACAAAATAGTTGTAAATTACAACTTTACAATCTCCCCCTTTGGCTATTCCGTGAAAAAACTCCTAAAACAGACTCTAGACTTAAACATGAGTTTGGGAACAAAGGCAAAACTCACTCACACCTAGTCTAGAAGCTGTAAAGCACTTGCATTTATATATCTGGAATCTGAAACACTCACACGCAAATAAAACTTTCATTAAGCTTATGACAAGTTGAATACACAGTACGTATATAAGCAAGTAAAATGCGATCAAGGTAGTAAACACTATATAAATAGTTAAGCATATCTTGATCATACAAGAACAGTCATTAAAGAATGACTACAATGATCATTTAGCTAGTAAATGATCATCCATATATGCAGTGCAATAAAGAGTAATGCATATATTAATTGCATGTCCAACACACAACCAATGCAAAATACAAGAAGTATTTGCATCAAGGATACGAGATCCAACAAGAGTACAAGTGTGTAGTACTCAAGATAATCTAAAAGTACTAAAAATATGCTACAAAGCAGTGATATAAACAAAGTACTGAATATTAAACTGAAATTAAACCAATGTACTTAAAGCTTTAAAAGAAAGCAATGTAAATATAAATAGGTGATGTGAGACAAAATGTCTAATGTTAGGCTGGCTTGATTTGCAATGCTCTCCCCCTATCACTACGCTCCCCCTATCAATACCCATCTCCCTCTTTTTGTCATGGAATAGCTAGTCTCCATGTTCTTCTAGCTTCCTCTGAATTTAGTTCAATTGAGTATGGAGAGATGTGAACTTCATGCCAAAGTGAATGTGTTGGGAGTGCATGATGGTAGCTAGTTCAGATATTTTAGTATTGATCTCTTGGAGAGTGGCCATGATGTTGTCTAGCTTTTCATCATAGGTATGTGAGCTAGAACTGGAACTACCCGAAGCATGGCTTTACTGCTTAGTGCTCTTTCTGGTGTGACCTATACTAACATTGAGAGTGCGGATGTTTATTGGACTTGGCTGTGGGTATGGGTGCTCATCTTCTGTAGGATGCACGCCTTTAAGCTTTAGAATCTTTGAGAAAAGGCGGCTGAAAGGAAGATAGTTTCTTGAAGTAGTCCTGTCATTTGTTTTTGCCAAGATGTGGAAAATATGAGAGCACACATCAATCTCCTCATCAATGATCAAATCATGTAGAAATAACACTCAATTGAGATTCATGTACCCGGTGCTTGACAAAGGATAGAGGTTGTGAAACATGATCGTCGTGAGTAGCCTCAACTCAAGAGATAGGGATGCTACACTTATTGATTTCCCATTGGATGAGAACTCCAAGTTATCTTCTAAGGCTTCTCGAAGAACCTCCTCATTCGGATTCAGATCATCATATACCGGTGGTTTAGTAAACATTGGCCTATTAATGTGTAGGATGTCTGCCAAATAGACGGGTGTCACTGAGAAACTCTTTCCTCTAACCCAGCATTTGAGCTCCTTTCCTTCAACAATGGCATTAGCATAGAACTCTCTCACCATGTTCTTGTATGCATCATCAAGGTTGGAAAGTAGGAAATTCCAATCCTTAAATGCAAACCATTTAGGGATTTTTGTTTCAAGTGCTCAACAACCCTTTCAACCAACAACAGAGCTTCTCTAAAATAGTTCTCATAATTCTGAAATGCAGCATAGGATCTGAACTTATCAAGATCAAAAACTCTTGTTGGTGATCGAGTCCTCTTTGGCCTTAGATAGGGATTATCAACATCAATCACAGGCTTTTTTCCTTAGTTGCTGCCTCCTTTCATAGCTGACTTCTTGAATGGAGACATTTGCTAACATAATCACAAAACAAGAGAAAACAAGTGCAAAAACACAAAACACTAACACAAACTTGATTAGTGTCAAGTTAGTCCAAAACAGAAGCATAACACTTAAAACAGAACACAACAATGTCAAATGAACATGATTTAAGTGGTAAAACATGTAAATATCATTAAAGTTAAAAAAAAAAAAAAAAAAAAAAAGAGACAATTGTGCATGTGTGTGCATCAAGTGTGCATGGGGTGTGCCTAGGAGATGCATGGCAGGGCACATTTGATCATGGGAAATCCCAAAATTTGGAACTCATTAGAGTCCAAAACAACTCAAAAATGTCATTTGACCATTTTATCAAACACATGATATGCAACACTCTACTTAACATGTGGGCAATGCATGAACATGTGAAAATCTGCCTAAATACAAGTTAAAATTGCCATATGGAGCCAACACAGACACAAACAAACTAAATGGGACTGAGCCCAATCAAGAATTTGAAAAAAAAAATTCACAAAAATTAGAGTTCCTAACCCTTTTTTGAAAATCCCTAATACAAGTAAAAACCTAGAATTTTTATGCAAAATCTTTGGAAATAAAGAGAAAAGATGTTAAAAACATACCTTAGAAATGATTTTGAAGAGATTGCACTTGAAACTCGTTGGGGTTTTGAGTGAAAATCAGTTTTGGGTTGGTTAGGCTTGAAGAAGGCAAAATGAAGGGAATAGTGAATGTTTGGACAAAATTGGGAAATGCCCCGTTTGAGCAAAAAAACCAGCATTATGCTATCTTTTCCAAACTAAATAGGGAAATGCCCCTCTTTTGTAACTCGATTTTCTCAAAATCGAGTTATAAAAAAAAAAAAAAATTTCTGGAGCCCTATAGCGGCGTTTTTAAGGACCTATAGTGACATTTTCAGGACCTATAGTGACGTTTTGTAACTCAACTTCCATAAAATTGAGTTATAGGCAATTTTTTTAATTCATTTTACCTATAACTCGATTTCATAGAAATCGAGTTAAAAAATGCCACTATAGGTCCTAAAAACGTCACTATAGACTTCTAAAAAACACCGCTATAGGGCCTAAATCGATTTTGAGAAACTCGATTTTCAAAAAAGGGGCATTTCCCTATTTAGTTTGGAAAAGAGGGCATAATGTTGGTTTTTTTGCTCAAACGGGGCATTTCCCAATTTTGTTCGTGAATGTTTGAAAAACTGTCAACATCTACCCTATAAAAATGAAAACACGCATTTTTTGCGGGTTACATACTCGCGAAAAATACCTCTGAAGCACAAAACTTTTCATGGGAAGTCTTTAATCGCAAGATAGTCACGAAAGTTTCTATCTGAATTTTATGTTTTCACTATTTTGCCTTAATTCATTTTCGCAGGAACTGCCTAGTTGCAAGCTTCTCGCGAAAATCCCTCTGAAGAATTTTATGAAGAAAGTCATTGAAAATGCAATTTACATAAAAACTTAAAACATAAAAGTATAAAACCACTTTCAAAAACATATAAAATACTAAAAAATCCTTTTGGGTTTGATCAACAAGCAATTGAGCATACATGAATGTTCAAATAGTGTGTAAAACATCTATGAACGTTTAGACCCCCAATTTACAAATTACCAACACAAGCTTATAATCAAACAATATATGTGCGAAATATGAAAATAAGCTAAAACAAAGTTGGTAAAACATTCTAAACCGAAATTAATCACAACCACAGTAGTAATTAAAAGGCAAAGATTAAGGGAAGAGAGATGCAAACACAAAGGCAACATAGCAATGTGTTATTGAAGAGGAAACCGAAGTCCTTGACAAAAAACTTCTTCGCTACCTTCCAAGTGGTCAATAATCCATTATAGAATAAAATTGGGATATAAGAATAGCAGAAGACCCTCCAAGCCTAATCTACCCAGTGCACCTAAGCCCTCCAAGTTTCTTGCTCCAACAAGGTTATGTCGAACATTGTATTCTCTAACTTACCTGATCCCGCAATCGCCCATTGCATCAACTAAAATGAATTGGTCCCTTCTAAACTGCTTCCCAAGCACCAAAATACCTTCTCACAAATATAGGTATGGTGAGATAAGAATTTGGCTAATGTACCTCTGAATGATATATCAATGGAGATGGTGAAAGTAGAGGAATTTGGAGAATCAAAAGATGAAGATTGTGGATGAGTCAATCTTATTTTTCTCTAGGATTTCTCTCCCAAAATTCTCTTTAGAAGCTTTCTACATTTCGTGGTATAAAGGTATTTGTAGTAGGGTGTATAAGGAATACGAAGAGTCAATTACAACTAAACAGGGCGTTCTGGCGACTCAAGCTCGCGACTAGAATGAGTCACGAGTTTAAGTTGCGAGCTAACTGCTTGGCCAACTGGAGGTTTTGTCCTGTAGTGCAATAGTTGGCATGACCCTTCAGCTCCTTCTGCATGCTTCACACGTGTACCATCTTTGGTGACTCGCTAGTCACGAGGCTCTTCTTGAGTGCATACTCTTGAGCTTTTCTTCACATTCTCTCACACACTACCCTTACATGATTCTCACATAAATACAGGGTTTCTAAATGCTAAATTACAAGAAAATTTGGCACAAAATAAAGCCAACAAAATGATTGAATAAATTCAACCTTACAATACACATCACATTTAATCATGTACAATCACACAAATGAAATAGGCATTCATTGGTGTTGTGTGTGAGGATCGAATGTGGAATAGTCCTTAGTCCAGAGTGAAGCTTCAATAATCAATTCAATCAAGTCATACATAACTAGTACTAGGTCAAGTGATCTATCTCAACTATAAAAATGAACATATATGACCTCCCAAAAGAAAATGACTACAAAATCTTTGAAGCTTTTCATTTGACTTCTTTACAAATCATAACAATTGATCATTTTTTGAACAATACATCTCATCTTGAGATCGATGCAAGAAATTTTTGATATTTCACTTTTAAGAATAAGCCTTTGGCTTTTTGGGCACCATACATTTCAATACAAGTCACTTTCCCTTTTTCCTAGTTAAATACTAGTATGTGAGACGGTTTTTAAAGCTCATTATCTCTTTTCATTTTAAGATTTACATTTGTCAAGCTTTTTAAGCAAAAGCATAAAAAGTGTGGGAAGATATATAGGCATAAGTCTATGCATGTATCAAAACCAATGACACTATTGACCAATTATTCATGACAAGCTTGAAAATCAATTTACAACAATCACATATAGATTTCAAGATTTTTCCCACAAAGATAAATGTGCATACAGAACAAGCTAAGCTCATAAATGCACTACGCCATTAGTATGAAGGTACTAGGCCAAACGCACATGTGATATACACAACATAAGCTATCAAACATTTTCGAGATTTTTCAATTTTTATGGGTTTTTGAATTTTTCAACACACTCAAAAACAAAACATGTAAAGAAAGATCAACAACACAATAAGTACAAAACAAACTTGAAAATAAACATCATTTAACTGAACATGTGAGACCTATATAGCAAGTATGAACCAAAGACCAAAGTAAGGTCACATAGGAGATAGAGTTCAAGGAATGATGCTGACACCAATGGTCTTACATAGAGATTCAAACCTTGGACCATCAAGAGGTTTAGTAAATATGTCTGCCTTCTGATTGTCGGTGTTGATAAACTCTAGACATACAATCTTCTCCTCCACCAAGTCTTAGATGAAGTGGTACCAAATCATGATATGCTTCGATTTCAAGTGTTGAACCGGATTTTTTGACAAGTTTATGGCACTCGTGTTAACACAAAACACACACATAGTGTCTTGAGCGATTTCATTATCATGTAAGAGCTTCTTCATCCACAATAGTTGTGCACAACAACTCCCCACTGCAATGTATTCAACTTCTGTTGTTGATAGAGAAACTAAATTTTGTTTTTTGCTCATCCATAACACCAAGTTATTTCCAAGGTAAAAACAGCCATCTAATGTGCTTTTCCTATCATCAATGCACCTAGCCCAGTCAGCATCCGAATATCTAGCTAAGCACTCATTCGAGTTTCTTGAATACCAAATTCCATAGTCGGATGTCCCATTGATGTAACAAATAATTCGTTTGACTACTGTCAAATGGGACTCTTTCGGTGCAGCCTGAAATCGTGCACATATCCCTACACTAAAAGCAATGTCTGGTCTACTCACAATAAGGTAGAGAAGACTGCCGATCATGCTTTGTTAGAGTGTTGGATCTACTTCTACACTAGCTGCATCTAGGCTTAGTTTTACTGAAGAACTCATAGGTGTGGAAGTATGTTTCTTGGAGTCTAAGCCGAATCTCTTGACAAGGTTTTTGGCATATTTCTCTTGAGATATAAATATCCCATCTTTCCATTATTTCACTTGAAGCCCTAGGAAGTAGTTTAGCTCCTCCACGATACTCATCTCAAACTCCCTTTTCATTTCTTCTGAAAATTCTTAAGCAAGGTGATCAATTGTGGATCCAAAGACGATGTCATCCATGTATACTTGAACAACAAGGAAAGATTTCTCATCTCTTTTAACAAACAAAGTTCGATCAACTTGACCTCTCTTGAAACCATGATCTTCTAGGTATGTGGTAAGTTGATCATACCAAGCTCTTAGTGCTTGCTTCAACCCATATAATGCCTTCTTTAGCCTTAGCACATGGTTCGAAAAATGAGGGTCTTGAAACCCTTTTGGTTGCTCAACAAACACTTCTTCATTTAAAAAACCATTCAAGAAGGCACTCTTCACATTCATTTGGTATAACTTGAAGTTCATAATATACGCTATGGAGAAAAGGATTCGGATTGACTTTAGTCTTGCTACTGGAGCAAATGACTCATCAAAGTCTATGCCTTTAACTTGAGTATATCCTTGAGCAACCAATCTAGACTTGTTTCGAACAACTTCATCATCTTCATTGGTCTTGTTCTTAAAGATCCACTTGGTGCCGATTATATGTGTATCCTTAGGCCTTGGTACCAGCTCTCATACATCATTTCTAACAAATTGATGCAACTCTTAGTGCATGGATTCTACCCAATTCTCATCTCTAAAAGCTTCTTCCACTTTCTTGGGTTCAAATTGAGCAAGATAACAGTTGTATGTCACATGATTCACACTATAACTTGGTCCTCTTCTCAAACACCAATGATATTGCTTGCAGGATGATTAAGAGTTACTCTTGATGACAGTTTCTTGGAAGTAGAGGGTTCCCCATCACAAGAAATAGGAGGTTGAACTTCTGGAGGGGTAAGTGGACTTGAAGATCCTTGTGTTGATCTAGTCTCCCTTCTTGCTGTAGGAGAAGTAGACTCCTTTTTCGGTGATTCGCTCTCACCATCATCACTTTGAGACATGTTGTTATCACCCTCATTCTTCTTAAGACTCAGTCTTTCACCATCCTTATCAACATCCTTTTCTGAGATGGTGTCATCTATGACCACGTTTATCAATTCCATCATCGTTTTAGTGCGCTTATTGTACACTCTATACGCCCAGCTGTTTGTGGAGTATCTTAGGAAGATCCCTTCGACTGTCTTAGCATTAATTTGTTCGACATTCTCCCTATCATTGAGAATGCAGCATTTGCTTCCAAATATTCGAAAATATTTCACCTTAGGCTTCTTTTCCCTCCAAATTTCAAATGATGTCTTCTTTGTTTCTGCTCGAAAGAAAATCCTATTCCCAATGTGACATGAAGTGTTCACCACTTCAACCCAGAAATTTTGTGGAAGGTTTTTATTGAGACGCATCACTCTCGCTATCTCTTGAATCACTCGGTTCTTTCTTTCAACCACCCCATTCTATTGTGGAGTCTTTGGAGCTGAAAATTCCTTTTTGATCTCATGCTCATTGCAAAATGCCTTAAATTTTGCATTTTCAAACTCCTTCCCATGATCACTTCTAATTTTGACTATGGAAACTCTCTTTTTTCATTTTGGAGCCTCTTGCACAGTCTTTCCATCTTGTCACATGCCTCCAACTTCTCTCTAAGAAATTTCACCCAAGAATACCTTAAGAAATCATCAACTACCACCATAATATAGCATTTTTCACCCATGCTTTTAGTTCTCACTAGACCCATTGAAGTAACTCCAAAGGACAAGAAGTAGCAACTACATTTACTTTAGGATGGGTTGACTTTGTTTGTTTTCCCAATTGACATAGACCACAAACATTCTTCTCAATTTTTCCAAATTTTGGCAAACTAACCACTGCTTCAAGCTATGAGACTTTTGCCATTTGTTTATAGTTTGCATGCCCAAATAGTTGATGCCATAACTCTAAAAGATTCACTCGACCACTCCAACATCAAATGCTTGGTTTAGAAATTACACCATAGCAATTGTCAATGGTTCTAAGTCCCTTCAATACTTGAACCCCTTCTTCATTAAGGATTAGACAACCTTTCTTTAAGAACTGAACTAGGAAGTCTTCATTGCATATTTGTGTGATACTTAGCAAATTTACTTTTAATCCTTTGATGTAAAGAACATCAATCAATAAGGGGTCCCAGAATCTCAATAGTTCCCTTTCCAAGAACTTGTGAATGACTACCATCTCCAAATGTCACAAAGCTGTCTTCCTTCTCCTTGAGAGTTTTGAATAGTGATTTATCTCCGGTCATGTGCCTTGAACATCTGCTGTCAAGATACCACAAGCATGAATTAAACACTTTCAATTCAATATGAACAAAAAGACAAGCATGAGATAGGCATTCTTGACCATTAAAGCAGGACTCATCTTCCTTTACTTCAATCATAGATGAGTGAAGCTTTCTCTTCAAACAATCAAGTTTATCACATAAATGTCTATTCCTTCTCTTATATTTAGCATTTAAAGAATTCGACTCATACAAGCTATTATGAATCTCATGATTCCTATGCTCTAAAGACTTCAGCATGTGTACAAAAATTCTAGCATGTTTCTTTGATTTGAACAACTCTAAAAGCTCATTACTAGGACAATCTCCAAAGATGCTCATAGAGTCATTATCACAAACACATGAGCTATGCTTCATGTTGGCGTTTGCCATAGCACTATCCATAGCAAGCCAAGGGGTCTATGATCACACTTAGGTAATGAAATCACAGCAAGTGTACCCACTCTGATACCAATTGAAAACTCAAAAATGTGTTAAAACATAAGAGATGTTTAGACCCCCAAATTAAAGATTACAGCTTGGTTGATTTTATTCTAACTTAAACTAAATGCAGAATAGAGTAAATGCGAGAGAACAAACAAAATAACTACTCTAAGCCATATTCATTAAAACACAATAGTAAAATGAAAGCTAAAAGAGTAGGGAAGAAGAATGCAATCACAAGATAACACACCGATATGTTATCGAAGAGGAAACCAAAGTGCTCAGTGTAAAACCTCTCCGCTACCCTCCAAGCAATAAATTGATCCACTAGACAATCAATTGGGATACATGAATAGCAAAAGACCCTCCAAGCCTAACCTACCCAATGCACCTAAGCCCTCCAAGTTCCTACTCCAACAAGGCTTCTTGGAACCGTGTCTTGTTTAGCTTTCCGGATCCCGCAATACACCCGATTGCATTTGTCAAAACTTGGCTTCTTCCAATGCTTCCTAGCAGTACAAAAACCTCACTTGACACTCAAAAAGAATGTGATAAGTGTTTGGGCTATCAACCTCTCAAGGATATGGAAATGGAGAGGTAGGAGTTGAGGAAAACTACAAAGGATTGTGTAGAGAATAGTGTGTATAACAATCTCTCACTCTCAAAGATTGTGGCTAGGGTTTTCTCTCTAAAAAACACTCCTCAACATATATGGGTAATGGAGCGTGTCACACCCCGAACCCAACTATAAAGATAGGCACGTGACAATCGCCGCACACTTATAAAGTAAGCACCTTATAAGTGTGCAAGGCCTTCTTAGCAGCTAAAATTTATTCTCAAAAATTAAATCAAATAAATCCAAAATACCTCAACAATTTCTTTATAAATAGATCTCCAATAATTTAAAAAGAACAAAATCCAAACCTCATGTACATAATGCCAATTGGCCAATAAATATAAAACTATTAGAAGACCATCCAATCCCAAAATCACTAAGCTTCTTTCCTACTCACAACACATCAAAACTCTCAAAACTTGTTATTCTTCACAATCTAAAACTGGAGAGGAAAAAGGGAGTGAGTTGACAACTCAATAAATAACCAAAGTCCTAATAAGTTCTATTAAGTAATAGATTTGTAAAGTAATAAGATGTAATATAAGTCTTCAAAAATTATAATATACTATGGGTTTTCAAAAATAACTAAAAAAGTTTCATAGTCTTAAAATAATAATTGTAAATAGATCACATACTTTAATCTGACAAATATATCATAGATGGTTTAGAAAGTAGTTAGTTTTCCATATATAAAGCTATAACTTACAATATGTTCCAAAAAATGCATAAGTAGTTTTAATAACTCAAAATAGTTCAAATACTCAAACATTTCCAAAATCACATATGTAGTTTTAAAGACTCAAAATAGTTCAAATATTCAAACGTAATTCATATTCTTAACAATCTTATGACTATGGTCACCCTATATCCCTGTAACTGGGCATCAGAGTACCAATAAATAACCCCCATTGGCTAGGTAACAGAGTATCAATGAATAAGCCCTCTTAACTGGGTAACAGAGTACCAATGAATAACCCACATTGGTTTGGGTATCAGAATACTAATGAATAACCCCCATTCGCTGGGTATCAGAGTACCAATGAATAACTCCCATTGGTTTGGATATCATAGTACCAATAAATAAGCCCATTAGCTAGGTATCAAAATAAATTCATAGTCAGATTGTTCATAATTATATATATGAAATCATAATTTCTAACAAAAATATATCTTATTCAAATACATATACAGATATATATATATATAATCATATATTCAATATTCAAATCTATTTGTGATATTTTTATAATTCTTTACTTTAAATCAATATAGCTAAAAAACAATTAAATAAAATACATCATATATTCAGTAATCAGATATATTTGAGATAATTCTTTACTTGAAATCAGTAATACAATAGAAATAAAATTGTAATGATTGTAAACAATTTTCAATAATTAAAATACGCAAAATAAAACTAAATAAGTTTCCTCAGCTAGCTCACTACAAAAAAACTTCTCCCTAACACTTTCTCTAAAATCCTTAGAGATCACCTAAACAATTTACAAACATCATTTACTCAATAATCAAATAATTTAAGAAAGACTAATAAATGTACTCGGCCAAAAGAGAAACTACTAAAATATCCAACAATTTTCCACTGTTATCTCACACCAAAATTCTACATATTCATAATATATATTTCATTTACTTCCTACTACTAATAGTGTCCTGGGAATATAGCCTATATAATAGGCTATACACAGCCATATATGGTCAAAAGTCAATCTGTAAAGGACACCACCTAGCTCTATCTTCTTTCATGCTCTCTCTCTCTCTCTCTCTCTCTCTCTCTCTCTCTCTCTCTCTCTCTTAATTCATTTGTCAGAGACTTCAAGTCCACACCATGACTTTTCCTATTCACCAAATCCACAATTCGGTACAACTTCTTAAGGCAGAAACTCGTGCAGAACCGGACTCACCATGCCTAACCTTGTGCAACTTCCATTTACACTTACATGCATGACACAACAGTGGGCATAGGAAAAAAAATCACAATACCGAGGCAGAAAAATCTGCAGGTACAATGTCCAATTTACCAAAAAAATAAATATAAACTTCTATACATTTGCATCATTATAACTATTGAATATTTAAATAGTTTCATTGGCTAAAATATCCACTTAAAAATACTCTAATTTCAAATAAAACTTAGATTTGACAAGAAAGAGATTCTTAGGCTCTTACCTCAATTGTGCAGTCAAACCTTCTCTACTTGAGGATTTTGAATAGTCTTTTCTCTCAAAACATCTATCACTATATGCTGACTTAAATTAGACTATATATTGCTAAGGTTTCAACCTTATTTTCTAAAATAACCCCTTAGAAATATTAATTATAAAATTGACCCCATAAACAAATTTACTTAAATAACCTTCCTTTTAATCTTTTTTCTTCTTTTTTTTTTTTTCTGAGTATTACAGGGGGTATATATAATGTGGGTAAAGATAGGGTGTGTCAAATAGGACAAATTGGCAAAACAGAATGTTTCGAGGGTATCTCACAAGAAAGCCTTACCCATGAGAGACTCACGAAAACTAACTGTCACCATCCTATCCTAACTCTTCGCATTCCAATCATGTGTTGGGCACATGCTTCACTTCACGGGAAGGCTTTTTGCGAGCTACCCACGAAAACTTATTTGTCTTCAATATGCCTTGAGTCTTCACACTCTCTCTCACACAGAACCCTTACAATAAAAAAACCCACATGAAATACAGGGTACATAAGATTGAACATAATTACAATCAAATCTGGCACGGAATTAAAGACAACACAAAATATTTGTAAATCATAACTTTACAATTATGAATAAAAACTAAACACCATTTTTCACGATTTTAATATAAAGAGCTAAGCCACTTGTCCACCAAATTGTAATATCTAAGAAAGACATCACAACATGACTCAAACTCTTTTTATGTCTCACAATTATAAATAATCTTATTATATCTACTCTTAAATTCATGAATCCCATAATACCTTGGTAAATTTTTAGTAGCATTTTATGAGATATGTAATAAATATAGGTGATGACATGTATCAGGAAGCACAATTCTTATGGCATTATTCTTCGTTGCCTGACATTGGTCAGTAGAAATTGTCTTCAATTTTTTATTTCACATTGATTTCAAGAATGTTTCAAACAACTTCCTTCAAAAAAAAAAAAAAATGTTTCAAACAACTAAGTAAACGAAATTGTTGTTTCATCCAATAAAAAAGCAATAAAAATTACATTCTTCCAATGATGGTTGGCATATACTGTGGGCATAAGCACCCACAATGATTTGGGCCCATCATGGTGGGAGTATGCCTTAATGAGGTGGAGTGTGAAAAATGGAGTCACCACCCATATTAAGCCTAGGAACCATATATATAATGTCCTCTCGAGGAAGGACCTTTTTGATCTTACTACTAGAGATATGGATTCGGAGTTTAGGTACGTTTTTTGGAAGATGTTAAGCACCCAAAACTGCCCAGCCCTAGGGTTGGCTTCCTTTTATTATGTCTTATGTCTTAACCTTATTAAAGGCATACTCAATATTGCAGTCTAACTCACACACATATAAGCATACATCTAAACATACAACATGGTATTAATCATCCCAATAACCTAATCATACATCTATCATGGCAATTAACCAAAGCCTAACATTCATCTAGCATTCGTGTCATATCAACCTAGCATTCATCTAGCATAGTATAACATAAACCCTAGCATGTTGCTATCATACTTATCATCCACCTAACATTCATCTCATACCATATCATCATATTATATCCAAGGCATAAACAATAAATCAAGGCAGAATATGGATAGCAAATAGTCATGGTATCATCAAGATTATTGAAAAATATTAAAAACACAAACATGCTTATTCAAAACACCATATCATGCTCATTAACCTTAAACAAGATTACGTCACAAACAAAATACATGTACATATGAATGCATGACTTACCCTACTTACTTTGCTACATCTCAGCACCTATGGCATTCATGAATGAACATGTGAATGCGTGTTCATGGCATCAAAACAATAAAACACAAAATAAACCCTAATTTAAACATGTGAAAAGCAAACAAACAACAAGCATGTGAAACAGAAGCTCAAACCCATAAATATATTAAAAAATGATCTAAAACAGAAGCATTACATGTGAAATAAGAAACAAAATCAGAAAAATTAGGGTTAGAGTTTCTGGGTAGGATCATGCGCATGCATGAATAAGCCTGCGTGCGCATAATCTAGCCCGCGTGCACAGATAGGATTATGCGCATATGGAATCCACCCCAAAAACCCTAGCAACACAAAAAACAAAGCAAGGCTTCAAAACAATAAATCTAACATCCTTACATGCTTCATGTGTGTGCATATTCTAACCTGCATGCACAGGCAGGATTATGCGCATATGGAATCCACCCCAGAAACCCTAGCAACATAAAAAACAAAGTAAGGCTTCAAAACAATAAATCTAACATCCTTACATGCTTTAAAACATAAAAACCATGAAAACCTAAACTACACAAACATATTAAAACATATTTAAAAAAAAATCCTAGGCTTGATTTCGAACTTTCCCCTTGTTAGGACATATGTGGTCCACATGTTAAGAACATATGTCAAGCTTTTATGTAATTGGCTAATCCCTTGACAAAACGCATTTACTTGAATTTGGGTAGATCTAGGATGTCTTGAAATACTTCAAGAAACCATGTTTCAAGATCAAGTGTTAAAGCCTTCAAGTCTATCCAAGATTCAAGCTGAAAAGTGCCTGTCATTAAATCTTGACAGCCAGCTCAACAGTTAGCATCTATCGAGACCTGTAGATCTATTCAGCCCCATGGCTCGACAGCAGCTCGACAAATAGGATATCTGTCGAGATTTATGAAAAAACAGAATTTAAGTTCTGTTTTGACTCTAATCCGTGTTTATGTGTTTGGGCTTTCTTTTCTCCTAACCCTAGACATATATAAGGATTGTTTTAAGTGTCGTCAAAGAGTACACAAGTTGCACAAGTTTTGAGCAAAATCTGTTCAAGCAATTTGTGACCGAAGACAAAATCTTGCCCTAGTTCATCTTTTCTGAAGAAGTTGCTGTGTATATGCACCTTTGGGTTTTGTGACCAAGCATCTTCTTGATCTTTATCATGGATGAACTAAAGAACTTTATAGCTAACAACTCTTTCTACTTGGTGATTGAAGTCATGTATTGGGATCCGCACATTAGTTAGTTACGTACTTCGGAGCCGTGCATCAAAATGGGAAATTGTCACTACAGAACAAGTCCAATTGGGTATTGGGGTAAGGGTTCAACTATAGGTTGATAAGGTACTTGAGATTCCTTTACTTGTAGCTGCTTGTTGTGATAATTATGGAATTTCGGGAATGGTAACCTGAAAATCACCCGATGAGATTTTTGCCGTTAGGTTTTCCCCATTCGTAAACAAATCACCATGTTATTTATTTTTCGCTGCATTATTAGTTTATTGGTGATTTGTTTGTGCTACCACGTGTTTACATGTTAATTTGATTAATTAATAACTTGGCTAATTAATAAATTAAGTTGAATCACAATAGGTCAACTAGTTTGTGGCCTATCAAGTAGTATAGAGTAGGCATACTCTGATTAGGTTAAATCTTCGCTGTGTTGATCCATTAACTCCTGTTTGTCATGGATAGAGAACAGTCATTAATTATACCTCCTTTATTTGATGGCACTAATTATGCATACTGGAAAGTACGCATAAGAGTTTTCTTGCAGTCTTTAGATGAAAAGGTGTGGCAAGCTGTAGAGATTGGCTGGACCAAACCAAAAGAAGCACAAGCCGATTGGGATGAAGCCAAGATCAAGGCAGCAAACTTTAACAGTAAAGCGTTGAATACTTTATTTAGCGTAGTCACCAATGAGGAGTTCAAGAAGATATCTTCCACTGAAACTACAAAGGAAGCATGGACCATCTTCCAGACAACCTATGAGGGTACAAAGGCTGTTAAAGATTCAAAACTTAAGAGGCTCACTACAAGCTTTGAAGAGATAAAAATGGAGGAGGACGAGTCGTTTGATGAGTTCTATGCCAAACTCAAGGACATAGTAAACTCAGCCTTCAATTTTGGGGAAACCATTCCTGAACCTAAGATTGTGAGAAAAGTGGTTAGATCTCTACTTGAGAGATTCCATGCAAAGATTGTGGCTATAGAGGGATCAAAGGATACTGACAAGATTCCTTTGACTGAGCTAGTTGGAAACTTGCAAACTTACGAGTTAGGGTTATCTAGGATTGGCAAGTCGGGTAAAGGCAAAAGCATGGCCTTGAAGGCAAAAAGCAGTGACACAGATGAGTCTTCCGATGATGAAGACTCCAAGATAAAGTCCTACATTACAAGGCAATTCAAGAAATTTATGAAGAATGCCAATGAGAGGAATTTCGACAAAGACTGCAAACAATCCAGTTCTTCTTAGTTTAAGGGCCAAGACAAAGGGAAAAATGATACTAAGGATGGCGATCAGTACACTGTTCCTGCAAGACTAAAGTATTTTAGGTGTCATGGATTCGGTCACATGAAGCAAGAATTTCCCACATATCTCAAGAGCATTGAGAAGAGTAAGGCACTTGTTGCAACCTTGAGTGACAATAAGCCTGAGGATGATTCCGATAGGAAGACAGAATCTTGAATGCCTTCACTGCCACAGTCAATCCTACTAAAGGGATTGATGAAGACGTGGAAGAAGAAGAAGAAGAATTGGTGGATTCTAAGTGTGAAAAGATGGATGATCAAGATGATATCCATACAGCCTATGAGAAACTGTACAAGCTTTCTGAGAAGCATGAGAAATTGTATAGGCTGGCCACCAAGAAACTCAGTGATGTGGAACTTAATCGTGAAGAGTTGTCCACAAAGTTTGATAAAGCTAATAAGACTATTGGAGTACTGAAGTTTGAGAACAATTTCTTGGCTAAGAAGACCAAGAAGCTTAAAGTGGAGCTATTTCAAGTCAGAGCTTAATTGGAGAGGACTTTAAGTGCAAAGCTTGATGAGATGCTCAGCATTCAGAAATCTATTTCGGATCGAACAGGTTTAGGGTATGGTCTTTCTTCTTCTAATATTGCTTCTACTAGTGCTACTGTTTTTGTTCCTTCTGCTAATAATACTGAAATTAAGAACACTGATATTAAAACTAAATTAGCTAGTGAAAACTTAGACAAGGGTAAATCTATCTTAAGAGCACCCATTAAGCAGGATAAGAAAGTTGTTAAAAACACTAGGGCTAAAAAGGCTAACTCTCAAAAGTCTAAAAAGAAGAAGCAGCATCTCTGTCATCATTGTTGAGCTGCCAGTCATACTCGACCAAATTACTACAGGTGGTTAGCTACTCAACAGAGCAATGGCATGATAGCATCTAGAAGCCAGAATCAGCTTCAATCCTCTCTTGCTCCTCTTGGAGATCTTCTCAAAACCCTTATATTCATTTCAAACTTGAACGGTTTCAGCTCTTCCCTCTCACCGCCAGCTCAAGGGTTTAATCAAAGGAAAAGTTCTTCTAAGGTGTGGAAGAAAAAGGACTCTAAGTGATTATATCACTTTCTTCTATCTTCTTGTTTTTGTGTGTCACATTACTTATGTGTTTTGCTTTTCTTTTGAGTCAGTCTAGTTTTATGCTTTACTTTATTTAACATGTTTTTGTTTGTTTGTTATCAGTTTTGTTTATTTTTGTTTTTCATAAAAAAAAAAATTAAAAAAAATTGAAAAAAAAATATAAAAACAGTGTGTGTTTTGTGTACATTGGTACTTATATACCTTAGATGGCCATTGAAACAAAGTTTTCTAAACTTTGTATCATTTGTAGTTTAGATGAGCATCTTTATGCACAACTAACCAAGTGAGCTTTATGGCTCTTGTTTGTGATGAGTCAGATTAAATTATCTCTTGAACTTAACACTCGTATCACTTTTTTTAACGGGTAGGACTAGTTCCTAACAAAAAGACATAAATAACTATCTCACCACTGTTGCTCGCCAATCATAATATGACACATGTATGCTTCGGCATAGCAAAAGTGCAGTGTCAAAGACATCTGTATACTTCAGCATAGCAAAAGTGTGATGTCAAATACTTAACATCTTGGGTATTTCTTTTCTCTCTCTTGCATGCCCATGCATGATATGCTAAATAAAAGAAAATATGCAAAGAAAATCACCACTGTTGCTCGCCAATCATAATATGACACATGTATGCTTCGGCATAGCAAAAGTGCAGTGTCAAAGACATCTGTATACTTCAGCATAGCAAAAGTGTGATGTCAAATACTTAACATCTTGGGTATTTCTTTTCTCTCTCTTGCATGCCCATGCATGATATGCTAAATAAAAGAAAATATGCAAAGAAAATAAAAAGCAAAAAAATTTAAAAAAAAAAAAAAAGCTTTTAAATATAATTGCAAGCGTGTATTCTAGGAGATATAGGAGATATAAGATGTACCTCGAAGGTAATAGTCCCCATTAAATATTATAATTGTGTGTGAGTTAAAATGATTTTCTTATATCTTAAATCGTCATAACATGTATACACTTTTGCAATCTTGCGATATTTTTCACACACAACATGCAATATTCTTTACTACTCTTGATACATGTGAAGGTACAATGTGATTTGGCCATCACAAGGTTTTATATGTACTATTGTATTCTCACTAAACTGTCTTGACTTGTTTTTGAAATATAAAATTGGTTAAACTTGTTTAGTGTATGTGTGTGTGTGTGTGTGTGTGTGTGTGTTTTTGAGGATCCGTGTGCTTAAAATTCTTGTTAAGAGATGTTTTTGAGAGCCTAATATGTTGATTGGATTATTGGTTGAGTTGCATGTTGGATTGCATTCATGTCTATGTTTTTCCCTTCTTGAAAAACTGTTTTTAAGCAATCTCGACACCTCCTCGATACCTTTCAACACCTAGACTATCTATCGAGATTTTGAGCTGTTTCTTATCGCAATCTCGATAACCTCCTCGACAGCTGGTGAAACGATCGAGAAAATTCCTGGACTCTTAATAGCTTCTCGACACCTGATAAATCAATCGAGATTTCTTAATCATGTCTGATGAACTCTTCCTTGATACCTCTCGACAGACTCATTCGTCGACGTTATGTTTTCTCAACATCTATCTCGATACCTATCTCGACACCTCTATCTGTCGAGAATTAGTAAGGATCTATATATACGTTCTATGCATTTCGGACTTATTTGTTCTCGATCTCTCTCGATCTGTTCGTGGCTGTTCCTCTCCCAAACTCTCTTTTCTCACTCAAAACCTTCAATCCACGTGATTTTCAGCCTTTATTTGCTTTAAATCACTTGGTTTGCTCCCCTATCTCTTCATTCTTCATGCATTTCATGTTTTGAAACCTATGTTTTGGGGTTTGTGAAAATTTTGGGATTAATAAGTTATTGTTGAAATTTTGGGATGGGTTTTCATTTAAATGTGTTTAAAATCTCATACATTGCATCACATTTGCATTATAATGGTATTTTCATGCATTTAGATGTGTGTAATATGTTTGTATGCTAGTAAGATTGGATTGGGCTGAGCCTATGATACTTTTTACTTTGCATGTCACATGCTTATGCATTTTCATGCATACGTACTCTCTTTTCAATATATTTGATATATTTGAAATGTTTTTGGGACTTTTCTGATTGTCTCCTTCTTTCCTCTCTCTCTCTTTCTCTATAGTTTACCTTAGTCGTGTCTATGGCACCTAAACGTAAGTCTACTCTGTCCTGGAACCCTCTTCATTCCAGGGCATCATCTTCTTCTGATCCTACTCCTTCTCACATTCGGTTCCATGATGAGGATACTCGAAAGGACTACTCGAAAAACTTTTCTCAACAAGGTGTTCATTCGGAATACCGAGTCATTTTGGCAGACTTCACTAACATTGACCTTCCTGATGTCATTCACAGTCGGGGATGGGAGTCACTGTGTGACGTCCCGATCACCTGTCCTCTCGTGCTTATTTAGGAGTTTTACTCCAACATGCATGAGATTGATTCTTCAATACCTCTCTTTCATACTTACGTTCGAGGTACGCACTTTGCTGTCACACTGCAGCTTGTTGCAAATGTGCTTCAAGTTCCAAGGGTAAAGCATCCTAACTATCCTGATTATGAGCATCTAAGGACTATGTCCAAAGACAAGATGATGTCTGTTTTCTGTGAGCGCCCATCTATTTAGGGTAAGCATCAATTTATACCATGTCAACCTTTTGCTAAAGGTCCTAAATTCATGAATATGGTGATGACTTTTGTTTTACACCCACTCTCGCACTATAACTCTATCACAGAGCCTCAAGCTCATTTTTGCTTTCTTTGTTAGAGCACTTTACTATAGATTTTCCTTCATATTTTATTCTTTCCATCATATATGTGTTTAGGGATACAGCTACCTATGATAAGCTTATTTTCCCTTCAACTATCACGCAGATTCTATGCCATTTTTCTATTCCTTTTCCCTCTTCTGATCACTTTTCTGTCATGTGTGTCATAGACACCGCTACCGTTAAATGTAACGAGGCACAGTTTAGGTCTCGGCAATCTAATTTAGCTGTTCCTTCCACTCATTCTACTCCATCCACATCCGCTCCCTCCTCTTTTCAGAATGGAGTGACTCTAGAGGACATCATGGTGTAGCTTCAGCGTATGGATGCTCACCTTGATACACTCTCTACTGAGTTGTATCAAGTAAATGTTCGTGTTGGCCGTATTGCTAGGCAACAGGCGACCATGGGTGGTTTTGCTTCTAAGGCTTCTCCTCCACCACCTCATGTAGCTTCTGATTCTGTAGCTGAGGATGATGATGATGATGGCGATGATGATAATGCTTCGGATGATGATGATGGAAATGCTAGCTCTACCGATGAGATGTCTACTTAGCACTCTTACCCTCTGTCACTCGTGACAAAAAGGGGGAGTAGTTTTGGGATATGAGAGTAGTCATTCTTAGGGGGAGAGTTAGTATAAGACCTTTTTGTTAAGGGGAGTGTTGTTGATATGAGGGATGTAATGAGGATATGATGTATTTTTTTTTATATAGATACATTGATCTTATACATTGGGTCTTGTGACCATTTTTACACATATATTGTACTTATCTTCTTTATATGTGGATGTATATTTCTTTCACCTATCTTTACATGTGTTGTTTCTTTTCTCTCTTTATACACATGTTTCTTATACTTGTATGCAATCTATTATTTCTGTTTCACACTAAGATGCCTTGATGAGTTTTGTTTAAAGTGTTTTAGAAATACAGGTTGTCAAAGTCTACTTGTCATAAACTCTCTTCTTTTAAAGTTTTTCAAGAGTTTGTATTAGGATAGATTTTATTGTATTAAACAAAGTAAATATGAGTTGAGTGATTTATGACTTCTCTCATATGTTCATTTGTTAGCTATGGTTTTGTCACATACTGCCAAAGAGGGAGATTATTAGGACATATGTGGTTCACATGTTAAGAACATATGTCATGCTTTTATGTAATTGGCTAATCCTTTAACAAAACGCACTTTACTTGTATTTTGGTAGATCTAGGATGTGTTAAAATACTTCAAGAAATCATGTTTCAAGATCAAGTATTGAAGCCTTCAAGTCTGTCGAAGATTCAAGCTGAAAAGTGTCTATCATTGCCTAGCATTAAATCTCAACAGCTAACATCTATTGAGACCTGTAGAGCTGTTCAGCCCCGTTGCTCGACAGATAGGATATCTGTCGAGATTTATCAAAAACAGAATTTAAGTTCTGTTTTAACTCTAATCCGTGTTTATGTGTTTGGGCTTTCTTTTCTCCTAACCCTAACATGTAAAAAGATTATTTTAAGGACCGTCAAAGAGTACACAAGTTTTGAGCAAAGTCTATTCAAGCAATTTGTGACCGGAGACAAAGACTTACCCTAGTTCATCTCTTCTAAAGAAGTTGCTGTGTATATACACCTTTGGGTTTTGTGACCAAGCATCTTCTTAATTTTCATCGTGGATGAACTGAAAAACTTTGAAACCAACAACTCTTTCTAGTTGGTGATTGAAGTCGCATATTGGGATCCGCGCATTGGTTAGTCACATACTTGGGAGCCGTGCATCAAAAGAAGAAATTGTCACTACAAAACAAGTTCAATTGGGTATTAGGGTAAGGGTTCAACTGTAGGTTGGTAAGGTACTTGGGATTCCTTTACTTGTAACCGCTTGTTGTGATAATAATGGAATTTCGGGAGTGGTGACCTAAAAATCACCTGTGGGGTTTTTGCCGTCAAGTTTTTCCCATTCATAAACAAATCACCGTGTTACTTATTTTTTGCTGCATTATTAGTTTATTAGTGATTTATTTGTGCTACCATGTGTTTGCATGTTAATTTGATTAATTAATAACTAGGCTAATTAATCAATTAAGTTGAATCACAAGGGATCAACTGGTTTATGGCCTATCACCCCTCAATCAAATCTATTCACAATTAAAAAAAATAACGATTGGTAATCTTAAACTCAAATATCAAGGCCAGAAAATGCCCCAATCAAAAATAAAAAATTGACTTAAGGATATTTTGTGAAAAACTCCCTTTTTGATTCACTATTTTTAGTGAATCTTAGTGTTTTCCTTTGGGATTTCTGTGTTGAAAAGATACTATGTATGGATATTTATAATGTGAAAACGAGGGTATGGAACAGCTCCTAGATGATGTGGGATTCGTTCTAAAGCTTAGCATTAATGCATAAAACTTTCCTTTTTTATGTTTTTGGAACCTTACATGCGCACGCAGGTTTAAGCCTGAGTGCGCATGCATTATGGCATTTGCAAGATGGTTCCTGCACATACAGGGCAAGGATTTCCTTGACTTTACTTTTCCAAAAATAGATTTATTTGCTCATTAAAAGTTATATTTTTCATTTTAACATTTCTCAAGTCATTTTAATATTTGATTGGGCCCTAAACCAATCTTAGGTCATAGAATTTCAGCGTCATTGGGGAACGGGAGGCCGAGTCATAAAGGGTACAAAATGGGGAGTCTACAAACTGGTTATGAGCTCTAGGGATGACTATATATTCAATCTTGTCAAAAGTTTTGGTCAAGTCTTCTAAATATTGCTAATAGGGCTTCAAGTGCTCTTCCTTCACTTTTCACAACCTTTGCGCATAAGTTATAACCAAAGTCAAATCTCCGAAGAATTCGGCCTCTTTTACTCCCAATTCTCAAAAAGCTTCCATCCCGGTGATACAAGTCTCATATTCTACCATGTTATTGGTTACCTCGAAGTTCAACTTAATTGCCAAGGGTATGTGAGATCCTTTAGGAGTGATCAAGGGTACTCCTATCCCATTCCCATATTAATTCACAGCTCTATCAAAATACATCTCCATGCCCCTAGCTCGATGTCCAAAATGTCCTCATTCGAAAAATCTTCTCTACCATCCTCTCCTTCGACAGGGTTCTTAGCACAAAAATTTGACACGATGCTCCCTTTGATGGTTTTCCTTGCCACAAACTTCAAGTCAAATTCTGCTAATAGAATAAACCATCTTGATAGTCTTCCACTCAAAGCAGGTTTCTCAAACAAGTATTTCAATATCCATCCTGGCTACTACCATATCTGGAAAGGTAGAATAATGTGTCTCAACTTCTGCATGGCCCATACGAGAGCAAAGCGTGATTTTTCTATAGGTGTGTATCTAGTCTCATAATCTTGGAACCTTTTGCTTAAATAGTATAGGGCTCTCTCATTCTTATCATCATCTTCTTGTGTAAGCATTCTCCTAACCGCATCTTTTATGATAGAGAGATATAGGAGTAATGGCTTTCCGTGCTTCAGGGGTATCAAGATAGATGGATAGAGGAAATATTCCTTAATAAGCTCAAAAGCTTTCTGACATTCATAATTCCATTCATAAGGTTAATTCTTTCTTAGGAGCTTGAAGATGGGCTCATAAGTGATAAAGTCAACACAAGTTCCCCAATGAGCCATGAAGAAAAAGAAAATCTTCCACAGTGGATCACACATCTTCAAAGACTTCCTCGTAGGTCAGAATCACCAAACTTCTTAGCAAGTTCTTTTTCCCCAATTAGGAGGCCCCCTCGAGGGTCGCCAAGATTTCAAGAAGATCATACTCCCTAATGAGTTCCCCTTTATCAACCCTAATGGATAATTCACCCAAGACTTCCTTATGGGTCAAATAGACAGAATTCATGCATGTATCCCAAGGAAATTAAACATGCAGGCACATCATAAAGACTCGTGCCCATATCCCAAGAGAATTGAACATGCAGGCACAGTAAAAGAGGTAGAGATAGAGATAGGGACCAAGATCACCTTAAGGCAAGAGCCTCACAAGAACAGATAGAGATAGAGATGGAGAAGACAAGCATGCAAGCCGCCTGAAGAAGTTTGAGGCCAGAGCCCTAGATGGACACCACAGATATATATATCATTTTAAGCTCATAAGAGCACCCTTATTTGTTTGGTTGTTTGAGTTTGTAAGAGCACCTTTGTTTACTTTTTTTAAATGACGCTAGGATAGTGAGTCACTCATCTTTTGCTTGCAATGGACAAAACAAGTTTTGGGATAGTGAACCTGTCGTTGCTTGTTTCCCTAGTGACAAAGGTGGGAATTCAAACATACGAATCCCACGTGACTCTGCGAAGTCACACCCTGCCCCATGTATATGGGTTATGTGCCATGTGTGTAGGTTGGGCCCAAGCCGTTTACAGAAAAAAAAAATGTTTTGTCTCTTATTCTTTTAATTCTATAGACGTCCTATTTTGTACCCTTTACAACTCGAGCCCCCATTCCCTAATGATGCTGAAATTCTAAGACCCAAGATTGGTTTAGGGCCCAATCAGATTACAAATTGACTTGAGAGATGTTAAAACATAAAATATAACTTTTTAACGAGAAAAAAAAATCTATTTTTGGAAAATAAAGGCAAAAAAAACCCTAGGCTTGAGTACTCAAGCATGAACTTGCGTATGTAGCCTAGAAGCTTGCGCACGCAAGTAAGGTTTCAGAAGCATAAGAAAGGAAAATTTTCTACATTAATGTTAAGGTTTGAAACGAATCCTATATTGTCTAGGAGCCGTTCCAAACCCCCATTTTCATAATATAAATAGCCATACATGGTACCTTTAAAAAACATACAGAAATCCCACGGAAAAACACTAAGATTCACTAGAAATAGTGAATCAAAGAGGGGTTTTTCACAAAACATCCTCAAGTCAATTTTATTTGATTAGGGCCTTTTTATGGCATTGATCTTTGAGTCTAAGATTGCTAATCACTCTTTCTATTGATTGTGACTAAATTTGACTAAGGGAAACGGTCAAAAATCAAGCTTGAAGAGCTTTTGTTTGAGGTATTTAGTTTTAAACTTTCTTTTTATTTTCTTTCCCTTTCATTCTTTAATCTTTCTGTTTACTTTAAATTCTTTATTATAATATCCTTTAATATGTTTATATAGCTTAGTTTTGTGTAGTCTTATGTTTTAAAAGCATGTTAGGTTGCTAGAAATCGTGTTTTGAAACCTTGCTATGTTTGCTGTGTTTCTAGGGTTTTTAGGTAGAAACCCACATATGCATGATCAAGGCTGCAAACGTAGGATTGATTATGTGCACGCAAGATTGTTCATGCGTACGCATGAACCAACCCAGAAGCCTTAATTTTATTTCTTCTGTTTAGGTTCTTTTTCATATGTTCATGCTTTTGAGCTTCTATTTCACATGCTTAATTATTGGTTTGTCCTTCCTCATTCTTAGATTAGGGTTTGTCTTCATTTCTTTGTTAAATACCATGCCATTCATTCACATATCTATGCATAATGCCATAAGTCCTAAGTTGCTGCAAGGTAAGTGAGGTAAGTCATGCATTCACATGAGTACACATATTTAAATATGATTTTGATTAACAATGGTTTTGAACATGCTTGTTTGATGAGTTGTGCTTAATCACATGTTTGCTTGAATCTGTCATGTTTATGTTTCTGCTTTGTTTTGATTGCTACCTTAGATGATGTAATATGATAGGAAATGCCATGATTAGATGTATGCTAGGGTTTGTAATGCAATGATGTGCCATGATTAGATGAATGTCAAGTTGTTTACTAGATGTATGTTAGGGTATGCCATGATTAGATGTATGTTAGGCCTTTTTTGATTGCCATGATAGAGGTATAGTTAAGGATGATTGATGTCATGTTAAATGATTAGATGTATGCTAGTGTATGTGTGTGTGTGTGTGTGTGAGTATAGATGCAATATTGGGTGTGCCTTTAATAGGGTTAAGACATAAAACACAATGAAAGGAAGCCAACCTTAAGGTTAGGCGGTTTCAGGTGCCTAACACCTTCCCAAAACCGTACCTTAACTTCGAACCCATATTTCTGATAGTAAGATCAAAAGGTCCTTCCTCGAGAGAATGCTATAAATATGGTTCTAAGACCATTGCTAAAATTGGGTGGCGACTCCCTGTTGTGTCCACAGTTGGTTCAGAATGAGGTGACGCTCCTCAAATCCATTGCAGCTCCTCAAACAATAAGACTGTAATCTGCGGCCCAACGTTGAAAGGAGATATCAATTTGCAAAATGACAGTTTGCAAGAAGTTATGTCACAATTTGCAAGGTACAAATATGATAGTATGCAAGATGATAGTTTGTAAGAGGTTATGACACAATTTGCAAAGTACAGATATTGCAGTTTGCCAGATGATAGTTTACAAGATGTGGATACAAATACAGTTTGCAAGAATATAATACATAGTTTTAGCCTAAATGGCATGTGCATACATATAATCACAAGGGTTGAGAATGCATAAGCTAAAAGAGAAAAGGAAGAGAAACTAACCTCAATAAGCTTCCAAAGCCTCACTGGTCAGTGCAAAGTCCCCCAACTAAATGTGTCCAAGGAGGAATAAAAATAGGCCAAGCATGCTTGCCCCCAATTGGTATCCTACGCCCTCTCAAAGTCTCCAAAAAGGGACAACCACCTTAAGGACACCGTCTGTCCCTCGTTGGCAAAGAAGTACACCCCTCGTAGGTATAGCAAAAAGACCCTGGCCATCTTGGCACACTCCTTGGCCATCACCTGTGGACAACGCATGAAATCTGCCTCAAGGTCGGTATAAAGGATCGTCTCTATGGCGTACCTCCTCTTAAGCAACTCTAGACCTAGCCAAGCACCCGACTCGCCCTTTAAATTTATCAAGGCCCTATTAAATCGCAGGGCAGTTATACGATGGAAGTCATAGGGAGTGATGGTCATCTCCCAATCAGCAATGTGAAAGGTGTAGGTAGTATCCCACCACCTCTCAGCCAAGGTCTACACCAAGATAACACTAGTGGATCTTACAGGCAGCAAAAAGATGATGGGCTTGAAGCCCACAGCAAGGAAAATATCCCTGAGTCTCCTCGATAAGAATTCCATACCATACCAATACTTGATTAGTACTCCCTCTGCCAAAATATAGAGGTAAAACCTACAAAAAGAAAATGAGATTAAATTCATGATTAGGTGAAAAGAATGGTGGGAAAATGATATGGGATTCACAGTAGGATGAAATATGACATGGAACATATAGTTAGATGCAAAAATAGTGAGGAATGGTGTTAAAATTCCAAATAGATGAAGAATAGATGGAAAAGGAGTTCAAATGCTCAAAGTAGGGTTTCTGCCATGTGGCGTGCGCGCATAGGAATATGGCTGTGAGCGCAAGCATTTTGCATGCGTACGCACGCTAAAACCTGTGTATGCATGAACTGAAGAATAGATACAAGTGCGCAAGAACATGCCTGCATGCGTATAAGTATAGGTTATGTGCGCAAGAACATGCCTGCACACACAGGCCCAAACTTGTGCATGCAAGAATGCATACAAAAGGTCATTCTTAGACATTTTTAAGTTTTTTTCAACTAGAACTCATCGTAAACATGTTCCTACCCCTCCTAAAGTGTTAGGTTTTCACCTAAACTCATCCTACAACAAAACGTGCGCATTTACAAACCTAAAAATAGATCAAAATGGAAGATCAAAGGAAAAGCTTGAAAGTGGAAAAAACTCACCAATTTGGCCTTTGCACCCTCAAAAAGATGGTGTTGGGATCTATAGGTCAAGGAAGAGCCCCATTCAACCTTATCACTCCATTCCAACAGGTGAGATGAAACATATAGGTGGAGAAGATGTAGGAACCCTTCTTGGACTTAGGTGCCATTAAAGGAGATGAGAGGGTTTAAGAGAGAAGTTGAGATTGAAGAAAGGAGGGGATGAGAGTCATATTGTGAGGGAATGAGAGACAGGTAGAGGGTTTTTGTAGAGAGAGTTAGAGAGCATATGAAGAGATGAGGGAGATGAAAAGAATGAAAAAAAAAATGGTTGGTAACTATTGGAGAAAAATGAATGGGGGGGAACATACCTAGTGGCTAAACTACATGTAGTTTAGGCCTCCCCATTAAACTACGTGTAGTTTGGCAAAAAAAAATTCAAATATCCCCAGGAAGTTCTTAGAAGGTAGGGAATGCAAAGGAAAATTCAATACTACATCCAAAAATGACATAAATGCCGAACACAAAGACCTTCAAAAGCATCCCCAGTGGATTGAAAGCATCAAAAACACCCCTCAATGGATCATAAATCATTAAGAAAACTCCTCCGTGAGTCAAGACCATCAATCAAATCCCCAATAAATTTCAATATCATAGAAGGACTCCCCCATGGGTCCAAGACACAAAAGCAGCCCCCTCGAAAGTTACTAAAAAAGATTTCCCCAATGGAGTTGATAAAACCCCCTCAAGAATGGAATTAGCATCAATCCTTAGTGAGTCATAAGAAAGAAGAAGACAGTTTTTTTCCCCTAATGGAAGAAAGTTTTCCCCAATGAGCAACACATCACCAAAAAATCTCCAGTAAGCTACCCATTCCCTAGTGGACCACACACCATCAAGACTTCATGGTAGGTCGAAACCACCACTAATACACTTCTCAACAAGATTATACTCCCTAGTGAGTCCTTCTGCATCCTCAGTGTATCTTTCATCCTAAAAATATTCAAGTAAGTCAGAATACAAAATTCCCTACGGGAATTGAACATGCAGGCATGAAATCATACAAATTAGAAAGGAAGGACACAGAACTTATGCACATATCCTGAGAGAATTGAATATGAACGCACAAATCCTATACTACACTACAGATATCCTACAGGGATTGAATATGCAAGCACAAGCCACAAACCATACAAATCCGAAAGGAAGAACATAGAACTTATGCAAATATCCTGAGAGAACTGAATATGTAGACACAAATCCTATACAAGTTAGAATTCGTGCACATATCCTATGGGAATTGAATATGTAGGCACAGACGACACACCAGTCAAGCAAAGTCAAAATACAAAACTTGTGCACATATCCTATGGGAATTAAACATGCAGGCATATCATACAGAACTTGTGCATATATCCCAAGGGAATTGAATATCACAGCGGAAGAGGTAGAGGTAGAGATAGAGTTAAAGACCAAGGTCACCCCAAGGCCAAAGTACCCTTGTTTGTTTGGTTGTTTGAGCTCGTAAGAGCACCTTTGTTTGTTTGTTTGGTTTTTTTTTTTTTTTTTTAAGTGACTCTAGGATAGTGAGTCACTCGCCTTTTGCTTGCAATTGGCAAAACAGGTTTTGGGATAGTGAAACTGTCTTTGCTTGTTTCCTGAGAAACAAAGGTGGGAATACGAACATACAAATCCCATGCAACTCTTCGGAGTTGCACCCTACCCCATGTATGCGTGATGTTTGTCGTGTGTGTGGATTGGGCCCGAGCCATACATTGAAACAAAATGTTTTGTCTCTTATTCTTTTGATTTTGTTAGCGGGGCTCATGAATCAAAAGAGGGGCATCTATAGATACTACATTTTGTACCCCGTACGACTTGGGCCCATTCCCCAATGATGCTGAAGTTCTAAGACCCAAGATTGGTTTAGGACCCAATTAGATGTTAAATTGAATTTAGAAATGTTAAAATGGAAAATATAACTTTTAATAAGCAAATAAATCTATTTTTGGAATAGTAAAGCCAAGGAAACCCTCGACCAACACGCACAGGAATTAACCTACTTTCGTGGCCATGATGCATACGCACCCAGGCACAAACCTACGCACACATGTAGGGTTCTAGAAACTATGAAAGTCAAGTTTTTTGCTTTAAAGACTGAGGTTTGGAATTAATCTCACATCGTCTAGGAGCCATTCTAAACCCCCATTTTCACAATATAAATAGCCATACGTGGTACCTTTTCAAAACACACAAAAATCCTAAGGGAAAACACTAAGACTCACTACAAATAGTAAATCAAAGAAAAAGTTTTTCTTAAAACATCCTTAAGTCAATTTTCTTTTGATTAAGGTCATTTTTGGCCTTGATCTTCCAGTTTAAGGTTACTAATCACTTTTTTATTGATTGTGAATATATTTGACAGAGGGGAACGGTAAAAAATAAAGCTTGAAAAGCTTCTATTTTGAGGTATTAGTTCTAAGATTTTCTTTCATTTTCTTTAGTTTAATTCTATTATTATTTGTTTCTTTGCTTTTTTTATATTTTAATATGTATATGTAGCTTAGTTTTAGGTAGCATTTGTGTTTTTAAGCATGTTAGGTTGTTAGTCTCTTTATTTTAAGTGTTGCTGTCTTCTGCGCTTGTTGCGTTTCTGGGCTAAGGTTGCTAGGCAAACCTACGCACACATGCATTCTGCATGCGTGCATAGGTCAAAGTATGCGTACGCATGCATCTAGCCCATGTGCATGGCCTCTACATGCGCACGCATACCATTACCCAAAAACCCTAATTCAAGTTTTGGCTTTGTTTTCTTTATTTATTTCATATGTTATGCCTCTATTTTGATTACATTTTTATAGATATAAGTCCATGTTCTATGTTTATTGTTTATTTGCCTTTCACATGTTTAAATTAGAGTTTATTTTGGGTTTCTTTATTTTGATGTCATGAACACGCATTCACATGTTCGTGCATTAATGTCATAGAGGCTAAGATGCAGTAAGATAAGTGAGGTAAGTCATGCATTCATATGTACATGCATGTGTTTGTTCTAAAAGCTTTAGCCTCCTTTGATAAATATGTATATGTAAGCCTATATGCAGTGCTTTGAATGATAACATGGTTTGTTTGCTGCCTATATTCCTACCTTGATTTAATGTTTCCATGCTTCTGCCTTCAATGTGATATGATGACATGATGCTAGATGAATGCTAGGTTGATATGAGATGTCATGTATGCTAGGCTTGGGTTGTGATATGCCATAATAGATGAATGATTAGGTTTTGGGATGATTGATGCCATGATTGTATGCTTAGATGTATGTTAGTGTGTGTGTGTATGTGTGTGTGTGTGTGTGTAGATACAATATTGAATATACCTTTAATAGGGTTAAGACATAATACACAATAAGTGGAAGCCAACCCTAGGGTTGGGCAGTTTTGGGTGTTTAACACCTTCTCAAAACCGTACCTAAACTTCGAACCCATACTTTGGTAGTAAGATCAAAAGACCTTTCCCCTAAAAGACGCTATATTTATGGTTCCTAGGCCATTGTAAAACTAGGTGGTGATTCCCCCCGTTGTGTCCACAATACATAGGGTATGTTTACACATCCCAAATATATGCGTACGCATGCATATGCATACACGCCCAGAAACACAATTTTAAAACAAGCAACAAAACAACAATTAAACAAAACTTAGCATGCTTCTAATATTTAATCCAACTCTTCGTTCAAAACATGGTAATACACAACAAAACAAAATTAAACAAAGCAAAACATATTTCAGAGCATGTATAACAAATAAATCAAATTAAGAACAATAAGAACACTAAGTTATAAAAATCCAAATTAAGGAGAGCCATGAAAAGAGAATCACCTTGCTCATGGAACACAACTTAATTGATATTTAACCACCCCCTTAGTACCTACACAACAAGATTCAATGAGATTCAAAGAAAAATAGAAGATTTCAATGGTTCTTAGTCATCACAACTCAAAATAAAAATGATTCTTGAAAAGGTTTTGATTTAATGATTTGAAAAACTTAGTTTTTGCTTGAATACACTAGAAAGAGGTTTAAAAAATGTTCTCATGGCTATGTGTGCAAAAAATTCAGAGATGAGACTGTTCTTGGATGATTTTAGGTCAAAAATCAACTCTCTCTAGATAGGGTTTGACTTTGGAGGCATAAAGTTGTATTTATATGTTTAAACTAGGATTTTTAGACTCATTTAGAAGGTGTTGAACGTTCCAAAGGGTCTAAGGGCCAGGGCCCATTAAAGAGAGAGGCTTTAGGCCTTAAAAACTGATGTTATGAAGTTCTGAAAAGTAGTGTGCACATGCATGCAATTGCATGCACATGTATCATGCTTCATGCATATGCATGTGTCCCCAAAAACCTTAATTTTGGCTAGTAGGTTGGCCTGACTTCAAGTGGTCGTAATTCACTCAATATAAGATTAAATTAGGCAAAATATGTGTCTACATTGAAGCCTAGAATGTCTAATTTCCAATGAAATAAACCTCACTCAAAAATTATTTGTGGATCAAAAGTTATGGTCAAAATAGTGAGCAAAGGTCATTTTTCAGCATCATTTTCAAAGCAATTTGAGCACTTTTGAGTTCTGATTACTTCCAAAACTATCAAAATAACTTCAATTGCCTTTTGTAGACATTTCAAGCTCATTGGAACTGCAAACTAAAGGTTATTAACCAAGTACAAAATGAGGTGTCTACAACACATGCCACACGTAATGTTACAACACTTCTCATTAAAGCAGTACACATCACATGGCAACAAGCATCTTATTATCCAAAGCCAATAAACATTCATGGTATCAATCAATCATGCTCATCATACAAATAGTGCATCTTCAAATATTCAAGTAAGCATCATGCCAATCATTTAGACAAATATGTATGTTCATGTGATCATGCATGTACTTACCTCACTTACCTTACTGCATCATCACCACACCACCTATGCATTAATACATTTTCATCAAAACATAAATCCTAATCATGGGATTGAACTAAGAAAGCAATAAAACATGTTATCAAAATTATTTTGGACATAAACAAACATAAACTAACCTAAATAGAGGCTAACATATGCATTTAAACTAAGCAAAGAAGAAAGAAAACAAGGAACATACAATTTTGAGTTGAATCTGTGTGCGCATGTAGAAGCATAGGTACACATGTTCATAGAAGTGCATACGCATGCATGAGCATGCGTACGCATCCCTACCCAGAAACACTCAATAGGCAACACAGAAACTACATCTAATCTACACTTATCATGCTTTTAAACTATTAAAGCTATAAACCTAAGCTACAAAATAGATGATTAAAGCAGCCAAAATAGGAATAAAATTACAGAAATGAAAGAGATTAGGTTAGATTCTTACATCAAACACAAGAAATCTTAGAGCTTGATTTTGACCGTTCCCCTTGGTCAATCTTTAAAAAAAGTTATATATTTCTAAAGGGTTAGTATGTTTAACTAGAGGGCTTAGACTCAAAACAAGTCACAACCAATAAACTTTAGTTTATGATGCCTTTTGAAGTATAAAATCTATCGTGAATAACTTTTTTCATAATAGGATTGGTATCTATTAGGAAAAGGGTCGTGATGCCTTTTTATATTGTTTAGAGAGGAGGGGTAGGGATCTTTCCATGTGATGTAGGATTAGCTCTACCTCATTTTTCATCAAAGATTTTATTTGCATGGCTTTCTAAAACCCTAATGCATATACATGACTTAAGTATACATGAGCATGGTCAAGCCTGCGTACGCATGCTTAGGGTTCGTGCAATATTTTTCATTTCCAAAACTATCCTTAAACTAAAGAGTTCTTTTGCTAGGCCCTAGATCAGTCCTAAACCCTTCTAGTGATATCATCATTTGGGAACAAAGACTTGAGTTGTAAAGGGAAATAAGGTGTCTACACCTACAAATGAGAAACATATCATATTATACTTGTTAGTTTGATATGTAGTGTCAAAACATATTACATCCCCAAAAGAGTTATAATCAATTCTTGCATTTCTCCACAAAAAAAATATATCATTTGATTTTCATGGTCAACTTGAATTGCATAAAAAAAAATAATAAAATAAAATAAAATAAAATAAAAAACATAGGATCTTTAGCTTGCTTCTATTTAGAAAGGTTTGCTAAACTTTGAGAATCCTTAGCCTCAACATTGATTAACTTCTGTTTGTTCACCACATTATAGTAGTCTCATTTTATAAATCCAACATTTACAAACCCTCCAGCTTCCTCAACTAAATAGGAATATGCACTTATTGTTCTTATACTCATTTCCTTGAAAGTTTTTACTACACCTAACTAAGCATCATTTATTTTTAGATTCGACCTTATAATTGGTGTTTCTTCTAGTTTTGAAAGCTCATGATTATGATTAGGATTAAAGTGAGTAACCTTCCATTTACCATTTGTCAGTGTAAATCGGATACTAGCTTCACAACTAGTCTTAGTTTGTAAATTTTTTAAACTTCTTGTCAACCAAATGGTCACTATATCGGGAGAATCCTTCTTTCAAACATACATATTCTTGTTGTCTAACACCATCTTTTGCATATCTAAATTTTTCTTTTCAAACAGTAAACCCAATTCGTATGGCTTAATCATTGTACAACTTATATGCTTCATCCTTATTGTTTATCACCATTCCAAGCAAATTTTCAATATCTTGAAGGTGTTCATCATTGACTCTAATATCTATGATTAAAAAACACCACAAAAAATGTTTCTAAGGGAACTCAAATCAAAAGCATTTAAAAAAGAACAGTGATGAGAATGGTGTGTGTGTGTGTGTGTGGATAAACTATTAACATTAAAAAAATAATTCATTTTTTTACTATTTACATTTTGGACTTTTATCAAATAGTGAAAGGGATCACAACACAAACACACACACATACAAGGGAGATGGAATGAGTTTGAACATAAATGCACACTACAAACTCATAAAAATTTATCTTTTTATATAAATAAACTAGATAGAAAAGACAACACATAAAAATTTATTTTTTTTAGTATTATCTCACATTGGAATTTTATCAAATACATAGAAGGCACCAATTAATAAACTAGATAGAATTAAATCACAGCAAGAAAAAGATACATTGAAGAGTGAAATGAGTCTTTATAACATATTTTGATTAGTCATGATTAGTTGCAATGGTGGTGTTTAGACAATCACCTCAAACAGTCAAGCAAAGTAAGATATGTGATGATAATGATTTATATTTGTGACAATTAGTTCAAGACCATAAAATTAAAAAGATGCCATTGAGAAGGAATGAAGGATTTGTATTGCAAGAACCACAGGATAGTTATTGATTTTTGAAAAAATAATTTGGGTTTAAAGGAGGGAACTATCATCTATTGGCTAAAAAACCAATTAAATGAGGGAACTATTATCTTTTAAATAACACGTGGGTTTGGGTTTGGTTTGGTTTGGTGGCTTGGGTTAAGGAGGTTTACTTTGGTTTTGAGAGGTAAGCCGGTTAGATTTGTTTTAACTAAAGTTAAGTTTCTATTTCTTGTGGGGTTAAATCTGACATTAGCTACATAGACAAATGGTAGTTTATAATTGGGTGGGAGAACCACTTCATCACATCCACGTGGTCCTCCGTAGGACTTAATAATTTCTCATTTAAGATCTTGTATGTGGTTATTCCATGTTGTAAATGATACTGTCATGACCCAAATAATTATTGTTCTTGGTAGTGCTTACTATAAGTGCAAGACACAAAATATATGGCCTAAAACCATGGAAGAGAATTAATAAAAAATAAAAAAGTAAATAAAAAAAATAAAAAATAAAAAATAAAAAGCTTGAGAATGATGGAGGAGAAGAGAACTTTTTATGGTTGTTGTTGTCATTAGTTACCCCGTTATACTTCTTTTTGTAACCCACCCCAAGTAATGGGAAATTCTAGCATTTTACCCTTATTTTTAAAAAAAATTTGCCAATATGCCCTTGTTTTCAAACTATTTAGGTGCATGCTCCTATTTCGATACTCGATTACCTTAAAATCGAGTTTTAATTAAATACTCGATTTGTAGAAAATCAAGTTTCGTCTAATTACCTTTTAAAAAATAAAAAATTGCATGGAACTCAAGTTCCATGCAATTTTTTTTTTTAGTGTGATCACCCCATACCAAGTTCAAGGAGCCCTATAGTGGTGTTTTTAAGCCCTATAGTGGCGTTTTTAAGCCCTATAATGGCCTTTTTTTGCAATATTTTTTATAAGTATGACCACCCCATATCAAGTTCAGGGAGCTCTATAGTGGCGTTTTTTAGCCTTATAATGATGTTTTAAAGCCCTATAGTGGCGTTTTGGAACTCGAGCTCTCTAAAGCTGAGTTCCATGCAATTTTTTTTTTTTTAAGTTTGATCGAGCATAACTCGATTTTAAACCAATTGAGTTTTTCATTGAAACTCAATTTTAATAAAATCGAGTATCTAAATAGGGGCACACACCTAAATAGTTTGGAAACAGGGGCATATTGCCAAATTTTTTTTTTAAATAAGGGTAAAATGCCAAAATCCTCCCAAGTAATGTATATATAGCACACACTTGTAGGCTCACTCTTTTACTAGGTCACAACCTGTAAGAGGCTCACTCCATAAGATAAGCACAAGAGATATATTCTCTAAGTACTCCATTCTAGTAAATGTTTCAAATACCATTAAAAAAATTTTATGTAAATTTAGTTCCCCACCCCCCCCCCCCTCCCCTCCCTTTTTTTTATAATTCTTTTGTTTTTTTCCTTTGCTCTCTTCTTGTCTCTCCTTTTTCCTCAATTTTTTTTTTTTTTAAGAAAGGGACTGAATAGGTTAAACGTAAATTAAAAAAAAAAACATTTTTAATATAAACTCAGAACAATAGTAAAAAATAGTAGGAGATATTTTGTTATCGTCATTCTTGTTCAAAAAAAAAAAAAATATATATATATATATATATATAACCCGTTCAAGGGATTTCTTCCTATAAGTTTTTGATATGTTAGGAACGGAAGTACTACACCTTCGACTTGAGGATTTTTTTATATACCTTAAAAAAATTAAATTTTAAATTAATATGAGTGGTAACCACTTGAACTAAGGGTGGTCAGACCAACCTGGACATGAGATATTTTTTTAATATACCTTTAAAAAAATTAAATTTTAAATTAATATGAGTTGTTGACCACTTTAGAAAAAAAAGTCTTGACCACCTTAAAAAAAACTTGAATACCCTAAATAAATATTTGAGCTCATTAAAAATAAAATTTGAACTCTCCAAAATTTTGGTTCATTAAAGATTGAACCAAAAAATTTATGGAAAATTATGATGCATTTTGTTTAAATGTTAGATCAATAATTTAATGATTACTTAGTTATGTATATTTTTCATTAAAGATTGAACCAGAAAAATTATGAAATTTTTTGATGCATTTTGTTTAAATACTAAATCAATAGTTTAATAATTACTTGATTGTGTACGTTGAAAAAAAACATACATTGTTATATTCAAGTTTTATTTTTATTAAGTTTTTTTAATTACCACCCTTAACTTGAACCAAACTTTTCACTTCTTCATTGTAGAATGCAGTAGGTAGGGAAACCGAAGGCAGGTCCAAAGAGCCAATGATGGTCTGCCACGAACGTTATACCTTATAAGCAGTCAAAATCATTTTTAGAGAAATGTTATACTCAATTGTCAACTTTTTGACAATGGATTCTAATTTTTTTTTTTTTTTCTTTCTAACGCCATCTTATGATTACTTGAAGTGTATAAGGCGGGGAATTGGATACATCTGAAAGAATAATCAAACTTGAAGAGTTCTCATTCTCAAAAAATAAAATAAAATAAAATAAAATAAAAACTTGAAAAGTTCTAGAAAGTAAAAATCCTCATTTAAAAAAAATAATAAAAAGAAAGAGAAAAGACATAATAATATATTGAAGATGCAGAAAGCTAGGGCAACTACTTCTCTTACTGCCTTGGCCCTTGCTATCAAATGAAATCAGGTATTATTATCACTAAAATTTAGAGATATGGGAGTTATTCCAAAAAAAAAAAAATTATCTAGGTATAGTGAATTACAATTTAATTTAAATAACGTTATTTTCTTAGATACAGTTTTTTTAGATCTCCACTTTTTGTTGGTAGAGTTTAATTAAATCCATAATTTTTATGTCATAAAAAAAATTACCATATGTTGATGGTCATTTTGGAAGACAAATGAGAAAGGAGCCCAACAACACAGGCAAAAAAGGAGTTGGCAAGCAGATTGAAAAAAAACCATTAAACTCAAGCGGTAGGAATAATGGGTTACAGGTCCATAAAATAAACAAATAGGTCTTAAAGAAGTAAACGGGCTCGAAGGAGCCCAAAAAGAGAGTAATAGCAAACCTATGGGTAGTATATGATGTAGAAAAGTGAGAATGGGCTACGACAAGCCCGAAGTAATGCAAGTAAAAAAAGTAACGGATTAGTGGCAAACCCATGAATCCTAAGGATGAGGACAAAGGTAATTGGGTCGAAGAAGCCCAATAGAGTTAGTAAAATCCCATGGAAATGCAGAATTAGGAAAATGGTCAAGGAAGTCTAAGAAAAGCAAATGGGTCAAAGATGCCCAAGAGAAAATGAATGGGACACAAGCGCCCACAAGTAATGCGATGAAAAACCAATGGCCATATTGAGCTATTGGGGAAAGAATAAACGGCAGGCCCAAAGAGGTCTAGTAGGATTGTATCAAATAAACATTACAGCAGGAATAACAGAGTGATGTGGCAAAAAATGGTAGCAGTTAAGGAATAGATTGAAAGAAGGCAAAGCCCAACATCAAGCAAAGCCTAGCTTCTAAGAGGAGTGGGAACTCAGAAAGCAGTCCACATAAAAGGTCAAGGACGGACAGCAGACTATACAGGCAAGCCTCCAAACCGCAGCAAACTCGTGAGCACCAAACAGATTTTGGACATCCATAAAAAGGAGGCACACGTAAGACCTAGACACCACCAGCATGTACCCAGCCAATATAGAACATGGTGGGGTTATAGTTCAAAGGTAAGAGGGCATGGTTTGGCGGTAAAAAGAGGAGAAAACCTATTTTGCGATTTTTGCTCAAGCTCTTTTGGGGGGATACGTCCTACTAGGATGATATACTACCCAAAAGAAGTAAGGTTGAGTTGGAACCACTAGATGCATGTCATAAGAGATAGAGAGAGAGAGAGAGAGAGAGAGAGAAAGCACCCACACTATGGTAGAAAAGAGTGTCACGGTAGACTAATAAATAAAATAGCTTTCCTTTGTCTGAAGAAGGAGAGTGACACACAAACAAACCAGTAGTGGTCGGCAAGTACACCTAAACCAAAGAAAGGTAGTTATGGGCTAAAATAGTAAAATCTGATCATGGCAGGCACTATAAAGGGAGACCCTTGTTGTGCCTAGAGTGGGACACCAGAATCACAGTAACAACCATCTCTGAGGAACTACGAAATAGAAAACAAGCGTGAAAGAAAGAAATAAAAGATAAAAGGAAAACTATAAAAAAAAAATGAAAAAACAGAGAGTTAAATCGGCAGGCATGCACCAATAGGTTGATTCCCTCTCTCCCTCTTAAAACCCCGCTCTCTACCAAAAGCAAAAGGGTTTCTGTTGGAAAATCTGATTTTGTATCTCATAAAAAACATACAGTGAAAGCAACAAATATGGATCTATTTCATTCATGATTGATAACATGCACTATGTAAATTTCAGAATTTAAGAACAATATAGCGTACCTTAGTGTGATGAAATTTAAAACAAGAGATCATAAGTACTTAGGAACACTTTTAATCTTCACTCCAATTCCACTGTATGCCCAAGAAGTGTGGTCTCTCAACTAGTTTCCAAGAGAGAATAATCGAGCGATTTCTACTTACACATACACACCATTTCACAATTTTTTTTTTAATAAAATTCTATATGTTTCTCCCTTTATAACTAATTGATTATCTAATTAGGCTAGCCTATTGGGCCTTTCCAATTGGATTTTAGTGTGTGACTTAGAATGGGACCAAAATGGGCCAATAAAATACTAGCTCCAATGGGCCTTGAGCTTTTCTGTCAACTCTTAACAAGTCTAAAGTTACCATTAATTATATTTAATACTACTATATAAATATAGTTGTACTCTAAGTCGTATCTATAAATTATATCCCAAGACTTTATTATACATGCAACCCCTTCATAAAATATTCGTAGTAATTCAAAATTATGAATGTAGACTGCCACTTTGAATGTAGACTGCCACTTTGAAAATTATTACATCTTTATCCTTGAGTACCCGGTTTAATTCTTTAAATTATTCGTTATATATTTATGAAATCTAATTCCATAAATATATACTTTAGTAACTCCTTACTAAAGTAGTTGGGCCCAACTCTCTGAATAACCAAATTCATTAAACTTTATCTCAAGAAAATATTTTGTATCTTTGTTAAGAGATTATGAATTTCATCTTGAGAATATATGTTCCATCAACACTAAATGTGGCTGCCCAACATACTAAGATTTTGATTATGACTTTAGATCTCACTCTTGATATATCAAAGCAACCTACATCTTATGATTAAGTTCATTATTCTCTCAGGATTAAGAATTCATGTAAATAGAAGTCGTGAAATTTATTATTCATTTAACAATCATTAGGAGAATAATAAATCTAATAGCGGTCCAGTTCAATATATTTTAACTCTTAAAACATATCAACATACCAACTAGAAATCTTCACTTCCATAATCAAGATAAATCATCTTAGTTGATATGTTATAATTTTCGCAGAAACACCCAATTTCATTACGAACTACGAACTATGTTTTGAGTTTACAAAGAATTTGTAATTTATATTTTCTATGATTAAAATCACATAAATCACATACAATGCATCTCATGAACTATAATAATGTCTCATTAGTTTATTTATAGATAGTCTCATATAATTAAAAATTTTAATTATTTATAACATGCTAATAAATTGAATTTTAGGGCATAAATCCCAACAATCTCCCACTTGCCCTCAAAGACAATTTATCATCTATCCAACACTTATTTTCCTTTAGAATAATTCATAGTCACCCTAAAGCAAGGTTTGGAAACAAGTTTCAGCCAGATTTATTGTATAAATTATCTTTTCTTCTACTACATCTCATGTACTTATATGTCTCTAATGAGATAATACTTACGCTTAATGTGTATCTTCATCACCTAGGATGAACACATAACTTGAAGTCCAACTTCATGAATCATAATCAAACTACAAATCAGTATTTGTACAACCAGTAACCATCAAATCCTCACTTTAGTAAACAAATATATAATCTCTCATTTTTCTAAGATGTTTGAGTATATGCTTTACTACCACTAAATTAGGTGATCTTAAATTCAATAGATATTTGCTTACCATGCCTACCACAAAATAGATATTTAGCCTAACATATAGCATAGCATAAAGACTTTCTATTGATATGGCATAAGGAACCGTCTTAATATGCTCTTCCTTTTATATGTCTTAGGACTATAATCCTATATAAAGGAATTTCAAATTTAAAAGAAAAGAATCATTTCTTGAAGTATTACATGCTATGCTTGGCTAAAATCTAATCTATTTAACCAGTTTGAGATAGACCCAATATCCTAATTTCTAAATTTTTAGCCAAAGTTTAATTCTTAGGATGTGACTAGTCTTTCCTAAGTACTTTATATCAAACTGAACTAGACAACAAAAAAATTTCATTAATGACAATAATTCTATATCATTCTAAATTATTAGAATGCCATCAACATACATTAAGAAATTTATTATTCTATATAACTTTTACACACATAAGACATTTTAATACTTGATCAAAATCAAACAACGTGATTGCTTGATCAAAGATGATATTTTATGATTTAAATGCTTGCTTTAGTTCATAAATAAACTTTAAGCAACTTGGATACTAAATACTATTGGTTCTTTACTATGAACAAATCTAGTTACATCATATAAATGTCTTCTTTACGATTTCTATTAAAAGAAGCTTTCTTGATATCCATTTCCATATTTCATTCAAATGAAATATAATAAATAAAAGTATCTAGATAGAGTCAAATTTGACTATTGGTGAAAAAATCTTTTTATAATCGAACTATTTCTTTCTGAATAAATCTTTTCCTCATTAGTCTTGACTTTGAAGGTTTGCACCTTCAAATCTATCAATTTCATTTTCTTGTAGACCTATTTGAAAATAATAGGTTTAATGCTATTAGGCGCCTCTACAAGCTCTAGACTTTAAATAGAATCCAATTCTATTCACATAACCTTGATTTAGTAATCCATATTCATATCATCTATTGCCTTTATGTAGGACCGAGGATCAAATTCATATCCTTATAGCATGACTTCAAAATTTTATTCCAAAAGTATGAATTTATTTGGTAATTGATAATCTTCCCACAACGATATTGTACTGGTGTAATAGTTATTTACAGAATAATGTCTTGCGGTGTATTTAATACAACCATCTCATTTCTAAATGTATTTTATAGTTGTCCTACAATAAATTCTGACATTTTTCTTCCAGAACAATCTACCTTTAAAAAAGCTCTATTCCTGCTTTATGTATGCATTGACTTAAAGAAGTCATTAGAACTTCATTCCTTTACAAAAAGAAGCCCTAGATCTAATTATCCTTTAAATAGAATTCATAGACTAGGAATATAATAAAATAATGGCTCTAAAATCCCATCTTTCACCAATCTTGAATATCATTTAGATTCATAAAATCCAGACATAAGTGCCAAAACATACAATACCAAAAGATAGAAATTGTCTTTTTAAAAAGTAAAACATATAAATTTTTATCTAGAAAACAATCATGGACAATGCTTATCTTTATCAAAACTGTTAAGAACATATTTTATGTAGTTGGCTAATCCTTTGACAAAACGCACTTTACTTGTATTTGGGTAGATCTAAGTTGTGTTTAATACTTGAAGAAACATGTTGTTCAAGTCTAGTATTAAAACCATGAAGATTGGACCAAGAAACAAGTGAAGAAAAGGGGTTCAATAAAGCTGGAAAAATATCTCGACGCCTGCAGATAGATAGCTCGATAGCTTCTCGATAGCTCCTCGACACCTGGCTATCTGTCAAGCTCTTCAGCTGATTCTTATTGCAATCTCGATGGCTTCTCAATAGCTGGTCGATCAATCGAGAAAGTTGCTGTCCCTTCGACACATTTTCGACACCTCCTCGATAGCTGCTATCTGTTGAGATTCATTAAACCTCGACACCTCTTGATCGATCGAGGTTACAGGAAATCAGAATTTCAGCTTTTTGATTTTTGGGCCAGGTTTATGTATTTGAGTAGGGTTTCTTTTCTCACAATCCTAGACTTATATAAGGCTTATTTTAAAGGCCGTCACATAAGAGAATACAAGGAGAACATATGCAAAAGATGAACGATGCCTTATTCTCTCTAAAAGAAGTTACTGCGTCTTTGCGCCTTTGGGTTTTGTAACCAAGTGCTTATTGATCTTCATTGTTGATGAAGTGAAGAACTTTGCAGCCAACATTCTTCTTCCTCAAGTTGATGAGTGAGTTGCGTACTGGGATTCGTGCAAAGGAGTTAGTCACGTACTGGGATCCGTGCAACAAAAAGGGTGGCGTTTATATATTGAAGAGTTCAGAGATTCTGAAGCGGTAGAAGGTTTCTGCTGTGAGTTCATCTACGGGGATTGTAGGACAAAGGTTTTGTACTAGATCTAAAACTTCTCTTTACTATAGTGGATTGCTTTTCGAAAAGGTTTCTCCCCAGGTTTTTTACTGTGAAACTAGTTGGTTTCATTGGTTTTCTTGAGTCATCATATCTTGTCTTATTTATTTTTTCCGCTGCATGATTTTGACATTATATTGATGTTTATTTGTTTTAACAAGTTTGATTCATAATAAATTTAATTAATAACTTGGGTTTAAAACTTGTTAATTCTATCAACCAGGGTCTAAATTTTCTAACAAGTGGTATCAGAGCGGGTTCACTCTGATTGGATTAATTTCCTGAGTATAATCCATTGACCCCTGTTGTCATGGATAGAGGACAATTTATTTATACCTCCTTTATTTGATAGAACTAATTATGCGTACTGGAAAGTTCGTATGAAAGTTTTTTTGCAAGCTCTAGGTGAACAGGTATGGCAAGTTGTTGAAGTTGGCTGGATTAAGCCGAAGGAAGCACCTGTGGATTGGGATGATGCAACAATTGTAGCTGCAAATTTCAATAGTAGGGCCTTAAATGCTTTGTTCTGTGGGGTGACTAATGAGGAATTCAAGAAAATATCATCCACGGAAGTTGCCAAGGCAGCATGGATCATTCTTGAGACCACCTATGAAGGTACCAAGGCAGTAAAGACTATGAAGTTTCAACAACTTACTAGTAGTTTTGAAGAAATAAGAATGGAGGAGGATGAGACCTTTGATGAGTTCTATGCCAAACTCAAGGATATTGTGAATTCTGCTTTCAACCTTAGAGAATATATTGCAGAATCCAAAATTGTTAGAAAAATCATTAGGTCCTTACCTGAAAGATTCCATGCTAAGATCACTGCCATTGAAGAAGTCAAGGACATTGATCAAATTCCTTTGACTGAGCTTGTAGGGAACCTTCAAACCTATGAGATGGGATTAAGCTCAATGGGAAAAGGTGGAAGAGTAAAAACTTGGCTCTTAAGGGTATAGAGGAAGAGATTGAGGACTCTGAAACCGAAGATGAAGATAAAAATGATGATGAGGATGAGGATCTATCATTCATAACTGATGAGATTATCAAGCTTCTTCAGTTCAAGAAAAAGGATAAGGGCAAACCTCCTAGGAAATCTAAATCCTCTAGAAAGGTCAAGAATGAAAAACTCCTTATTCAATGCCATGAATGCAAAGGTTTTGGTCATATGAGAATACAGTGCCCAAACTACCTCATGAAGGAAAAAACCAAGGAGTCAAAAGATAAAGGGTTGGTTGCTACCTGGAGTGATACTGAGGATGACTCTTCTGATGAGTTTGTGAATGAATGTCGTCAAGTTATGGCCTTTGCTGCCACAACCGATAAGGTGATTGTGGAGAGTGCTAGTGACAATGAGGATTCTTCTGATGATGAAGTACCTAAGAAGATGACCCTTCAGGAAGCCTCTGATAAGACTGGCTTAAGATATGCTGTTTTCTCCAACCCCTCCTCATCCACAGCTTCTAGATCAAGGACTATCTTTGTGCCACAATCTGAGAAAGGTAATAGAGGTATGAAATCCAAAACTGATCTGGCTAATTCTAAATCCTGTGTTAAGCCTTGTGTTTGTCATCATTGTGGTGTTGCTGGACACATTCGTCTTAATTGCTTTAAGTTGTATCCTCATAAGCAATTGTCCAAACAGTCATAAGTTTCCTCTCAAGCGCCTACACCTTTATTTGGAGAGTTATTAAAAGTCTTGAGTTTTTTAACTCAATTTCAAGAGAATTCTAATTCTTCTATGTCCTTTAATAGACATACTAGGACATGTGCCTTTTCATCTTCACGGCCAAAGACTCGTGCTGTGTGGGTGAGAAAGGAGCCTAAGACTTAATTGTCTTTTCTGTTTGTCCTCTGCTTTAATTCTTTCTATCTAAAGTAGGACTTTCTTACTTGATTTCTTATCTGTTCTTGGAATCATGCTTTCATGCATCTGCATATTTCTATCATGTTTTCATGCATATGCATCTTTCTTTCATGCATACATGTTGTTTATCTGTTTTTGTTTGGTTGTTTAGTTTTTATTTGGTTTTGTTTTCAAAATAAAAATAAAAAGGAAAAATTAGAAAAATACAAAAACAGTGTGTGTTATGTGTACATTGGTACTTGTATACCTTGAATGGCCATTAAAACAAAATTTTCTAAATTTTGTATCTTTTGTAGCTTAGATGAGCATCTCTATGCACAACTAAGCAAGTGAGCTCTGTGGCTCTTGTTTGTGATGAGTAAGATTAAGCTATCTCTTAAAACTTAACATTCATATCACTTTTTTTGACAGGTAGGACTAGAAAATCCTAAGAGAAAGGCATAAATAACCATCTCACCACTGTTGCTCGCCAATCATAATATGACAGCTGTATGCTTCGGCATAGCAAAAGTGCAGTGTCAAAGACATTCGTATGCTTCGGCATAGCAAAAGTGCGATATCAAATGCTTAACATCTTGGGTATTTCTTTCCTCTCTTTTATATGCTCATGCATGATATGCTAAAATAAAAGAAAATGTGCAAAGAAAATAAAAAGCAAAAAGATCAAAAATGCTTTAAATATGGTTGCAAGCGTGTATTCTAGGAGATGTGGGAATTATAGGATGTATCTCGAAGGTGATAGTCCCCATCAAACAGTTATAATTGTGTGTGAGTTAAAAGTTATTTTCTCATATCTCAAATCGTCATAACATGTATACACATATGCAATCTTGCGATGTTTTTCACACACAACACACAATATTCTTTGCTACTTTTGATACATATGTAGGTACAATGGGATTTGGCCATCACAAAAGTTTTACATGTGCTAATGTATGCTCACTAAACTGTCTTGACTTGTTTTTGAAATATAAAATTGGTTAGACTTGTTTAGTGTGTGTGTGCATGTGTTTTGGGTTTTATGTGCTTAACATTTTTCTTGTTTTTCACATGTTTTGCATCCTTCTATTATCTTGTCATCCATAGCATCTTGTTTCATTACATTCATGCATTTATATGGATTTCTTTGTACCCCCTTAATCATCCTTGATCATCTTTATGTTTCTCGGGTTAAGTTTTCTAGTTTCTTGTACCCTTTGTCAATCACGACAAAAAGGGGGAGAGAAATTGTGACTTTGTGGGTTCTTTTTTTAAGATTCTACAAGTTAAGGGGAGAAATACATTTCTTTGTAAGTGGGAGATGTGTTTCATCTTGTTAGGGGGAGTGCTTACTTCCTTGCTCTTGTACCTTGGGTCTTGTGACCATATTTACATACATTGTGTTTATCTTCTTTATATGCTGATGTATGTTTCTTTCACCTACCTTACATGTGTTGTTTCTTTTCTTTCTTCATACACGTGTTTCTTATACTTGTATGCAATCTATTATTTCTGTTTCACACTAAGATGCCTTGATAAGTTTTGTTTAAAGTGTTTCAGAAATACAGGTTGTCAAAGTCTACTTGCCATAAACTCTCTTCTTGCAAAGTTTTTCAAGAGTTTGTGTTAGGATAGATTTTATTGTATTTAACAAGTAAGTATGAGTTGAGTGATTTATAACTTCTCTCATATGTTTATTTGTTTGTTGTGGTTTTGTCACGGATTGCCAAAGGGGGAGATTGTTAAGGATATATTTTATGTAGTTGGCTAATACTTTGACAAAACGCACTTTACTTGTATTTGGGTAGATCTAAGTTGTGTTTAATACTTGAAGAAACGTGTTGTTCAAGTCTAGTATTAAAGCCATGAAGATTAGACCAAGAAACAAGTGAAAAAAAGGGGTTCAATAAAACTGGACAGATATCTCGACGCCTGCGGATAGATAGCTTGATAGCTTCTCGATAGCTCCTCGACACCTGGCTATCTGTCGAGCTCTTCAGCTGATTCTTATCGCAATCTCGATGGCTTCTCGATAGCTGGTCGATTGATCGAGAAAGTTTCTGTCCCCTCAACACCTTCTTGACACCTCTTCGATAGCTGCTATCTGTTGAGATTCATTAAACCTCGACACCTCTCGATCGATCGAGGTTATGGGAAATCAGAATTTCAGCTTTTTGATTTTTGGGCCAGGCTTATGTATTTGAGTAGGGTTTCTTTTCTCACAACCCTAGACTTATATAAGGCTTATTTTAAAGGTCGTCACATAAGAGAATACAAGGAAAACATATGCAAAAGGTGATCGATGCCTTATTCTCTCTAAAAGAAGTTACTGCGTCTTTGCGCCTTTAGGTTTTGTAACCAAGTGCTTCTTGATTTTCATTGTTGATGAAGTGAAGAACTTTGCAGCCAACATTCTTCTTCCTCAAGTTGATGAGTGAGTTGCGTACTGGGATTCGTGCAAAGGAGTTAGTCACGTACTGGGATCCGTGCAACAAAAAGGGTGGCGTTTATATATTGAAGAGTTCAGAGGTTCTGAAGCGGTAGAAAGTTTCTGCTGTGAGTTCATCTACGGGGATTGTAGAGTCTAGGGACTAAGGTTTTGTACTAGATCTAAAACTTCTCTTTACTATAGTGGATTGCTTTTCGGAAAGGTTTCCCCCTAGGTTTTTTACTGTGAAACTGGTTGGTTTCATTGGTTTTCCTGAGTCATCATATCTTGTCTTATTTATTTTTTCTGCTGCATGATTTTGACATGATATTGATGTTTATTTGTTTTAACAAGTTTGATTCATAATAAATCTAATTAACAACTTGGGTTTAAAACTTGTTAATTCTATCAACCAGGGTTTAAATTTTCTAACAAAAACAAAAACACTTTCCTTTTGGTCATACTTTCGATTTTAATTTCCTTTTGGCAATTATTAGGCAACTTATTTGTTCAACTGTTTGGTATTATAATTCCTCTTCTTACCACCCTTACCTTTTGGTTCAGGCTAAAAATTTGAATTAAATCATATTGATCTTAGCCTTAACTTTTAGGATGTCTTCCGTTGTGTAGAACTCACTCATCAATTCAGATAATATAAAAAGAATTTATTTTCAAACACAATCTGAATTGATCAAATGATTCTAACAAGAACCTGTGGATCATATCCATATAAAATTAATAATTAATCTCTACATCCAAGAATTTCAATTCATTTTAAAATTAAAACATTTTCATAAAATGATATAGAATTGGAACTCGTTAAGCCTTTCTTAGCACTCAATATGATCTATACCAAACATCTCATTTAGACTTAATATAAAGTCTAAGTCCAGTACTAACCCTTACATCTCATGCTGTAGCACAATTGAGAAAGAAGCCAATGTAACATATTAACATTTCAATAGAGACTATGATCATATCATAAACTATCTTTCATCAATGTATCATGCATAGGAAATTATGACAATGTTGAATCGAAACATATTTATGTACTTCGGCTCCTTTAAGCACCATGTCCAAAATTATTTCATAGTAAATGTAATTCGATTAAAATAGTAGTTTGAAAACAAAAATTTATGACAAGTGACTATGAACTTAATTACAAGGAAATTATATTTTGCATCCATAACCATATAATATAGAACCCATAAAATCATATTGTACTAGGTGCAACGACAACCTAATTCCACAATTAATATTCCTCAGAACCGAGGTCATACCAATCACTATAATCAAGTGAGAATTATTCTCATTATTAATGCTATCATAGTAACTCTTACCAGACAAAAATAATTTGTCATTTTTCCTTTAGTCTCTAAGTAATAATGACATAGCTTCGTAAGAAGGTTAATATTAAACTTAGTCTAGTGTATACCATTGCCTAGAATCTATGCGAGTCACCAAGTAACTCCACAGAAGCGAGGTCGTTCTCAATGTAAAAACACACTTCTTCCATTATTAAAAAGTTTAATCTGTAGTACCATGAATTAAACACCCTCCGAAGGGAGCAAGGCATACAAGCCAAGGCAAGATGTCTAATCACACTACTATAAACTAGCAATGGAGGCCATGAGAATCAACCCTTGAATCTCTCTCTCACTAGAAATTTTAAAACAAGTGGATTGTCTTGAAATCATTGTGATCTAATCACAATTTTAACTCTACACATCAAATGTGTTCAATTGTTTAAATTCAATATGATGTAACTAAGCCACATCACTATAGCGTAACGAACATTCACGCAATCACAAAGAAGTTTAACCTTGTAATCCGTAAAGTAAATACCCTCTGGATGGAATGCAAGACTCGAAGTCAAGACAAGGTATTTATTCACATTACAATAAACTTAACAAAAGGATTATTTCAACACTCCCACTCATTATTTGGGTTTTTCTTTAGATAATTGTGATCCCATCATAACTAATAACTTTGCACTTCTTGAAGACTCTAATCTCATTAAAATCACTAACTAAAATGGAAGTCCTAAACTATTTAGGATTCTTTAAACACAAATGAATCAAAAATTAGTTATATAGAACTCTATCCTTAATTTACTAGATAAAATATTCTAATCTCATTAAAAATTATATAACTTTAATTAGAATTTTAATCCCATTAAAACCTCTAATTAAAATAAATTAAGGATTTTTAATCATAAAACAATTTATGACTAAGAGTTCTATTTAACTAACATCTTTGATCTCATTAGGTCTTTTAGTTAGATAATGACTAATAAATGTCCTTAACTTTTAAGGTCTATAAAATTAATCACATAATCTTGCTTTTTATCAAAGTTTTAACACTTAGTCAAAATCAAGTGAAAATTCAAAATTTAGTGCCTTGATTAGTTGAACCTATTACTCAATCGATTGAAAAATGAAGAAATTCATCATAAAGGTTCTGCCTCGTTCGATTGATTCTCGATTCCTATCAGATCAATCAAAATCAACATTCGATCGGTCGAAAGGAATTCTCAATCGATCGAGACAATAAAGAATTTCATCATGGAGTTCTTGCTTAAATCGATCGATTCTCAATTCCTTTTCAATCAATTGAAAAGAACATTCGATCGATCGAAATGAATTCTCGATCGATCAAAACTCGCATAATTGATTTCTTTTTTAGAATTTTCCAGCAATCGTTTTTGACATCTTCATTGCTTTCTTCCATCAAAAACACCTTTTGATCTTATGAAAGAAGATTTATAGATCAAACATTAGGATTTTCAATATTAAGATCAAGAACCATAATAATGCTAGAAACCTTGAAAACATAATCCTAATCTCATTAGAAATAAATTTCATAATCCTAGCATTAACATGATATGCGTATATCAACAATCTTGATGCAATACCGAAAAAGATAATTCCCAATTTAACTTTCTCAAAGTCAAATCATGCAATTTTATCACACAAAGGATACAATCTAATCCATGTGTAATCAAGCCACAAATCATATATAATCATTGACGGTGTACAGTACTAATTAAAAACTAGCAAATCGACATCGTCACATAAATATGTCATTTGGGTCCACGATAATCATGCCAAGATATTTACTCAATAACTATATCTAAGCCAAGCGGTGCAAAAACGTTAATTGCTTATAAAATGTTAATTGCCTTTATAAAAATTTGCATGTAAACCCATTTATTATATATAATATAATACACGGATTCTACATTATAGGCAATTAACACATTCAAGCACTGTTTTAAAAACCGGACCGGACTAGCCGGTCCGACCGGTTCAACCGGGAACCGGGGGCCAATCCAGTCCGGTTAAAAGCTCCAAAACCGGTCAACAACCGGAAAACCAGCCAAAAACCGGTCAAAAACCGGGGTTGAACCGGAAATTACAAAAAAAACGGTTCTATGACCGGTTCGGTTTTTAAAACCATACATTCAAGGCAAAACGTCCAAGCGGTGCAACGTCAAAGTGCATGCACATGACAGTTATTTCACTTAGATTCATATAACCATATCCAGAAAACTATTAATATACGGTACCTTTACATAATAGTCATAGGCCACTTCGAACAAACCAAGAGAATATGCATCCTTGGTGTGAACCCGCTATCATCAAGAAACCATTTTTCTTTTATTCTAAAATCCAATCACATGCTATGCAATCATGATATGAAAACCTAGCTCTGATACCAATTTTTGGAAAATTTGGTTTTGTATCTCATACAAAACACATAGCGGAAGCAATAAATATGAATCTATTTCATTTATAATTGATAACATACACTATGTAAATTTCAGAATTTAAGAATAAGATAACGTACCTTAGTGTGGTGAAATTCAAAACAAGAGATCATAAGTACTTGGGAATACTTTTAATATTCACTCAAATTTCACTTTACACCCAAGAAGTGTGGTCTCTTTATCAGTTTCCAAGGAAGAATAATTGAGCAGTTTCTACTTACACATACACACTATTTCACAATGATATTTTTTATTAAAATAAAATTCTGTATGTTTCTCCCTTTATAACTAACTGATTATCTAATTGGACTGACCTATTTGGCCTTTTCAATTGGGTTTTAGTGTGTGGCTTGGAGTGGGACCAAAAGGGACCAATAAGACACTAGCTTCAATGGGTCTTGGGCTTTTCTATCAACTCTTGATAAGTCCAAAGTTACCATTAACTATATTTAATACCACTATAAAAATATAGTTGCACTTTAGGTCTTATCTATAAATTATATTTCAAGACTTTATTGTACATGCAACACCTTCATAAAATATTCATAGTAATACAAAGTCATAAATGTAGACTGTCACTTTGAAGATCACTACATCTTAATTCTTGAGTACCCAGTTTAATTCTTTAAGTTATTCATTATATATTTATGAAATCCAATTCCATAAATATATACTTTAGTAACTCCTTACTAAAGTAGTTGGGCCAACTCTCTGAATAACCAAACCCATTCAACTTATCTTAAGGGAATATTTTGAATCTCCTTTAAGAGACTATGAATTCCATCTTGAGAATATATGTTCCATTAACACTAAATGTGGCTGCCCAACATACTGAGGTTTTGATCGTGACTTTAGATCTCACTTCTGATATATCAAAACAACCTCCACCTCATGATCAAGTTCATTATTCTCTCAGGATTAAGAGTTCATGTAAATAAAAGTCGTGAGATTTATTATTTATTTAACAATCATTAGTAGAATAATAAATCTAACAGCGGTCCAGTTCAATATGTCTTAACTCTTAAAACATATCAACATACCAACTAGAAGTCTCCATTTCCATGATCAAGACAAATCATCTTAGCTGATATATTATAGTCTTCGAAGATGAAATGTCCAATTTCATCACCGACTATAAATTATGTTTTGAGTTTACAAGGAACTTGTAATTTATATCTTCTGTGACTAAATTACATAAATCACATACAATACAACTCATGGACTATGATAATGTCCCATTAGTTTGTTTATAGATAGTCTCATATGATTAAACAATTTAATTATTTATGACATACTAATAAATTGGATTTTAGGGCATAAACCCCAACAGTTTCCTCTAGGCACCAACCATTTAGGTCCGTTTCCCTCAAAGTGATTAAATTCTACAACAGGATTTTCCCTGGAAGATTAATTACGTTGAGAAGAAGCGTTCTTCCCTCTTTGGTTTTGGTCCTGGGAACTAGATTTACTCTGATTTCTTTCTTTTCTTAATTGACCCATATGCTAACCATTTATTAACTTGCTTTCTTTATAAAAGTAATTACTGTTATTGTGATTATCTTTCTTAATTAAGGATTAATTGTTCACTTTAATCGAGAAGCTGAAGTATTCTTTTTTGTTTTATTATCATGTCTACTTGTCGTGACTCATCTAGAATAGTTCTGCCTGTCGTAAGCATGCTCCTGGCAGACAATGCATAGTTTGCGCACAAGCCGAACCAAGTTGAATTGCAGTTGGACCGGTCTCAACTCCCTTACTCAGAACACTTGGGTCTAGTACAGCAGGAGGCAGCCCAGCCCAGTACAACAATAGTACCGCAGGTGGCAGCCCAACCTAGCATAACATAAAAGGCCCACTACACTATACTAAACAATGCTATTCCTATTTCCTAGGGCTTGATTAAAAGAAAAAAGAACAATAAAATGTTGAAGAATCATTTAAAGGAAAAAAAAGAGTCTACTATTGGCCTACTTTGTTGGGGCCATATTTTGCATATTTTTATTTTTGCATATTTGTAGTTTTGCACTTGTTTAGTCCCTCAATTCCCAAGTAATAAGACAGGCGATAGAGTCTTGCCTTTCCTTTTCCTAGAGAGTAGAGATTTGTTCCATGATTTTCTTGCTCAAGCTTCTTGATCTGGGAATGAATTACTCTCGCCTACAGCCTACCATAAATAAAATTTCTTCATCTACGAATAGAAACATATAAAGATGACACTTTTTAAACCACAATTTTTACATCATTTTAAATAACGATATTAAAAATCTCCAACCAAATGGGCCCATAGTTTCTTGGAAAAGATAATAGACACTTTCTTATAGTTTGCCCATTCAAATTAAAAACTTAAATATAATTCTGCTAGAGATATTAATATATTATTATAAAATTAATTGGAGGTAAAATGAGATTGAAGTGACCCATGATTGAGTTATTTATTTATATATTTATTTATTTTTATCCGAGATGGAATTCTATTCTAGAATGACCTAAGTGTATATCTGGAGATTTAAACTATGACACTTGCCTCACACACCCTATAAGCACTTATACCATTGTTTCAAAGGTGTACGGTGGTATGAATGAGTTTATGAGTGCCCCTTAATACGTTGATGAGATGTATATTATGAAAGGATGTGGATCCAACATTTTATTTCTTTTTTTGCTTACTTTCTTTAAGATTTTCACATAAGTTTTTGAAACTTGAAAATCTCTGCATTATATTTTGTCATCATTTAAATATAGTATACATATTTTTAAAAATAAAATTTTAGAATTATAAATAATGATAACTTTTTTTAGAGATATTAATAATGATGAATTGAGAAGTTCATGTTTCTTGACTTTATTCAGTGACAAATTTATATGTATTTATTTATTATTTTAATGTATCTTTTCAAGATTTAATTGTAATTTGAGGTAGATGTATTTGAGCATCATCTGCTATTTTGGAAAGCTGCATTCCATGTGATCTCACGACCTTAGGTGACATGCATAGCCCATGAGACACATGTGGCAGGATGTTAGGATCAGAGTGATGATTGGGCAATTCGCAACTACCAAACTGCAACAAGGTCTTGAGTTGCATGATCTTTGTACTCTGTTCTTTGTACATTTCCTGGCTGGTGTATATTTGTTAGCACACACACACAACTGAGAGGCATGTTAATGGCTCCTAATAAGGGTCTTAACAAACCCTAGTTGATACAATACACATCCAAGAGAGGCCATTTGAATGTAAGAAAAGAGAAATCTTTCTTGTTTGAGCAAAAATAAACTTCATCATCTCTTTCAATCTTTGATTGAGATATTGTATTCCTTCATCTGACCCAAACAAATAGACCTTGTGAGTTGAGTGAAGGTTCATGGAAACTTGAGAAGCCACATTCAAAATTCAATTCATTTTGGTGGTGTTTTAATTAATGCTTCAATGTAGGGTCTTTAATAAGCTAGAAAGAGAGAGGACTCAGAGCAGTTAGTTGCTAGTTGGAGCTTGGAGGGCTCAAGTACATATAGGCTTGTGGGCTTGGAGGGTTCATAGTGTTCTTATGTATTGCAATTATCTTGTCTGGCGGACATTTTTCGATGAGTGGTCGGGGGGAGAGGTTTTTTGCCTAGTGTTATAGGTTTTCCTCTTTCTAAATACTTATTGGTGTTTGTTTTGGTTTGCTTGCTTTTCCTTCATTTTCATTGTGCTTTAGTTTTTTTATGCATTGTTTAGCATAGCTTTTGTTATATGGAAATGGGCTAATCATTTGCACTTAGACTAATATCATTAGTTTAGTTTAATAGCAATTAAGCTGTAAAAAAACATGGTTTAGGGTTCTAAATATTTGTTAAGGTTGCTATTGCTATAACATCTTTCATTAATGATGTTAGAACTCACCGTATTTTTAATAAAACAATAGGAAACCAAACAAATCTTTATTAAATTAGATCAGATTTTATCTAAATAAATTTTAATTATACTATCAATATATATATTTTCAATAAATTATCTAATTTTAATTATTATTAGTTTTCTTGATAAAAGGTTAGAATATTTTTTATTAATTCAGAATATATCATACCTGTGCATTGAACAGGTTAAATCCAAAAAAAGAAAAAAAGAAAAACAAAACCCAAAAACCAAGTACACCGCAAAACCCCACCAAACCCCTTCTTCCCCCAAAAACGTGTTCACCGAATGCAGCAGCGACTCATCAACTCAGCACTGATGCAACGGAAGGAACACTACACTACACTACACTCTCGCTTTAACTAACCACATATCGCGCGCGTACAACGCAATCTCCAAAAAAAGCGCGTGCCGCACGTCCCAAACGTAAACAAACGGCGTCTAATAGTAATAGGCAAATCCGAGAATAGTGAAAGAAAAAGCAAAGCCCTCGTCACATCATACTAAGCTCTTTTTTCTGCTGCAGCAGCCGTCACTACCGCACTCTCAACTTTCACACAGTACAGCACAGTACAGTACAGTAGTAGAGAGAGTCTCGCATTTCGGGTATTTTCGCCGGAGATCCGACCCAATTCATATCGACGAGGCCGAGATCGGGCGAAAACTTTGGTTTGCTCTCACTAGTCCGTAGAAAATGGCTTCGGAGGACGTGAAGACTAGCGAATCGGCGGTGTCGACCATCGTGAACTTAGCGGAGGAGGCGAAGCTTGCGAGAGAAGGCGTCGTGAAGGCTCGCAGCCAAGCTGTTCTCAGTATTTGCAAGTCTCTCGTCGCTGGTGGAGTCGCCGGAGGATTGTCAGTTCCATCTTCTTCTTCTTCGATTATGTGAATTTTATTTTTACTTTTAACCGAAACGAAAATGGAAATGGAAACGAAAAATTGCTGTTTGGTTGCTGAGAAAAAGACATTGAATATATTTATTCTCCTAAACTGGATATATAAGATTTTGATTGGTTATTGATTATGAATGATGGAATAAGAAAGAAATGAAAAAAAAAAAAGAAAAGAAAGAAGGTAATTTTATTTGGATATTGTATTCTGTAATTTATATAAACAATACGAAGCAAAGGTCTATAAGTAACGGACTCATTGCTTCAAGACTTGAAATTTTTATGTGTTTGTGATATTTTCTGGTGTTTCTAATAGAGATTGGTTATAATGTATTTAAAATTAAAAAAAAATTAAAAGAAGAAGAAGAAGAAGAAGAAGAAGGTATTTTTAATGTGTTTATAGTAAATTTAAGCATGAGTTGTGTAGTTGTTTTTATAGATTGTTCACTTGATGTTTTAGAAAATGTGTATTGGGCACTGGAATTGGAATAATGTGATCTATAGGTTTGATTTTTTTAGAATATGATTCTTTTATACCGGAAAACTTTGTCCATAGTTTGCAAATGTTTTTTCTAACTCTGCCAAGGACCTTAAATTTCCATAAGAGATGACGGCCAGAAAAACTCTGTTTCCTCCATAACTATGGTATCGTTAATTTTGGCCAATGAGCTCTAGCTCAACTAACCCCTCCTCTCCCATGCAAGTGTTGGGTGAGGAGGTGGCTTCAAGACCCATTGTGTGTGAGTGTATAACTTTTCTCTCTCTATATATAAAAAGAAAATCACTAACTTTGAACTTGTAGTGGAAATATTCCTATTAGCATAGCTGATTGATGGCTGCAAGACCATGCTGTGAATTTCTTTCCCATTTGCGTTTCATGGCACTGCCATTTTCATTTTATATTGACTGAAAAGTTTTATGTCAATGCAGGTCACGCACTGCTGTTGCTCCATTGGAAAGGTTGAAGATATTGCTACAGGTTGGTTTGTATTCAATTAATATTTTTCCCTCTCTCAATCACAATTGAATACTTCATACTTGTTAATATATGCAGAGACACACCAACTAATATATCAAAATTCATGACATGTTAATTAGCTTTTGTAATGTACAGGTCCAGAATCCCCATAACATAAAATACAATGGAACAATTCAAGGCTTGAAATATATATGGAGATCTGAGGGTTTTCGTGGACTGTTCAAAGGAAATGGTACTAACTGTGCACGTATTGTCCCAAATTCTGCAGTCAAGTTCTTCAGCTATGAGCAGGCTTCAAAGTAAAATTTTCTTCTTGCAATCTATGTTCTTGGCCTTTAATTTGGTGTTCAATTTTATAATTTAAATTTCGTGGTGTTGCCAAGATTGGTAAAGTGTGCTAATGAGCTCTAGCTCAAATAGCACATCCCTCCCCCTGTAAGCGTAAGATGGAGGGTGATACTCACTGGGTGTGTGTGTAACTTACCAATAAAAACAAATGCAACTTAGTTATCTTCTTCTCACTCTGAACACTAAACCTTACCCTATTCTTATCGTTGCCAATAAGATTATTAAGATCTATGCATTTCTTATAAGACAGTTTATGAAGTATGACTAAATTATTTTCATAAAAATTTTATAGAACTTACTGGTCATTTGAGTTTAATATTTATTTGTACCTTTTCTCAATAGTATTACAGTTTTTTTTTTTGAAAGGTAATTAGAAAAATATTATTAATGAGAAAAAACAAGAAAAGTACAAGTTGTTCATGATGATGAACAACAAGAAAGAAAGAACAAACAGCATAGCAAAACAAGAAATCAGGAAACTAAGCTAAGGGAAAACATAAACCTAGAGAGAGAAGCATTAACAAGGAGGGAGAGAGGAACCATTTACCAGGACAGAAAAATGGACAGAAGTAACACAAGCCTTAATCCACCCCCTTCATTTCACCCCAAAACCCATCCGGCCCAACAAATAAAACAAAACCTCCCAGTTCACATGGTCATATGCTTTTTCAATGTCAAGCTTGCAAACCACACCCGGTAATCTGCTCTTGAACCTGCTATCCAAACATTCATTTGCAATAAGCATTAAATCTAGAATTTGCCTTCGGCCAACAAACGGATTTTGAGACTCAAAGATAAGATTATCCAAAACTGCCCCTCTCTCAAGCCTCCCAACGTACTTTTTATCTCTTTTTACTATTCCTAAATCTGTGGCTGCTAGATTGCAAAGTATTCAGAGGAACTTTCTTTGGGGGTCTTCGAAGGAGAGTTTCAAATATCCTTTGGTGGCTTGGGAAAAGGTGTGTTTACCCGTCAAGATGGGTGGTTTGGGGATAAGAAGTGTGGTGTCATTTAATCAAGCTTTATTAGGGAAATGGTTGTGGAGATATGGGCATGAAGATTCCCATCTTTGGTGGCAAGTTATCTCCACAAAATATGGTGAGGGTCAAGGGGGGTGGTGTACTAAAGTGTGCAAGAGGACTCATGGGTGTGACCTATGGAGAAGCATTATTGAAGGGTGGGAGAGCTTCTCTAAGCATCTGTCCTTGAAGAAAGTAATCTTATATTATGTTTTTGCAAACTTAAATAATATAAAAGACAAGTAGATTATATCTAAAGAGGTGCTTACAAAAATAAATAAATAAAGATTATATCTAAAAGTTGATGGGATGAAATTAACCTTTAAAAAGGCAATCATATTTCTTGTATGGATAAAGCTCTTAAAAGTTAGATCAAAGAATATATAAAAATAGATTGAAAGAAAGAAATGAAAGAGCATTAGTGTTGTTTTTATGAAGCACATTTATGAGATGACCTGGCCATGTTTATGAATGTTCTTCAGACAAATTGAATTGTTTGGGAGTGTGGTTTTTTGAGTTTGTTTGACTTTACTGTTGATTCTAAATATGCTGCTGTCATGTGTGAAGGTGCTGATTGTATGTGTAATGCCAAATCTTATCAGACATTCAAAAGGACAGAAACTATTTCAGTCTGTTCAGCTACTTCACATTATGTGTCTTGTCACTTTGAAATAGGGATAACATGAGATGAAGCATAAACCCTTTGAACTTTAATGATAAGACTGAATAAAATATTCATTTACGTGTTTAAACCTTTTTTCATCTATGTATCTCTGGGAAAGAAGAGATGGTCGTGCTTCCACTCTCCTACTCTACACAATTATATTAGTCACGTTTTCATGTTGAACTAGTGAAGACAATTGATTAATATGATTTCCTTATTATTTTATGACAGGGGAATCTTGTATATGTATCAGCAGCAAACCGGCAATGGTATGCCCATCCTTAGCCTCATTTTGTCACATTCTTGTGTTGTGTAATTCTTTATGCTTCAAAACCAAATAGGGAAGCGATTCAAAACACAAAATAAGACTTATGAGCCTTTGAAAATTACCAAGGAATCGTATTTTAGCAAAATTTTATTATAACTGAATCAGAAGCCTTTTTAACCTAAAGAAACTTAATAGAAAACTCAATAATAACTAAAGTAGCCTATAAATGTTGTCAAGAAAGCCCCACATTGCAACTAGACCCCAATTCTTTTATCTTCTAGTATCTAATCTTCTTTTTTCCCAAATTCTTTACTCTTTGCATCAACTATATGACATATTGCTTTATTAAAATGTGCACAATATATTCTTATTCTTATGAAATAATATTTTTTGTATAAATTTTAAATAAATACAATACATAATATAGTAAAATGTATGTACATCCCTCAAATTTTGACTATTTTCTAATCACACCCTATGTGTTTTGCTATTGTGTTTATTAGAATCACGTGATTTAGAATTACTTGATCATTCCACTTTCCTCCATTGTTCTTGGAATATTATTTTGGGATGCCTTAAGGAAAAAAAAATTGTAGAATAATTTAAAATTTTTTTTTTTTTTTGCCAAGGTGACGGGGAAGGTAAGAATAATTTTATTAAAAAAGAATACTTCATTTACAATAACACAAAGTAGACTAAAAAATTACAAAAATACAAGGACTCTATAAACCTTGGAAATGGAATCTCTAGTGAAAAAGGAGAGCCTTCATGAGGCCTTCACTCTCAAGATGGAAAAGATAATTATGTAAGTGTATATATATTTTTCTCAAATCACATATTATAGGTAAGTTTTTTGTTAATGTTTTACTGAAGGGGGTTGTGGATGATTTTGTTTGGGCTTGTACTGGTGTTTATGGTCCTAATGATCATAGTCTACGAGGTGCTCTGTGGGAGGAGCTTGCTAGGGCGCGTGCTGGGTGGAACAAGGCATGGGGTTTGATTGGGGATTTTAATAATATTCGGTATCCGAGTAAGAGATTTGGTTGTGAGTCTTTCAGCCTGGCTATGTTTGCTTCCTCGGACTTCATTGAGGCCAATTATCTTGTAGATTTACCCCTTAAATGGGTGTCTTTCACATGGTTTAGAGACTCTAGGACAGACCGTATGTCAAGAATTGACAGGACTCTGGTTTCGGTGGTTTGGGTAGATCATTTCCGGAATGTGTCAAAGGGTACTCCCTCGAGTGGTTTTTGATTATTGTCCACTTTTGGTGGAAGCTGGTGGTGTTAGTAAAGGTCGCAATGCTTTTCGATTCGAAAATATGTGGTTGAAAGATGAGTGTTTTGTGGAGATAGTTTGGCAATGGTGGGGCGGGTATTGTTTCTTGGGCTCTTCAAGTTTTTATTTTGTCTTGAAAATTAAAAGCTTTTAAAGATGATTTAAAGAAGTGGAATAAGGAGGAATTTGGGGACCTAGCATTTAGGAAGAAAAGCCTTTTGTTTGAACTTATAAGTTTGGATGCTAGAGAAGATTTTTTGGGCCTCATGCATGAGGAACAAACTTGTCGTACTTTGATTAAAGGCGATATTGCTCATTTAACTTCTTTGGAGGAAATTTTTTGGAGACAAAAGTCTCGGGTTCTGTTTGTGAAGGAGGGTGATAATAATACTTGTTTCTTTCACTAGGTTGCGAACTCTCATAGAAGAGCTAATCATATTAGAGGAGAGGTGGATGGTGTTCTATATGAGGATGAGATAGTTATGCATTCTAAGGTGGTTTAGTTTAATCAGGATTTGTACACAGAGACAGACACGTGGTGTCTTACTATGGATGGTTTGGAATTTGCTAGTGTTGAGGAGGATGAGAGGCTTTCTCTTGAGAGGGATTTTTCTAAAGAGGAGGTGATCCAAGTTCTTAAGGGAGATGGAGGGCGATAAGGCCCCAGGTCTCGATGGCTTCACTATTGCTTTTTTTAATAAATGCTGGAGTGTAGTGGAAAAGAATAAGGATGTTATGGCCTTCTTTGATCACTTTCATAGGAATTTAGAGTTTGAATGGTCTTTGAATGCTTCTTTCCAATCTTTAGGCTGCATTTGAGAGTTCATAAGGGAATGGAATGTATTTAAACAAAGGAATGGAAAGGAATGTATTTAAGCTAAGGAATGGAAAGGAATGGAATGTATTTAAGCAAGGGAATAGAATGGAATGGAATGGAATTAAATAACCTTAATTAGATGTTTTAAAATAAAGATATGGAAATGAATGAAAATGAATAGAATTTAAGTAATCTTGTCTGGAAGTAATATAGAAGGAATGGAATGAAATCATTTTCTGAAAATATTATTATGAGACCCTTATTTTAAAATAAAGGGTTGAGTATAAGGGGTATTTTGGGAATTTTAGTAAAAAATTTATTAAATCTAATTTCATTTCCTCCCATTCCTCCTAATTTTGGAGAGAATGAAAATTTGAGGTTTTAAAAGAATAAAGAGGAATGAGTGTTCCATTCTATCTATTCCATTCCTTCCCATTTAAACTCTCAAATAAGGGAATGGACTTTCCATTCCTTCTTTAAACTCCCAAACAAAGGAAGTGAAGAATATTTTAAAATTATTCTTTTCATTTATTTCCATTTCATTTCATTCCCTCCTCCCAAATAAGGGCTTAATCTCTAAGAAAAATAATGCGTTGAATGTTAAAGATTTTCAGCTTATTAGTTTAGTTGGTACAAGTTGTTATCAAAGGTGTTGGCAAAGAAATTAAGGATGGTGTTGGAAAAATTCATTTTTGAGTCCCAAAATTCTTTTGAGGGTGGTCGACAAATTTTGGATTCTGTGCTTATTGTTAATGAGTGTCTTGATAGTAGATTGAAGACTTGCATATTGGGTGTGGTGCTGGTGAGTGTCTTGATAGTAGGTTGAAGAGTCGTACACTGAGCGTGGTGTGCAAGTTAGACATTGAAAAAGCCTATGATCTTGTGAATTGGGATGTCTTGTTTTATCTTTTGGATTGGACAGGGTTTAGGGTACGATGGAAGAGTTGGTTAAAGGCCTATGTCACTACTGTCTGCTTTTTAGTGTCAGTGAATGGTTCTCCTGCTAGTTTCTTTGGAAGTTCTTGAGGTCTAAGACAAGGTGACCCGTTGTCTCCTCTTCTCTTCCTTTTGATCATGGGGGTTCTGAGTAGGATTTTGAAGAAAATTGAGGATGGTGGTTTTATTCGGGGATTTCATGTGGGTCCTGTAAACTCTACTAGTATTCATATTTTCCACCTTCTCTTTGCTGATGATGCTATTCTTTTTTGCGATGCTTCTATGGAGCAGTTGCTTTCGATTAGGTTGGCTGTCTTCTTTTCAGGGTTTTACTAGTTTGAAGGTAAATGTGGGGAAAAGTGAGATTGCCCCTATTGGAGAGGCGAGTAACATTTACATTTGGCTAATATTCTTTGATGTAGGGTGGATAGTTTGCCTATGAAATATTTAGGTATGCCTTTGGGTACTTCATATAAGACAACATCTATCTGGAATCCTATTTTGGGGAGGATGGAGAAAACGCTTTTGGGTTGGAAGAGACCTTATTTATCAAAGGAAGGTAGGCTCACTTTGTTGAAAAGTACCCTTTCAAGTCTTCCGACTTACTATCTTTCTCTTTTCATTGTCCTTAAAGCCGTGACTGCTATATTAAAATGTATTCAAAGAAATGTTTTGTGGGGATCCTTAGAGGAGTGTTTCAAATACCCTTTGGTGGCTTGGGAAAAAGGTTTGCTTACCTCTTGAGTTCAGTGGATTAGGGATTTGGAAAGTGGTGTCTTTTTAATCAGGCTTGGAAATGACTTTGGAGGTATGGTCATGTAGCTAGTCATCTTTGCGGAGGGTTACTGCCATGAAATATGGGAAGGGGGGTGGATTTCTAAAGTTTGTAGAAGGGCCCATGGGTGTGGTTTATGGCGAAGCATCAATGAAGGGTGGGTGAGTTTTTCTAAGCACTTGTATTTTGTGGTGGGTGATGGTTCTTGTATTCTTTTTTGACATGATAAGTGGATTGGGGATAATTCTCTCAGAATTCTTTACCCTGAGTTGTTTGCTTGTTCAACCAATAAGGAAAGCATGTATTTAGGATGTTTTGTGTCTTCCAGTGGGTGGTAATGTTAGTGTGGAATTCATGTTTTTTTAGGGAGTTCAATGATTGGGAGTCAGTGGCTTTTTTTCTTTGATAAGTAATAAGATATATTGATATCAAAAGGGAAACCGCCTAGTATACAGGGAGTGAACAAGGAGCCAACAGATCAAAAACAAAAATTGCGAGAATCTAGGAAAACAAAAAGAGAAGGGAAAGATTTGTCTTGCAAAGCAAACAACCAATCCAACAAAGTTTTAAAAAAGAAAAGCTTGAGGTCCGGAATAGATCTCTCAGTATCTTCGAAATAACGACTATTCCTCTCCCTCCAAAGACACCACATTAAGCCATGAGGAACGATGGACCATATATAACCATTTTGATGACGACCAAAGCTGCCTTGCCAACACTCTAACAGCCCAAAACAGTATGAGGCATAACCCAAGATACTCCAAATAAACCCAAAACCATAGACCAAAGATCCATAGCAACGGGACAATGGAGGAAGAGATGGTCAACCGACTATTCCGCTGATTGGGAGTTAGTGGCTTCTCTTTGCTATCTTCACTTGATTCAATCTCGGATTCCTAGGGGTGTTGGAAGCGACAATTTTTGTAAGGGCCTTAATGGTAGTGGGAAGTTTGATACTCGGTCTTTTTATCATAAGATTTGGGTGGCTTCTACTTCCTTTTTCCCTTGGAAGGGTATTTGGAAAATAAAGAATCCCAAAAGGGTGGCCTTTTTTAAGTGGACATTAGCTCATGGCCAAATTCTTATATTGAATAATCTTATGCTTCGAGGTTGTCCCTTGGCAAATTGGTATTGTATGTGTTGTTGTAGTGAGGAATCTGTGGATCACCTTCTTATTTTTTTGTCCATTAGCTCATTCTTTGTGGGTGCATATGCTTTGACTATTTGGGATCCATTGGGTCATGCCAGGTTCTGCTATTGAGTTATTATTTAGTTGGTAGCAATGGCTTGGGAAATATAATTATGATATTTGGAATTTGGTTCTAGGTTGTTTGTTGTGGATTTTTGGATGGAATGTAATCGGCATACTTTTCGAGGATACTGTGAATTCTTTGGCTCAGTTGATTGATTTATGCTAGCAGACTCTTTTTGATTGGTCTGGGTGTTGGGGTCTTTCGAATTGTTCTTCCCTTATTGAATTTCTTTTTTCTCTTAGCTTAGTTTCTTGATTCCTTTGTTTCTTTGTTTTTGTGTTGTTCCTTGTTCATTATCATGAACACTATGTATTCTTTTTTCTCTTTATTTTCAATAATATTACTTTCTTGCCTATCAAATATATATATATATATATATGGAAAAAAAATTTCAAAAATTTATTTACAGCAAATTGAACTAAGATTGTGATTAATTCAATATTAAATAGTGTGATAAAAACAAAACTAAATGGCATAATAAGAAAGGAGTCAAAGTTGGAGAGGAATCATAATATTTTACACAAGATTTTATGCTAAATTTACAACCTATTATATTTTCCTATTTCCTTCCAGATATATCATCACTTGACATATTTGAAGCGGATTTTATGTTTTAATAGTTTTTAGGCATTGTCTATAAATATGCTTAATCTAACAAGAATATAGTCAACAACAACAACCAAGCTTTAATTCCAAAAAGTTGGGTTTGTTATGAGTTCCCAACAGACTAATTAGAGTCAACCACATGTATTTTTTTCCACTATTCTATCCTATCTAAAATCATATTTTGTCACCTCTTGACATGTTTTACTACTACTCTACAAATTTTATTTGAGGAGGCCAAGTGTTATTTTTCCTAAAGGCTTAGGGCATGTTTGATAACTGTTTTCGTTTTCTATTTTCGTTTTCTTGTTTTCAAGGGAAAAAGAAAAAAAAAAACAATTTTTTTTTTTTTTTTTTTTTTTTGTTTTCAAAATGAAAAACATGTTTGGTTAGTTGTTTTGAAAAACACAATTTTTCAAAAACAAAATTCAGGAAATTAGTTTGGTAGTTGTAATTGAAAAAGTTGAATTTTGTTTTCTTTGGTTAATTTTTTTTTTTTAAATTATATTTATTCTAATTCAAAAACACGTTTGCTCCGAAGTATTTAAAATCCTTACACCTAAAGAAATTACAAATCAATTGTTTTGTATATAACATTCATGCCTAAAATTTTAATCATATAAGTAAGATTGAAACTATAACAATTATCAAGTGTCATAAAAGATAATCAATAACTAAAAAGTTTACTACATGGCATCAATGCCAGCAAATCAATTTCATAAAAAAAAAAACAAAACATGGCATCAATGATGCCTATTATTTGCCAACAGCAATCCTGCGATCTGATCCCCTATAAGCTGCCATAGCTCAGGGGCTTGATTAGTTAAGTCAACAGTGTGCGATGGCTCACCCGTTATCCCTACCTTCACCTTCAACATTAAGGTTATCAATATTGAATTGAGTAAACAAGCGATCATCTCTTGTTGCCATTCGAATGAAGTTATGAATTGTGCAACAGGCTCTCATCACATTCCCTTGTCGATATGGTTTATAACGGGGCATCATTTTTAAGACTGGAAATCTTGCCTTTAAAATGCCAAAACATCTCTCAATTACATTACGAAGAGAGGAATTTCTATAATTGAAAAGCTCTTTAGCACCTTTAGGACGATCCCCACCTCGAAGAAACCCCGAGGTGCATGGATAACCAGAATCCACTAAATAATAGCCACCTAACAAAAAAAATAATAAGATAGAGAGAAGTATGACACGGTGAATGGGTTAAACTTGAAAATTGTAAATATGTAATTGAGGCAACAATATATCTTACCGGATGGAGGCCATGAGAAATTATTTTTTGGCCTTTGAAGTGCATCTAAGAATACTCGTGAGTCATTGGTTGTACCCTCCCAATCTGTGTAAACAAATGTAAACTTCATATTAGACTTTCTTCCTTTCTCCCTTTTCTCCATTGCTCTATTTTTTTATTTAATTTTTCAGCTGTGAATGTGAAAACATGTTCAAGCATTAATTACTAATTTCAATTTGAATATGGCATTGTAGACAAGATTCTATATTGGAATTAATATTAGATTATATCATCGTGGACTGTTTCTCATTGTTTACCTCGCACTTGAATAAACTCCATGGGATCAAGGACTTACTCAAGCCTTCAATTTGGAATTTATACACACACACACACACATATATATATATATATATTGGACAGTTTTTGATTAAACAGAGCATATAGGATAGCTAAAGAAACAAAGTGAAAACATGTTCAAGAAACAGGGGAGGTAACACTCAAACAGGGTAGAAAACAGGAATGCAAGGCACACACAAACCCAACACCATAGAGCCCACAAGCATACCAACACGGCCAAAGCAAACCCAAAACCTCAAAATCCTAAATCAAACACACAGAAAACACCCATTCTGAATAAACCCAGATTCAATGCACATATACAAATTGCATTACATAAAATACATAGCAAACTTCAAGCAATTTTGTAATAATCCATGAACAAAGAAAAAAGGAAAAGACCCGTGCCTTTGAGTGATTGGGTCCCTAAAATTATGAAATACTTTCCCAAATCTGAGATCGCATAGACCTGCTACATCACGCGCACGCAACAAAAAAGAAAAAAGAAAAGAAAAGAAAAGGAGAGTGAGATAATGAATAGAAAAGGAATAGTAGAATCTAATGAAAAACAAGAGGTAGTCATGAAGGACAATCCGGTGAAGACTAGTCGCTTACCTTACAAGTGGTTCTCTCAATCAAGGTTTTCTTTGTGAGCAAGATGGAGGCAGTGGAGGTGCAGAGGAAGATATAAAGGGTTATCAGGTACTAGGCACTAAAATATTGAGTGAAAAAAAAAAAAAAAAAAAGGAAGCGTGGGAAAAACCCGTGCCTTTGAGTGATTGGATCCCTAAAGTTATGAAATACTTTCCCAAATCTGAGATCGCATAGACCTGCTACATCATGCACACACAAAAAAAAAAAGAAAAGAAAAAGAAAAGAAAAGAAAAGGAGAGTGAGATAATGAATAGAAAATGAATAGTAGAATCTAATGAAAAACAAGAGGCAGTCATGAAGGACAATCTGGTGAAGACTATTCGCTTACCTTACAAGTGGTTCTCTCAATCAAGGTTTTCTCTGTGAGCAAGATGGAGGCAGTGGAGGTGCAGAGGAAGATATAAAGGGTTATCAGATACTAGGCACTAAAATATTGAGTGAAAAAAAAAAAGGAAGTGTGGGAAAAACATTTTGTCAGTCTTGTGGGTCGAACCAGTGCGCTGGTTCATTAATTGGCTGTGTTTCAGCTTGTTTTAGCGTGTTTTCTAAGGTGAGGGAAAACTGAAAAATAAAAAAAGCTCAAGACCTGTTTTCAGTTTCTTTCACATTATGAATATTGAAAATAGTTTTTGATTTTTGTCTAAAAACAATTACCAAACAAGTTTTTTGCCTTGGGAAACAGAAAATTGTTTTTGAAAACAGAAAACTGAGGAAAAAAAACAGTTATCAAACATACCCTTAATATTTTACAAAATTTTCAAAATGTTTGGGGTAGCCATGGCTGTTCTGGTCTACATTTGGCTCCTCCACTGCCTGCAGTGACAACTAAAACTAGTTATTTGTTCTGGCATAGCTGTGTATTATATTTTGGGCTTTCAGCTTTCAAATATTCCGTGTTAAATAAGGAATGAAAGATGATTATTATTATTTTTTCCTTATTATATTCTGTGATTGAGCTTTTTTCACTCTTTTGGTTTCTCATCTTTCAAGCGCAATGAGCGTGTATGGCTTGTGGGACGTTGAAACTTCTATTTCTTCTTTGATGTAATCATAATTTTCTCATTGCAAATCTTCTCTCATGAGGCTCTTCTAGTATCATTTGCATTGACATTTTACTTCATGCCTTTTCATCCAGTGTTATTGCATACCTTTCAATTGTGCAATTTTAGCAATTTTCATGTTGCCTGTTAGTTTTGTTCCCTTTGTGATTTGGATTGGTACTGCACAATGATTTGGGTTTAAAGTTTTGACACATTCTTATTAGGTCAAATAAGGTCTTGCTAATCTTCTCTTAGACTAAATAGTACTTGTGACTAGATTTATTTTTATACTTTCATGAGTCCTTTGTGTGTTAGCAATTTACTAAATTTATTGGGATATCTTGCTTTGCACCTGCTTCTAGTATTAAAAGTGGAAAATGATAAATTTATGCCAACATGAACTTTGTTAGTAAGACATGATCATAAAATAACTCAGATGAACTTCATTTTGTGTGTCATAGGATTTAGAAAGAGTTGATAGAGGACATATGGGTTTTCTAATGCGCCTTTCTTGTTTTCTGCAGAGGATGCTCAGCTCACTCCTCTTTTGCGTCTTGGGGCTGGGGCATGTGCTGGAATAATTGCCATGTCTGCAACTTACCCAATGGACATGGTACGGGGCAGGCTAACTGTACAGGTACTTAGTCTTCTAACCCCAATAGATTAAAGCAAATATGTTTCTGGAAGAATAATGTCTTCATTTCATTTAAGGGTTTTTTTGGTAAACATCATTCATCAGGGATTTGTGCATAGTTGATTAGCAGTTTAAATATTTAAAATTTTTATTGGTCTTATATTTGCAGACAGAGAACTCTCCTTATCGGTATAGAGGAATGTTCCATGCTCTATCAACTGTGCTCCGGGAAGAAGGCCCACGGGCATTGTACAAGGGATGGCTTCCTTCTGTTATTGGAGTTGTAAGTAATATCATGTTTATTTTATCATTTTTAATATGTTACTCTACCGGTTTAATAATAGCCTCAGCCATGTGCAGCTTAAAGCATGGTTGTCTTAATAATTATGTTGACCTTGTGCTTGTCGAGAATTTGCCTTAAATATTATTTCATACTTTTTCAAAGAGTCCGAATTTGGTAAGGATGGGGTGTAAAACCTATGTTTCACACCATCTAATAAGAGATTATCATATCAGTATTTTACTTAGAATTCAATACATTCTACCATACTTAATAACATTTCAATAAACTCCTAATTTGGTTGGATTTATTTATTTATTTTTTGATAAGTAATAAGAATATATTAAAAGAAGAGGGGAGTCACCTGAGTATACAGGAAGTATACATCAAGGACAAACAAATCAAGTGCATAAAGTACAAAAGTCCATGAAACCATGTACTGAGGAAAAGAACGAAAGGCAAACACTGTAACCCAATCCAAAAGAGTCTTAAGGAAGAAAAGTTTAAGATTTGGAGCTAATCTCTCTAAATCCTCAAAATGTTGGTTATTCCTCTCCCTCCAAATGCACCACATCAAACAATGAGGCACAGCCATCCAAATAGCAGAATTTCGATGCCTCCCAAACTTTCCTTGCCAACAAGCCAACATCTCTACCACTGTTTTCGACATAACCCAGTGAATGCCAAACAGAGTAAACATCATTGACCGTAAACAAAAAGCAATAGAGCAATGGATGAGGAGGTGATCAATTGATTCCCCATTTCTTTTACACATAAAACACCAAGCCAAAATTGAAATCTGTCGTTTCATAATATTATCAATAGTCAAAATATTCCCCAAAGCTGCAGTCCACACAAAAAAACAACTCTAGATGGGACCTTAGACTTCCAAACAGTCTTCCAAGGGAAGGACTGATCGAAACTTTTTGTCAGCACCTGGTTATAAGAACGAACAGCAAAACCTTTTCCCATAGCAGGTTTCCAACACATTTTATCGTCCCCAACTCCTTTCAAAGAAGCTCCATAAATTCTAGACATAAAACTATAGAAGGAATCCATATCCCAATCTTTGCTATATCTTCTGAAAGTTAGATCCCAAAAAAGAACACCATTTGGAAACTTCATCAACTCAGCCACCGAGGCCTCCATAAAATCTAACACCTAATTTGGTTGGATTTATATATGGGTATTAGAATTGATTGGGTGTGGTTGTGCTTATTCTTAAATATGTGATAAGATAATATGGTATGTTGGGATTGGATGGGTAAAACATGGGATTTACAGAACATCCTTGCCAAATTTAATCTCTTTTTCAAAAGGAGAACAATAAAGATCCTTGTTATGTGGGAATTTTTGGCCTTACATGACCAAGTAGGGTGTACCTTACTTGAGTCTGATTATCTTGGTTGATTAGTATGTTTTTAGTTTTTAAATAGGGCCTCTCTAGGAAGCACGGATACGGATACAATATACAATACAAACATAGCAACATGTCATTATTGGGGTACAATATGACATGGATATCTTAATTATTTAGTAAAAATAAATATTTTAAAGTATACCCTAATCCTTATGCTAATTTTTAGTCTTAAAAATAATTTCTAAATAATATAACTAATTAAGAAGGCCACATGTTTCATCTGCCTATGGCTCTTATTCAAATTGTTGGAATAGAAAATTTTCATCCTCAGATTAGAATATAAGTTTGTGGAACTTCATATCACAACATGCCACATTCAGCTGTAAGCCCTGATTTGAATTTTGGATCTCAGATTTTCTTGCTTCTTGTTTGAATATGGTAGAAGGCATCAATGGGATTAGTGGAGGAATATTTATGCTTTGTTAAGAATGAAAAAGAAAGCATGCACAGAGAGAGGAGAAGGCTGGATAGAATCCTTGTACAAGTTTCAATATATTCTGCACTTTTAACTATGATCTTTGTTTAGATCTTTCGTGGTTTAACTATTGTGTAATTTTCACACAGACACGCATGTGGACACACACACACATAAATGCTTTGGTGGGATAAATCTCAAAACTTAGCTGACTTATATTCTCCATTTGATGCTTACAGATTCCATATGTGGGTCTCAACTTTGCTGTGTATGAATCTCTAAAGGATTGGTTGGTTAAAGCTAAACCGTTTGGACTAATTGAAGACTCTGAGCTGAGTGTGACAACACGGCTGGCATGTGGAGCTGCTGCTGGCACTGTTGGACAAACTGTTGCTTATCCTCTTGATGTCATACGTCGACGAATGCAGATGGTGGGGTGGAATAATGCTGCTTCTGTTATCACTGGTGATGGGAGGAGTGCGGCCCCGCTTGAGTACACTGGTATGATTGATGCATTCAGGAAAACCGTTCGACACGAGGGCTTTGGTGCATTGTACAAGGGTTTGGTCCCCAATTCTGTGAAGGTCAGTCCCCTTATATTACCTGCAATCTCTGTCTTTTGAAATGTAGGGAATACCATTAGGTTTAACTAGTTTGACAGTTGACACTTTCCAAGTAAAATTTGTCTGTATGATCAAATTTCATATTTTAGACACACCTGGATGAGGAAATTTTCATAATTCCCTATGCTGTGGGGATTGTTTCACCTTTTATAGAAACAGAGAAACATCAAGATTCAGGGCTATAATCCTGCTGGCTGGAAGGGAGAAAAAAAAAGCCTCTACATCTTATAAATTCCTGTGTCTTGCAGACCTTTTATTTGGCTGGCAAACCAAGTATCCATGATGTATGGGTTATGCCTCTAATACTGGGTCACTTAAGAGGTTTTGAAATATTTGATAGGGTTTGATGCTTTGAACTTGTTATAAGAGAGAGTGCTCCTGAATTTTTGCAAATGAGGTGATTTAGAACCATCCTACTGTTTCTGGCCCATAGGATGTCTAACATAAGGTGCATCCATATGTGGGCCTGAAGTAATGCATATATGCCTTTTATGTGGATGTATTTATTCTCCGGTCTTGAATTTGGGTCCTTGTAGAGAAGGTGTGTAAATTTCTATGGTTCCATGTTCAGAATCTAAAGTGAACAGCAGTTGTACATTGACGCTGGTCCTTCAGAGCCTCAGAATTGTATTCTTTTTAGGATCTCCAAAAGCATGTTCTAGTGTATTCAGCTCTTAAACATTCCAAATTGGTTCCAGAATTACTCAAATGTACTCAATCAGTACTCCTCTGAGATTAGTTTAGCATTCAATCAGTATCACCTCCAATCTTCCTTTTCTGCTTGGTGCTTACAGGTGTCCATAGACTTTTTTCCTTTCAAATCAAGTCATTTAAATTTGTTGAAAAAGATTCATATCCTTTACTTGGTTGATAAAAATGATAAATCATCCATTAATGTTTGATGAACATATCTTTCGCGGCATTAAGGACATTGTTTGATGCACTGCCTGTCTTATTCAGGTAGTCCCATCTATAGCAATTGCATTTGTGACATACGAGGTGGTGAAGGACATTCTGGGAGTTGAGATCAGAATATCAGACTGAAGTGCAGGGAACTCAATGATAATTATTGGACAAGTCTGCTATTTTTGTAGGCAAGGGGATATAGAGACGGTAAACTAGGTAATTTCTTCCTCCTGGTTATTCCAGGAATGAGTTAGAAGCACGTTTGAGCCTGTGTTTATAATTTGTTTTCCCCTGTTTTCCTTTCTATGTTTCCCTTTGAATATGCTGTAGCTTTCAGCTTCCCATTGATATGCTGTGTCAATAAATGTTTTGACAATTGCAAGAACACATTTTTATGCCTTCCATAAGAGCTAAGAGAGCTTTTTTTTTCTTAAGAATATTTGCAATGACATGTTCCTGAGTGAGTTCTCTCTCTCTCTTTCAAGTGGATCCATTCTAGTTGTAGATAGTTTTTTATCCCCCATTTAGATTCTCTACTGGTTTGATTATAACTTCTACCTTAATGTTATTCTTTTTAATGACATTGTTTTTTACAAAGTTGTTTTTATTTTATTTTTTGAGAAGTTGCTATGCTGATAAATAACATTTTGTTGAATGATGGAAAAAATTAATTCTCTATTTATCAAAAAAAAAAATGATGGAAAAAATTAATTCTCTAATTGAATTTTGTATAATTATAGTACTTGGAAAAGTCTTTCAGCCAAAAAAATTGTAAGAAGACATTATAATTTACAAATTCTCACAAAATTTATATAACTCATGGTCCAACTAATTTTACAAAAGATTTTCCATCTGGGAAAATCAATTATGATGAGCATTCTAAAGCATGTTAGCTATTAGTTCAAGCATTTTCATTTGGATCGGTGGTACCAGGGCCTTCCTCATTCCTTCATTTCCACGCATACTTATCAAATAGATCATCATTAAGTTCAACCATACCCTATTATCCAATACTTGAATGTGCACTATACCAAACACCACATAACAATCCAAGTTCCTGAAAAGTTACCATACATAATGCATATGATCATACATCCAACATGCAGAAGAATTGAAGTTTAGAGAGTGATTGTGATGCAAATTTAATACCACACAACTTTAACACAGTATTCACAACCTTTTTTTTTTTCAATTGCAATATTCACAAATTTAATAACATATTATTCACAGCTTTAGCAGAAGCAGAACCAAATGCACTAACGGGACAGCTATGAATTAGAAACAAAGAGTGGGTTGAGAGAGGAAGAGGTTAAAAAAAAAAAAATTCAGATATTAGTGTTAAACAAAAAAAAGATAACCTTTTGAAGTACTAGTCACAGTTCCATTTTAGCCATTAAAAGAGGTCATTCGACTGAATGACTTTGTTGTAGAGGATCCAAAGTCCAAACGCAAGGTCTCAGATACAAAACAAATTTTTTTGTAGACAAAAGTCAAAAGGTAACTTAAATGTAGATGTTCCAAATGGGGCTTAATTGTGGATGAAGATGAATAGAAAAGTTTACAAGCAGAGAATGATGGAATGAGAAGTTGAGAACTATTCCCAACTGGTATTGTATGTTGTGTGATTTTATTTGAGGAGTTTGAACTATCTAAAAGGTAGAATAAGAACTGCTGATGATTTGCTGTGCAAGAAACCTGTTGAGTTTATAGTTAATTCTAGATTCAAAGTGTCTGAAAGATAATCGCTAAATTCTCCCTTGTTCATTGCAAAAGGAAGATTCCAATCACCTTTCACCTGTAGTTATTTTTGTTTAGAGATTAGCTGGTGCCAACATGTATGTGACACTCCTTTGGTGAAAATCTAGAGTTATTATTCCAGAATTTGGAACTTATTTATCATTTAAGCTTTTTATTTAAAATAAAATAATTGTTAGGAATACCTCAATACGGATTTTTCCCATTGAAAGCTAAGAATTTTGCATGATGGGGGAGTTCGTAGTTTCTTTATTGAGTCCAAGTTCTTTCAATTAATTTTAGAGGAAGGGGGACGTTATTTCTTGCTACGGATTTATGAGAGGGGCAAATTTTTTATGAGATCAGTTTTCATGGGCAAGTATGCTGTCCATTGGCTGATGAAGAGTATTGAAGAACTTGTTATAGGGAAGAGCTCCAAACAGTTCTTTCTCTTCAGAGAAGGTGGCACTGCTCTTACTCTCCAAAGGAGCTCCAACTCTTCAGGTCAGTTCTTGCTATTGACTGAGCTCAAAGCTGCTAGGTCTAGGAGATCAATCATTATCCCTGGAGGTAAAGAGAAAATTGGTTGGAGGGCTTTTGGTCTTGAACTTAGAAAGTTGCTGAATCCATCACACTATGCAGGGGGTGGATATGGTCCTCCAAAATTTATTCCTCAGGTGCGGAGGTATAATTTGGAGGCACTAAACTCTAGAACCTTTGCTGAAGTTGTGCAAGGCTCTCATGATAGATTAGTTGAAAGAAAGCAACTAAAGCAGCTTGGTTTCACTGCCAAGGGGAAGTTGACACAGTTAGAAGAGAAGGATAAGGGGGTGAACCCGAGATTTAAAGGGGCAAAAGAGGGAGATTTTCCGGTGGGCAAGTCTGATAAGGTGGAGGTGGTGGAAGGGGACAGGAGGGAGGAGAGCATTAATGAGGAGGAAGGGGCAGGTGAGCAATACCTGGCAGACTCTAAGATATGCTGCCCAAACTTCAGTTTGAATTCAAAAGCTGATTATTAGGGGAAGAAGAGTGATGCTAGAAGATTTTGTTGGATAGGTAGTGGTCTTATCGTGGAGGTTGACGTGACAGGGAGCAGATGGGTTTTCTGGTATAGAAAGAAAGGGGGAGATACGTTGCTCAGAAGGAGATCATGGGTAGAGGATAGTGTCTGTTATGCTCCAAAGACCCTTCAATGGGTTGCACGTGGGTATAAAAAGGCTGAAAATCTGCAAGGTTTGGGCCTAGGCTTAAGCCCATTGCTGACCGAGACTAAAAAGGCTGAAAATCTGCATGGTTTGGGCCTGGGCTCAAGCCCATTGCTGACCGAGACTCATATGACCCCTTTTAGCTCTTTTCTATCTGGCCCAAGCACTTTTGAAGTGGGAGAGAGCTCTGTTAAGGGCGACGAAGGAATAACCCATGCTCTATCTCCAGAGGCAAGACTCATGGACCCTCCCCAACCCTTCGTCCTTCAGCCAGAGGTGTCGGACTGGAGCGCCGGGCCTCCGACGATGGCCGATGGTTCTTTCTCCGCCGGTCTTAGCTCCGATGAGCTCACGGTGCCACCGGGTAAGTCCGATATGGTGATCTCGCGGCCATCGGTTGAGCTCCTCCTTTCTGGCTTCTTCTGGAGCCTTTCGAGGGCTGGGATTGTGGCTTTGGATGTCAATGATGGGGTCAAAGGGGGCTGGGACAGCCATGCCAACCTCAGGCCACCTGATGTGCGTTGTTACTGGGGAGAGGGCTTTAGTGGTGAGAGATTTGAGCCACTTGGATATGGGCTTGGGTGGAGAGGATAGGCTAGCAACCCCTTTGATGTCTATTACCCCTTCTGTGTTATCAGTGTCAGCCGAGTTGACTTGTGATAATGAGGCATTGGAGTATGTTAATATATTAGATATGTCTAGTTGGGTGAAGAATAGACTTCCTGGTTTTAGTAAACTGGTGGGGCTGCCTTTAAGTCGACATGAGAAGTTATGTATTGCTTTACTACAAAAGATCGAGAAGGAGACGGAGGAAGCCAAAGTGTTAAACAGGAAAGTCACAGTTCCTAGAAAAGCTGCTAATAACAAGGAAAAAGGGATGAGAGAGCAGAGGAATTTACATTCTTCGGTTAATTATGATGGTAGGTAGTGTGTTGGCTGCCGATCAAGTTTATCAGTTGGGTTCCTTTGGTCTTTATGAATTTAAAAATTCTTTCCTGGAATGTTAGGGGTCTGAATGACTGTCGGAAACGCTTGATAGTGAAAAATTTATTGCGTGAGTGGAAGTGTGATGTAATTTGTCTTCAAGAGACTAAGCTCACTGGTTTGGATAGACAAATGATTGGCAGTCTGTGGAGTTGTCCTTATGTGGACTGGGTGGCTTTAGATGCTGACCATACAGCAGGCGGGGTTTTGATGATGTGGGATAGGAGAGGTCTTAGAGAGGCTGGAGTTTCTGGTGGGTTCTTTTTCTGTGTCTGTGCGGTGGAAAGGGATGGGGGATGGCTTCAGCTGGGCGTGTACTGGGGTTTATGGCCCAACGGATAACAACGAGAGGGGCCTAATGTGGGACGAGTTGGTTGGCATTCAGCAGTATTGGAACGTCCCATGGTGTTGTATCGGAGATTTTAATATTGTTCGCTTTCCGAGTGAACGGTCGGGTAACTCCCGTCTCACTCTAGCTATGGAGCTTTTTTCGGAGTTTATTGAGGACCTTAATTTGATTGATCTGCCTCTTGAGGGAGGGAGCTTTACCTGGTCTAGCGGATCAAATCAGCCTTCGATGTCTAAGATTGATAGAGTTTTGGTGTCTCATGATTGGGAGGAGCACTATCCGGACGTGATCCAGCGGATTTTACCACGCCCAATTTCTGATCATTTCCCAATTCTTATGGAGGTAGGGGGAACGGCGAGGGGGAAAAGTCCGTTTAGGTTTGAGAATATGTGGTTAAAAACGGATGGGTTCCTTGAGAGAGTCCATTCTTGGTGGAATAGATATTCTTTCTCTGGCACTCCTAGTTTTGTCTTTGCCAAAAAATTGAAGGCTTTGAAAGAAGATATCATTCAGTGGAATCGTTCGGAGTTTGGTCATGTCGGACGTAAGCAGTCTCCATTATTGGAGACGTTGAAATTTCTAGATGCCAAGGAAGAGGAGTTTGGCCTCTCTGATGCAGAGGCTTGTGAGAGAGCTGAGGTGAGATCTGAAGTTGAGAAGCTACTCTCATTGGAAGAAATCTCTTAGAGACAGAAATTAAGAATGTTATGGATTAAGGAAGGAGACCATAACACCAAATTCTTCCATAGGGTGGCCAACTCCCATAGAAGGTTTAACCATCTAAGCATTTTGGAGGTAGATGGGGTGATTTATGAGGAGTCCGAGGTGGTGGCTCAAGTGGTACAATTTTATAAAAATTTGTATCAGGAGTCAGAAGAGTGGAGGTCTTTTGCGGAAGGCTTGGAGTCTGATCAGATAGACGGGTTGGAGAGGGCCTGGTTGGAGAGGAAGTTTGAGAAGGAGGAGATTCTTATTGCTGTCAAGGAGCTGGCTGGGGATAAAGCCCCAGGTCCAGACGGTTTCCCTCTAGCCTTCTTTCACCATTGTTGGCGAGTGGTGGAAAGAGACATTCTTGCAGTTTTTGAGGAGTTCTATCTTCACAGTAAGTTTGAGAAATCTTTAAACGCTACTTTCATAGCCTTAATTCCTAAGAAGAATGATGCTTCCAATATTCGAGATTTCAGGCCTATTAGCTTGGTGGGGAGTTTGTACAAGATTTTGTCTAAGGTTTTGGCGAACCGTTTGAAGCTGGTTTTAGATCAACTAATCTCTGAGACTCAGAATAGCTTTGTGGGAGGTAGATAGATTCTTGACTCTGTCCTCATTGCTAATGAGTGTATTGATAGTCGTGTGAAGAGTAAGACTCCGGGGGTCATTTGCAAGCTAGACATCGAGAAAGCTTATGATCATGTGAATTGGGAGGCTCTTCTAGATCTATTGAAGAGAATGGGCTTTGGGGAGAAGTGGTGTAGATGGATTCGCACTTGCATCTCTACTGTCCAGTTCTCTATTTTGGTTAATGGGGCTCCAGCGGATTTTTTTAGGAGCACGAGGGGTCTGAGACAAGGGGATCCTTTATCTCCTATGCTGTTTCTGGTCATTATGGAGGTTTTAAGTAGGATGTTGAAGAGAATTGAAGGTGCCGGCCTGATCAGGGGTTTCAAGGCTAATGGTAGAAGGGGGGAGGGGGAATGTGTATCGCATCTTTTGTTTGCGGATGACACTATTCTGTTCTGTGATGCTGAAGTGGAGCAGATCCTTCATGTCCGAATGCTTCTCCTCTGTTTTCAGGCAGTGACAGGTTTGAAGGTTAATGTCTCGAAGAGTGAGATAGTTCCAATTGGGGAGGTTTATAATTTGCAAGCATTGGCTGAGATTCTAGGTTGAAGGATTGGGACATTTCCTATGACCTACCTCGGTATGCCACTGGGGGCTTCCCATAAGTCCCCCTCTATCTGGAACCCTATATTGGAGAAAATGAAGCGGAAGTTGGCTGGATGGAAGAAGTTGTATCTGTCAAAAGGTGGAAGACTTACGTTACTTAAGAGTACTCTAGCTAGCCTTCCTACCTATTATCTATCTCTCTTTACCATCCCATCGCATGTGGCTAATAAGATTGAGAAGATGCAAAGGGATTTCTTGTGGGGGGATTCAAAAGCTCATTTGGTGGGGTGGAATAAGGTGAGTGATCCTAAGGCGAACGGAGGTTTGGGAGTAAGGAAAATTACTACTTTTAATCAGGCTCTCCTAGGAAAATGGTTGTGGCAGTTTGGGGTTGGAGAGAATCGTCTTTGGAGGAGGGTTGTAGCTCTGAAGTTTGGGGAAGAGTGGGGGGGTTGGTCTTCCAAGTTAGGTAGGGGTGTCCACAAGTGTGGCTTATGGAGAAGTATCCGGAAAGGTTGGGAGGTGTTTAGAAAATTCATTCAGTTTGAGGTAGGAGTGGGGGATAGAGTGAAATTTTGGACAGATCAGTGGTGTGGGGAATCACCACTCTATATTTCCTTCCCGGCTGTGTATGGGATTGCTTATTATAGAGAGGCATCTGTGGCCTCTTCTCTCGAAAGGTTAGGGTCTGCGGATAGGAGAAGCTGGAATGTTCGCTTATTCAGGGACCCAAATGATTGGAAGTCAGGTCAGGTGGAGGCTTTCTTTCGAACCTAGATCAGAGCACGGAGACCGTATGAGGTGGAAGTTGTCGAAGAAGGGGGATTTTGACATCCGCTCTTTCTATAATAAGCTTCAGAGTCCCTCGCCTATTATCTTTTCTTGGAAAGGTATTTGGAAGGTTAAGGCCCCTCTGCGCGTCTCTTTCTTTGTTTGGGCTGCAGTTTAGGAGAAGATCCGTACAGGGGACAATTTGCGGGGTAGAGGCTTTGATTTTGTTGACTGGTGCATTATGTGTCGATGTAGCGGGGAGACGGTGAATCATTTGCTACTCCATTGTGTCAAAGCTCATCAGCTGTGGAGCTTGGTTTTCAGATCTTTTGGGATCTCTTGGGTTATGCCAAGATCAGTTGCAGATACGCTTTTTGGTTGGTGGAATTGGTTAGGAAAGCACTCCTCTAGCATCTGGAATTTAGCTCCTCTTTGTCTAATGTGGTGTATCTGGAGGGAGCGAAACTGGCGAACTTTTGAAGACAAGGATAAATCCGATGACCAGTTGCTAGCTTTCTTTAGTGGCTCTCTTTTTGATTGGTCTAGGGCTTGGGGACTCACCTTTAGTGACTCTCTCCCTTTGTTCCTCAGTTCTCTTCTTTGTTCTTAGTTTTTGAGGGCTGTTGTTTGTTTTGTTGTTTTTACTGTTTGTTTCCTCCCCTGTATCCTTTGCCTGCCTCATGTTGTTTTCATGAGGTAGTTTCTTGAATATACTTCTTTCTTACTTATAAAAAAAAAAACAAAAAAAAAATATTTAAAATAAAATAGTAAGGATAATGTAGTAGTTATTTGATTAAAAATATACAAAAGAACTTATGGAGCAAAAAATTTTATAAACATCTTGCGGTTTGCTTTTACCAATGGTCATACACAGTACAAATAGAGATCATGACTCAGATCTTTGCGTTCTTTTTTCTCCTGGTGACCGGCATTCCTTTCTTGGTAGACATTTTCTGTTACATTCTTCTGCCATGCCTGAACATATAGCAAGAGAAAGACAACATCTTGATATTGGATGACAAGAAAATTGCAGCTTTGTTTGCTACATAGAGTAAAGTACTCAGATGTAAATTTGTAGAATCTTTGTGAAAGACATCCAAAAAATGTACCTGGAATCGCGTATGGTTGTTTGAATCCTAGGTGCTGATGGTTTCATGAGCTTGACTTCATTTACTTCGCGTCTGTTGCTGTGTATTCTTGATATGCATACTTTAGCTTCTTGGTCTTTTGCATTTTTGCCTTTGCTCTCCATGTAATTTAATCTTTCATCGTCAAGTAAAGAAAATGCTGAAAATAACACCATTAAGAGGTTCAGCTCAGATAGAAAAGATGTGTTCGGCAGTTGTTTAGGATTGCAATCATCATTTTCTCTCTCTTCTTCTTGCATCATCTCAATTTCATGATTTGTTTCTTTAGCAGGTTCTTCCATATATGCTGTGAGTAACAACCTGAATAATGAATATGGTCATTAATGTTTACTTTTGTTGCATTGATTTACAAGGAAGAAGAGAAATTGCAGAAATGAATGAAAATATTCACAAGACAAAATTGAGCCCAATACAAAAAAATTTCATAGTGGTGTCCATTCATGGAAAATACTAAATCAGAAACAGAATGAACATGCAAATTCAACGTGTCATCAACAAGTTTCACTTGCCACATGTATGTAAAATTGCCAAAACTAATCATTCAACCAAAGGCTTTGAAGAATAGGCAAATGATTTCTTGGCATTCTTGCTCTTGTTTTGCATCCGTGTTGCATTGTATTATAAAGGTTGATTGTATTGTTCTGTGGGAATCACTTGGGTTTCTAAGAATATATATATATATATATATTTTTTTTTTTTTTAAATCTGGAATAATACAAAGAGGACAAAAAAAAAAAAAAGAATAAAAAACTTACCTGGTGAAGAATGAAGGTTCGCACTCCACTGATTAACCAAAGCAAGTGGCCGAATTCAAAGACTTTAGATTGCACAAATGTTTTGTAATAAACGATTGCCGTGCTCTTAACTTATTTAATATTTACATAATTTTCAGAGTACGAAGTACGAGCTACCCCAAAGGAGAGCTAAAAAAGAAAAAAAGAAAAGAAAAAGGAAAATAAAGAGAAGGTAAACAGAGGCTCAAAATGGGCCAAAGCCCAAGAAGGTTCAGAAATATCCGGTTCAAAATCTTGAGAACATTAGATGACCGTTGATTGCGTGTAATGTCGAAGAAGAGAAACTAGCCGTGCATTACTCAGTCTGTTGGCAACTTGGGGCTTTCCGTTAATTTAGTTAAATTCTTCCTTATTCGGGTTTAAGGTTAAAGAAACGTATTAAATTTTGGCATTAAAAAACATAAATAAAATATGTATGAATATATTACATATTAAATCTAATATCTGATTTATATTATAATAATGATACATTTTTTTTTTTTTGAGACAATAATAATGATACATAATCTCTAATCTATATGACTATATATATAGTATACTATATAATAAAATTTGGGTTTAGAAGCCGTGGTAAGTGGCTGTACCACCAAATTGCAGTAATTTTTTTAAAATAAAAATAATGTGTTATTGTCTTTTAAATAATAAAAATCCTAATTTGATTAGGATTCAAATTCTTCATTTATTTTATTATTGATACAGGATTTAAATTCTTCATTTAATCCATTTATTATTATTGATAAAAGTCCTAAGTTGATTAGGATTCAAATTCTTCATCTAATCCTTTTATTATTAATTTATTTATTATTACTTATTAAATTTTACAAAAATTTTCTTAATCCTTTTATATAAGCTTAAACAGTTGGGGAAATTACACTTTATCCCATAAAATATATCTTATTTTACACTATTTTCCTAAAATATATCCCATTATATGTACCTAGGCCTATCCACGAGTCAGGTCGATTCGGTTTTGGACCTAACCCAGACCTGACCTGCCAGCGTCGGGTGGAAGGTGGAGGGACCCGAAATCGATGGTTGACATCAATTGGTTGAGTTGGTTTTGGGTTTAGGTGTTGGTTGGGTCGATTCGGTTAGTGGTGAAATTTTCCAGAATTTGCAAAACGTTACCAAAATCTGTAAATTTTCGTGGACTGAAGAGGATTAGATCTCGGAGTAGCTTGCATAGTCCAGGATCGAAAGGGTAAATAAGCTCCGAGGATTTCACCTACCTGAGGATGGAAGTAGAATCAGGGCTATTAGTATCTTTCGAAGACCCAGGGAGAGGAGAAAGGACAATAATGGGAACAGGGATGGAGGGAAGCTTTCTGAAGGATATACCTCCGGCCTCCGCATTCAATGCCTTACACCAACCTTATCAGCTGCATTAATGTGGAAATGACCCCTGAACAGTCACTCCACAGCTAGTAACCCCTTTCTACCACCTTCAGCAGAGACCTAATGGGGCGAGTATCCTGGGAAAGGGCCCTTGACATACAAAAGGAGGGCTAGGATGCCTTGAAAGGGGATATAAAAAGAAGGGAGCTCCTTAGAGGGGAGGGGATGGTGAAAAAATCCTTTGAGTAGGGAAAAAGCGAAAAGAAGAGTTTAATGTAAACTTGAACTATACTTAATACAGCGAAAAGGAGAGATAGGGAGTATAATCCTACCCCAAGCGTTAGGGTGGAAACTTAGTCTACTGAGCAAACTGGCAGAAGCCACTTAAGAACTGGAAGTCATGTTTCACATGAGCAGGAGACTTGGAATCTCAAGCTGGAGATTGATCATTTATGCAAAAAATTACGTCAGAAGGAGCATGTTAAGGGAGATTCAGCGCCCCTATAAAGTGAAGGATCTAATGAAGATAGAGACTACACCTATAGACATAGGTCAAAGACCTTTCCCAGTGAATCTTTCTCTGCATCTTCACGCTTAGATAGGTTAGAGAAGCATAAAAGAAGGCGAGGAGAAAGCTCATCCCCTAGGAACATGGGAAATGATGCAATGAGTAAGGCCTTCAGCCAGATTTCAAAGTCAACCTTTACATGGAGAATTGATAGAGCCAAGCTTCCCCATCGCTTTACATAGCCTACATTTACCATTTATAATGGGAGAACTGACCCTGTGGAACATGTGAGCTACTTCAACTAGAGGATGGCTATCCATTCGAGGAATGAGGCCTTTATGTGCAAGGTATTTCCCTCTAGTCTCGAGCCTATTGCTATGAGGTGGTTTGATGGATTGGAAGAGGGCTCAATTAGATCTTTTAAAGAACTAACCAGAGCATTCAGAGCGAGGTTTGTGACATGTAGTCGGGTTCCCAGACCCTTGGATTCTTTATTATCCATGGTGATGCGAGAAGGGGAGACTTTGAAGACTTACTTGGATAGGTATTGGAAAACGTTTAATGAGATAGATGGTGATTTTGATGACATAGCCATTAGAACCTTTAAGGTTAGGCTTCCAACGGAACATGACCTAAGGAAGTCTCTGACGATGAAACCTGCTCGTAGTATGCGACAGCTTATGGACCACATTGACGAGCATAAGCGGGTCGAAGAAGATCGAACCCAAGGAAAGGGCAAGGCCAAAGTCTTCCCCCATGAAAGGAAAGACCCTTGGCTAGCGGGATATGATCGCAATCGACCCAGGAGAGATTTTTCTAACCAGTTAATAGGGGCTAGCACACAGATAGTCAACTTTGTGTTTAAGGAGCCAGTGTATCAGATACTCAAGAAGATAAAAAATGAACCATACTTCAAATGACCCAATAAGATGGGAGGAGACCCATCCAAGCGTAATCAGAGTCTTTACTGCCACTACCATCAGGATAAGGGGTATATAACCGAGGACTGTAGAACCTTGTGCAACCATTTGGACCAAGTGGAGAAGGTTAGGAAATTGAAGTAGTTCTTGCACCAACCTGTAGGATAGACAAATCAGGCCAAGACAAGATACCAAAGAGAGGTTGCTCCTCGGTCATCCTCAGGAACAATCAACGTAATTTTTGTGACACCTAGATGTGATACTGGCTTATATTCTGGTGTTATGTCTGTGGCTTCAAAGCCAGAGCTAGAGGAGCAAGCCCAAGAATCTAAAAAGATTAGGCTTGGAGTTTAGCCAACCCTAGGTTTCTTGGAGGATAAAATTGGGACTTTCCAACCCCATAACGATGCCTTAGTGACGACCCTTAGGATTGAGGGATATGATGTAAAGAGAGTCTTGGTAGACAAGGGAAGTGGAGCTGAGATTATGTACCTAGACTTATATAAGAGATTAAACCTTAAGCCCGAGGATCTAAGCAAGTATGACTCCCCTCTAGTTGGGTTTGATGGCATAACTGTGATCCCCTGAGGAATGATTAAGCTACCTGTGCAGGCAGGGAACGAAGTGGTGCAATTAAGCTTTATTGAGGTTGAAGCTTACTCCCTTTATATGGCTATTTTGGCTAGGACCTGACTTCATGCCATGGGAGAAGTGTCATTTACCCTGCACTTGAAAGTAAAATACCCCACTAAGGGGTGAGTTGGAGAGCTAGTTGGAAGTCAGGTAATGGCCAAGCAGTGTCTAGTGGTTGCCATCGGACAAAAATCACTGGATAAAGTCTCTACCGCATTGGAAGAGGCTCCATTGCAATTAACTAACACCGAGGATGAACTTAGGACCACACTGCAAGGGTTGCTGTTCAAGGAATTGGAAAAGGTTATGATTGGATCAGATGGAGATAAGTATTTTCAAGTGGGGGTTCAATTACCCCCTGCTGAAAAAGAGGAGCTTATAGGTTTTTGGAAGGGTAACGTGGATGATTTTTCATGGAGTGCTTACGAAGCACTAAGGATTGACTTGGATTTTATATGCCAACATTTAGACGTGAATCAGATGCTGTACCAAGAAGACAACCCCCCCGACGTTCTTCAAAAGAGCATGCTGAAGCAGTAAAAGAAGAGGTGAATAAACTTAAGCAAGTAGGGCAAATCAAGAAAGTTTTTTACCCTGATTGGCTAGATAACATTGTGATAGTGAGAAAGAAGAATGAGAAGTAGCGTGTATGCGTTGATTTCACAGATCTAAATAGAGCATGTCTAAAGGATCCTTTCCCTGTTCCTCGGATTGATTAGTTGGTGGATGCGATGGTGGGGCATCCTCAAATGAGTTTTTTGGATGCCTTCTAGGGTTATCACCAAATACCTTTGGCCATCCCTGACCAAGAGAAGACAGCTTTCCGAGCCTATATGGGTAATTACCATTATCGTGTAATGCCTTTCGACTTAAAGAACGCTGGATTCACATATTAGAGGATGGTGACATAAATGTTTGAATCTCAAATTTGGTAGATTGTTGAGACATATATTGATGACATGGTTGTTAAAAGTAAGAAAACTTCGGAGCACCTCAAAGATTTGGGAGATGTGTTCTCAGTGCTCAAGAAATATAGGTTGCATCTTAATGCTTCCAATTGCTCTTTTGGTGTTAGTTCGGGAAAGTTTTTGGGGTATATGATAACTCACTGGGGAATAGAGGTTAATCCTGATAAGATCAAAGCCATAAATGACTTGCACCTACCTCAAAATCCCAAAGAAGTGCAAAAGTTGACAAGAATGATGGCCGCCTTGAATAGGTTTATCTCTCGATCGGCTGATTGATGTAGGCCATTCTTCTAGCTCCTCTACAAATGGAAAAATTTTGAATGGACTAAGGAATGTACCATTGATTTTGATGAGTTGAAGTGTTATTTATCACATCCTCCTGTTCTCTCTCGACTTGAGAAGGAAGAAGTTCTATATGCTTATATAGCAGTTACTAGTCATGCAGTAAGCCTAGTCCTGGTCAGAACAAACAATGGGATGCAAAGGCCTGTTTATGACATTAGCAAATCTTTGCAAAAAGCAGAAGTTTGCTACTTACCCTTGGAGAAGGTAGTTTTGGCCATCATACATGCAACAAGGAAACTCCCTCATTATTTCCAAGCACATACTATGGTGGTTCTTACCCAACTTCCTCTACAAGCACTGCTTCAAAAGTTTGACTACACGGGGAGGATTGCCAAGTGGGGGACGATGCTTGGGGCTTTTGATATTACGTATATGCCCTGTACGACTATAAAGGGACAAGTCCTAGCTAATTTGGTTGCTGAGTTTACTGAGAAATGTGTGGAAGACAAGATGTTGGGCTCCGAGATCATAGTAGTCTCTACTCTTAGCTTTCCAGCTTGGGAAGTTTATACTGAAGGTGCAACTAATCAAAGAGGATTCGGCGTGGGAATTGTCTTAATATCCCCTAAAAGGATAACTATGGAAAAATCCTTGAGGTTGAGATTTCTAGCCACAAACAATGAAGCCGAATATGAAGCTTTATTGGCGGAAATGACAATGGTCAGCAAACTAGGAGAAATGGTCATAAAAGTCTTCTCGGATTCAAGGTTAGTGGTTAGGCAAGTTAATGGAGAATTTGAGGTTAGGGATCAATGAATGCAAGGATATCTTAATAAAGTAAGGTAGGCTTAACTCAGCTTCGAAGCCTTCTCTGTAAGGCAGATCCCGAGAGGCCAGAATTCTCATGCTGATTTGTTGGCTATGCTGGCCACCTTTTCAGGATCAGGACTTCCTCTAGTTATCATTGTCGAGAATATGATGGTTTTGGGCCATAGTGATTATACACCAAATAGGGTCCATAGCATATAGGTCAGTCCAAGTTGGATGGATCCGTTAGTAACATTCTTTATACACATTTACACAAAAATGTTAAATATTGTACAAATTTTGTAAATGTGTACAAAAATTGCCAATTTTTTTTTGTGTCTACAATATAAATTTACATTGTAATTAAGTATAATGTATGCATAGAGATATTGTGAAAATATTGTGTCGCATGTGTTAATTTCTTATGGGTTAAAATAAAATAAAATAAAATAATAAAATATCATACCTAGATCTAGAACAACTAAAAATGTCGTGACATATTGTTGTTATTACAATATATTTACAACTATTGAGGTGTAAGTTATAGGTCAAAATAAAATAATAAAATATTGGACTGGGATTCATCACGGTCTTATATGAATGAGATTAACTTTTGATTAATGTAAATTTCTATGTATTTTAAAAATAAAATGATTTATATTTTTATTTTGTGATACCAATAAAATTTAGAATTGAATTTAATCACTACTTTTTTTTTTTTTTTTCCGTGACTAGCATGTGCAAGTCAAACTAGTATTAAATAAAATTGCTAAAATTAGTACACACATATAATAATATATTAAAAAAAATTAGGGGGCGGCTCGGTCCCTTTATATAGCTAGAAAGCTAGAACTATGATGAGACCTTGGGTGTGTTTGGATTGAACTTATTGTTGCTGAAATTGAAAACTGAAAACTGAAAACACTGTAGCAAAATAATTTTTAAATGTGTAAATAGTACCGTAGGACCCATTTTTAATATTTTTTTAATTACATGAACAGTATATGAACAGTGCACGCACTGTTTATGCACAGATTTTTTGTCCCCCAAAAGTAAAAAAATGCGGCAAAAAAAAAAAAAAAAAAAAAAGAGGAGGAAAACGCGTTTGCTGAAACGCAAACGCGGAATCCAAACCCCCTCCTTATACCAAAAAATAAGAATGAAAATAACATTGAAGTTGGTAGGCTAAGATATATATATATATATATATATATATAATACACACACACGTGTGTGTATAACAGCATAAAATAGACTTATCATCATCTCGGAAGGAATAAATAAAATCAATAACCAATTTTATACCTCTTGAACAAAATCATCTCGAATTAGCCTTCCATTTCTGTTGGGATTTGAGAAAAACGTGAGATATATATTCATCACCATTTACCTCATAGCGTACCAAATTACCCCATTTCCAAATTTGATGTTTTTGTTTTATATATATATGGGAGTACATTTGTATTTTTATAGTAAATCCAAATCCTTACAATTGCAGTTACATTAACGGGCCAAACATAGATTTATGATTTATCTCATAAATATTTATTTTTTGAGAAGCATATATTTCTCTCTTAAATTTGATTAGTCACGTAACGTAACGTGTCCTTTCGTCAAATATTTACCTATTTATTTATTTTATTTTATTTTTATTCGTGGAACTGGAAACCAATTCCCATTCTCTTCAAAAGATGAGATGAGGTGAGATCAGATCTACCAAAAGTTTCCCACTCCCGCAAAATCAAATTCTCGCTCGCTTCCATAGCCATAGCCATAACCATAACCATAGCCGACTGAGATTTCTTCGGCTCCGATTTCTTAATCTAAGAAAATAAGCAGAGTTTGTGAAATAGGAGATGTGGACTTCGTATGCAAATTTCAAGGAAAAAGTGAGCAAGATCGCGCTCGAAGTGCACGACGATGGCGATGAGGAGGAGGAGGAGCTCGGGATCTATGGCTCACGCAATGGAGGACTCCACGATTCGTATTCGAATTCACACACTTTCGCGCATTCCCAGTTCCAGTCCCTCTCGAATGGGATCGATTCAGCGTTTAATCCCGAGGTATTTCACATTGAATTTCGCTTTCTATGTAAATTGGATTCTAATTTCATCCAATTCATTTTCAATTTTTTTGCTTGGTATTTAAGCAAACCTTTAATTTTTGATTGAAGTCTACATAGATGAAGTTTTGTGAATTAACTTCCAAATTTGGGGTCTCTCAAGTTTGGATCTTATGTGCTAACTTTGGCTCGGCAAATGTGCACTGAGTCTGAGTAATCCCGATATTGGATCAACCAACGAATGTACTGCAGCTGCGTCAATAATAAATCTTCATTATTAAATCGTGTATTGATGTTGTTTGAATCATGTTTACCTTGGCTTATCTTACCAAATCAATATTTCATTAGTTGGAGTATGACAAAAAACACAACCACCAAGCTTGAACTAATTTTCTGAGCCCATCCATAACCAGTGCAAAGAGGTATGAACTTGATGCAAACCTATAATAATAGGAACTCATGCCTCTACTTGTTTTCACACTAGTTACTGTTCTGATATACATATGTTCAATAAAAAAAAAATCATACTTTCTCTATGTACCCACCAAATAGTTTCTCTTTATTTTCCCAGAAGAAATAACTTTCATGGCAAATTATGTTGGCATAAAACCAAATTGATTCTTTGATGTTGTTGCTTCATGTCTTAATCTATGTGCAATTGCTCTTTCTCAAAGTTTCATAGTGTCCCTCATAAGCTAAATTCCACCAAATTTGGACGGTTTTCAGTATCTGGTTCTTGTATATAGTTTTTAGAGTGTTTCTCCTTCACTCATTAGGTATTTATTGAAAATGTTTGTCAAACCAAGCACTTCCAAATTTCAGTAGGAATTTCATAGGTCCCACGGATTTTCTGGTTTGCATTCTCCTCCACGCGTCCTTTAATTTGGTCATCCTAATTCTTCTAAAAAAATTTACGGTATCTATCCCTACTTGGGTTACTTAGTTCACTCTGATCTCTTGTATGGCTTCCCTTAAAAAGTCATCTTTCTTAAATCTCTTCTTCTTTTGCTTACACTCTTTGATCTTCATCTTTAATCCACTAGGTATAATTCAAGTCTCTTGTTTTCATTTCCTTTATCTTATCAAGTTTACAAAAATGATTTTGTCCATCCTTTGCCCCCAACTTTCTGAATAATTCATCATAAATCATAAACCTAGCACATTGGACATTTAATTTTCCTTCCGTCTTAGCCACTTTATTATTTGAATGAGTGGCATGCATCGTCTCTACATTTAAGTTGGCTTTTATGGTTCTCTCTATTTGATCTTACTGTTGTTTGTACCTCCTCATTCCAACACCAAGTCTCCTTAGTTGGTTGTCCACATTCTTTAGATTATCCGAGTACTTCTTTAGTCACTCTTTTAATAAAACTAGCCACTTCCTTCCCAAAGTTTTCTTAATGGATTCTTCCAAACCAATTGGAGGGGTGTATGCACTGATTATATTAATTTTTTCTTCTCCTAAAAAAAGTTTTATTAACAAATTCTATCCCTTATCCCCCTAATCTCAAAAATGTCTTCTTTAAGACTCAAATATGACTGTCTGTACCTTGCTTTTACTTTTATATTTTCCTGAGCAATGATGTAGCTTGTCACTTACAGGGAATGACCTAGCTAACCTGACCCACTTTTCATTGAATCTGGGGTCTGATGTAGTGTGTTTGCCAGTAGGGGACATCCTAAATTGTATTTGTTTTTGTAGATAATCAGAGAAATATTATTGATAAGAATAGTAAGGAAAAAAAAAAAAAAAACCACGATGTTCATGATGATGAACAGCAGGAAAAAGAAAAAACAAACAAAGAAAAAAGAAGGAAATCAGGAAGCTAATTTAAGAAAAAACATAAACTCAAAGAGAGAGGAACAATCAGTAAAACCCCAACACCGAGACTAATCAAAATTTGTATCCTGTAGTCAATCCATTTAAAAGGTGGCTAAATTTTATTCTAACTGACAACCTATCACAGCTCTTCTCTTTTTTTGGGGCTTCGTAATGGCTGTGAACAAAACATATGACACTAAGCACAGACACTGGCAGAGTTGTTTATTAGCCAGAGTACTTGGTTTAACTGATATGTTGTTCCGTTATATTTTTTTCCTTTATCGTAGATTGAAGGGTACAAAGCTGAAATCAAGAGATTACAGGAATCTGAAGCAGAAATTAAAGCTTTATCAGTTAATTATGCAGCTTTGTTGAAAGAACGAGAGGTACTCTAATGATTTCAAGAATCTCAATATTTATCCCAAATATGTTTCAAACTACTGTTTTAAATCCCTTTGACATTTTAAAGTTTTTCCCTCCACCTCCCCCATTTGACAGGATCAGATTTCTAGATTGAGTAAAGAAAATGGCTCTCTAAAACAAAATTTGGATGCAACAAATGCAGCTATAAATGCATCTAGAAGTGAAAGTGCCAAAGCATTATTAAATGGTGTTAATGTGCATGAGGTACTTGATTTATAGTAAAATGAAGTCTATTGTGTATTTGTCCGTTTAATATGCTTTTTAGACAATGTTGTGCTATTTTACACTATTTTGGTAATCTTTGTTTGTATGTTAAAGGTGTTTGATATGCTATGACTTAGAGAGGAGCCGGTCAGCTTTGTAGTTCACCAAACCTTATGTTTAGGCGAAAGTTTGTATGGCTTTGCTCCATAACCTTCCCTTACCCTTACCATGTAATTTTTTGTTTTTTGTTTTCTTTTTTTGTTTTGTTTTTTTTTTTTTTTTTGGGCTAGACATGCCCTAAAATTAGTGTTTAAACCAGAGTTATCTTATGAAGTGAGTCACTTAAGAGGAGCCTAAATTCATTAACGTTTCTAGCTAAGATGTACACATATAGTGGAGTCCTTGACATTATTTAATGAATGCGTGCCTACAATTTTGCCTATAATAGCCATTGTTAATGTCCTTCATAAGATGACCATTGCTGCTGTGAAAGTAAGGAGAGGGCTTGTAAATTGTAATCAGTTTTTTTTTTTTTTTTTTTTTGCTTGTTATTATTATTATTATTATTATTTTTGTTGTAAATAATTAGCTTTTGGTTAGATTGGTCTCTTTCCAATAGGACTTGAGACTTAATTGGTAATTGGTCGTTACCAGCACACCTCTCTAGGAGACTACGAGTGCTGTTTTGTAATCAGTAAGTGGTTTTGTGTAATCACTCAATGGTTTGAATAAGGAGAACAATGAAGAAAGATAATAATTTACATGGTTTGACAATATGCCTATCTATGTCTACAGAGAAAGAAAGATTTATTTCACTATATTGAGTATATTTAATGAGGATTACAAAGCACAACCTTACAACTTAGCTGCTCACTAAGTGAACTTTTTCTTTTTTGTTACACTTTTTTAAAGTTTTGTACAAGAATGTGTGTGTGTGTATGTATATAAAAGATGGGTTCAAGTTACACCTAGTGTAATTCCACAAAAGTTACATATTTTTTAAACTGTAGATTTCTATGAGATCTAATTGTTAGAAAAACACTACTATCCGTGTCATCATTAAACATTTTTTTTTTTGATAAATAACGGAATTGTATTAAAAAGAAGCTCAGGTACTCCGGGGGTGAACATGGAAAACAGAATCAAACACATATATTACAAAGATCAAGCATTTCTATAAAATTAGAACAAGGGAAAAGACTAAAAGAAGAACTCCACTCTAGCAAGGTATGAAGAAGAAGAGATTTAAGCCCTGAAGTAGACCACTCCTTACCTTTGAAACATCTTGAGTTATCATTAAACATTTATTACTAGCCAGCCAACCTAATTAGTTTTTAATTAATTTTTACTACTTCCTCTTTCTTCTCTTTTTTTGATAAGTTCTTTCTTTTCTCTCTCTCTTTTATTTTTTACAACTCCCAAAGTTTAAGCGATGAGAAGGATTCACCATTGTTGTCGGTCTCCCAAAGTATGCCTATAATGCACACATATATGCACTTCATATTTGATGTTTAGTACAGTCTTATATGTGAATAAGTAGACCAACAAGTCATTAGTTAACAAAGCTGGGGCATTCCACAGTAACTGCTACATGTCGAAGAGGCATGTTATCGTATTTGATATGGAAGAAGAGATCATAAGGAGCACGCAGTAATTAGATTGAGTGCAAGTTTCTTTTTTGTATTTTGTTTTTTTTGTTTTATTTTCATTTGTTTTAAGACTTTAGCTCTCTTATTATTGAAGTTGTAAAATTGGATGGGGGTTTGCACTTCAACAGTAATATTCCCACAATATTTCCAGGAGTGAAAAATACTAATTTTCCCACCATAAGCCTTCAACACTACTAAATCGTGTTCTGTGGATCGTAGTCCATTCAAAATACTAGTGCAAAACTTCTTCTCTGATCAAAATTCTGTCATACACAGGTTTTTTTCCCCCTGTCTCTCTAAACGTTAGATGGTTAAATTTAATAGATAAGAGATAAAAAACATGTTATTAATTGGTAAGCTGAGGTGGAAGACGGTAATAAATATATAATAATGATACGGGCAGAAATGTTTTTCAACTGTTAGATCTCTTAGAAATACCATGTAGAAAAGGTGTAACTTGAACCAATTTCTCTCTCTCTCTGTATATATATATATATATATAGTGATTCAACCATTGACTTCATTTCACAATCATTGAATGTCATATTTGTGTATATTTTGTAAAAGATGACAATTATATAAAATGTTATATTTCAATTTTATATGATTAGTTGATTAGTTGATTGTTATATTGTCCTTAAATAATTATTTCAAATTTATCACGTTATTTATTAAACATGTGCACTGACTTTTTTAATCTTTTAGAGTGTCCTGTTTATACTTCCTTTTTACTGGGGCCTCGCCCATTTTAATCAATAAATTCTTTTATTTACTGAAAAAAAGAAAAAAGAAAAAAAGAGTGCTTCCACCTTGTTAGAAAAATCACATTTTTTTGTTTATTAGTTAAAAAAATGATTTGACGTGGGGTGGCTGGGTTATTTTGAATTTGTGCAGGGAAGTCCTGATCAATCACCAAAGCGACAACATAAATTCACAACTCAAGTGAAAAACCGTTATTCTGGAAACCAAACACACAATGGTCAGGATGGAATAAGCAATGGAATCACTCATGCTGGAAACCAGACACTGGGTCACAAGGTAATTGCACCTTTTATTCTGAAAACTTGAGTTTTCTGAGGAAGTTTGAGCAACTTCATAGTTAGTTTATATGTGTTCTCTGTTCCATAGTTTTGGTTGGATCTTGATACTACAATTGTCTATTCATTTCTACTCTTTTCTCTTTTTAATACTTTTTACCCTTTATTATTTTTAATAATGAATGAACTTGACGGCAGATATATGAATGCATTCTAGTTGCTTGCAGATACAGTAGAAGAGAGCAATAGGTCCACTGCAGGAGTGCAAGTTAATACTGAGATAAAACAATTGAGGATGGAACTTGAAAAAGAACGTGATAAGTTGGCATATATTCAGTCAAAATTACATGGTACATTTGTGCTTTCTGAAGATTCAGAAATTATTCACAAGTTGTTTTAATATGTCTGATTTTTTCTTTTTCCATTCTCAGAGGAACACAAATTAAATGAATCTTTCCAGGAGGAACTCAAATCACTAAAATTAGACAGAGACAAAGTGAGTTTTAAAATCAGGTTATGATTTGCTTGATAGGCTTTTGACTTTGTTTGATTTTCATTTATAAGGCTATAGCACTCATCATTTCCCCCGGCTTTCATATGTACTGGAATTGTCTAATTCTTGTTTAAAAAGGGAAAAATATGTACACTACTTTGTTTAATCTTACTAGGGGTATGTTGGGGAGGACACAGGGAGATGGAGGAAGAGGAGAGGGGAAGGTGGTCAGAATATACTAATTTTTAATAGCATTAGATTAAATATAATTTCCTAGTTGACTACCGATTGATTAATATTTCTGGAAAAGGCATCTATAAAACTAGAGATGTAACAATCTTATATGCACAAATTGTTAAATTGAATTTCTACATTCAGTTTTCTTTGACAAATTTTCGGACCTTTCTTTTGGTTGGGCTTACACTTAGAAATTTAGGATGTTTCTTCAACAGGTAATTTTAGGGTCTGTATAACATATATATATATATATATATATATCTGTACTGATATAATTTTTTGTGAATGACCCCTGCTGTCAGCATACTCTTGCATCACTTACACATAGAAATAGGGTTTTTGATATATATACTTTTTTTAAATGTAGTCTTAGTGTCTAACAGTGTTGGGATGTTTTCCTCTTGCATGTCATGAGCAATCAGGCGTATTTGAGTATTTCTTATTTCCTTAATTTTATTTTCTCTTGGTTTTGGCATCTAAGCTGTGTTTTTGGTATGGCATGTAATCTTCTTTGTTGGCAGACCTCCATGGAAATGAGTGTATTGCGTAATGAACTGGGTGAGAAAATTTCAGAAATACAAAGACTGCAAATGGAGCTGAATAGGCGGGAGGATGAAGGTACTGATGACGTTTTGGAGAGTTTGAAAAGAGTAATTGCAAGCCTGGAAAAGGAAAACAGTAGTCTTAAGGTTGGTAGTTTGTGTATCATTAGCTTGTGTTTCACTTGTGAATAATTGTATTGTATTACTCAAAACATTTTACATTGCTATTTATTAAATGATGAGCTCCTGAATCCACTCAAATTATATATCATTGTATAGATGGAGAAAGATGAACTGGAGGTTTCTTTAAAAATAAGCAGGAACTCTTTAACTGAGAAAGTATTGTCAGGTCCTTCAGAGTCTTTGACTAAGCATCCAACTATTGTGAATGAGGTATATAAATTGTTGGGAACACAATGCCTTACTTTTCTGTTAGTGCTTTAGATGGTTCTCACTCTCTGTCCCCTCTCTAGTGAGTATTTGTGACCTTTTCTGGCAGGTCATGTTTGCTGGGCCCCCATTTGTAATGATGTTAAGTGAAATATTTTACACCATTGTGAATTTTTGATATTCACTTGTATTGTCTCCTTGCCTTGTAAATGAGTTATTATTAATTGTTGTTCTTCACAGATGGAAGATTCATCTGGAAGTTTCCCTGGAAAGGAAGAAATGGAGCTAAGTTTGCAAAAACTGGATAAAGATTTAAAGGAAACACGCCGTGAAAGGGACAAAGCATTACAAGAATTGGGCCGTCTTAAGCAGCATTTGTTAGAAAAGGTCACATGCCTTTAAGTCTTTAATTATATCTAGCAAAATCCACCCAATTTTTTCAACTGCACTAACATGTTAGTTATAAGCAATGTGAAATTTCCTAATTTTTCTTTTTAGTGATTTTTTTGGTGAATCTTTATATTGATTTTTTTTTTTTTTTTTTTGGGTTAATTACTGATTATGCTTTACAAAACTTCAACTGTTAGCACTTATCACCGGTATCAAAATGAAAAAATTGAGGCTAATATGCAGTGGAACAATCTCTTTCAGTCTTTCTTACATGCATTTCATCTCTATTTTAAGATGACATATTATTGGGTGGCCTGAATGATCAGAGACATATGTACGGACCATTCATATTTTAATACCAATGATATGTTGCTGCATCACTTGTAATATTTAGAAGAAATAAGCAGTTGATACAGTGGTCGGCCCTTTCAGTATACTTTCTTTAACTAGGACTTCGATATTTGATTTTTTAATGACCAAGCTTCTTATTTTGAGCTTGTATTTACTGCATTGGTGTTATATTTCCCTCTATCTGTGTGCATGGAAATGTTTCTAATTTACATTTATAGACTGTCAATGTTTCTGTTATCTGGATGTTTAACTTTTACTCTGTGGCTGTGTCAATTTCACTTTTCAGTGCTTTAGTAGACTCTGTGGCTGTTTCTCAAGATATGTAGTTTTAAAACTTTCCAAAACCAAAGCTAAATGTAGTTTTCTTGTTTAAATAATATAGGAATTTGAAGAATCTGAAAAGATGGATGAGGACAGCAAAATCATTGAACAACTCCGAGAAAATAATGAATATCAAAGGGCTCAAATATTACGTTTGGAAAAGGCTTTGAAGCAGGCCATTGCGAGTCAGGAGGAAATTAAGATGTCCAACAACAATGAAATTCTGAAGTCAAAGGACATTATTGATGACCTGAATAAAAAACTTGCGAACTGTATAGCCATTATTGATGCCAAAAATGTTGAGCTTCTTAATCTTCAAACTGCTCTTGGCCAGTACTATGCAGAAATTGAAGCTAAGGTAAACAAATGAACACTTTGTTTTCTGTTTTGTGTGTGTGTGTGTGATTTTGGGGGTTGTTACCATTAGAAACTCACAGACATGTAGCCGTGCTGTCTCTAGGTCATGGTTTTTATTTCGCTTTGATTATTGTATGTATAGGAACATTTAGAAGGAGATTTGGCACGGGCAAGAGACGAAGTAGCTAAACTTTCCAAGCTGTTGAAAGTAAGATTTCCTTCTTTCCTATATTATGATTTTGTTTCATAAGTCATTGTTATATTTATTTTATAAGCTAGCTGGTGTGCACTTTCTACCATGGATGCCACAATAAATGGGCTCATGCAACTGGTTATTTATTTTAAAGTTTTAACTGATTTTTGGTGGTTTATTTTTTGTATACTTCCAGTCTATATGGATTGCACTTGTATTACACTCTTCCAATAAATTAATTACTTTATATGTATCTATTATATTATATGTATTGGTTGGGTTCAAGTAACTTTTAGTAATGGTACATCGCTCAATATTTTTTTATTGCATGTGTATTTTGACAAGTCTTTCATTAATTATATTGTCTCCTTATACTTTCAGTGCCTGCGAAATATAAACATGTTTAGAGATCAATAACTATTTTATTTAGAAAATGAAGTAAGGATTCCTTCTTTCCAGTCTTATGATTTTGCTTCATAAAGTCATTGTTATATTTAATTTATAAGCTAGCTGGTGTGCACTTTCTACTATGGACGCCACAATGAGCTTATGCACTACGTGTCAATTTAGAGGACTATCTAGTTACTTTTAGTCACGTGACCTACTTAATAGTCAATGTGACTTGTTTAAATAATTTAATGAATCATTTAATTTAATACATGTGTACTTTTAGCCAAACAACCTATTTAATAGCCAATGTGACTTTTTAGATGAAGTAATGTATTATGTAATTTAATACACATGGATGGTCCTATGAACCACCATATAATGGGTTGGAGGAGATTCCTCCAAACCAATTTGGAGGAAAACTTTTGTGCCGTTTAAAATTTGGTCCAAAACATGGTTCGTTCACTTTTTCATCACCTGCAAAAGGTCAGATAACAGCAACATTTAGATGCAAATCATCCCTGCAAAGACCCTATCCCCCTTCTCAATTAAATTGGAATTCCCCAAGATCTGGCTCATTCAGAAAAGATCCTAACCTGTCTCATACACACTTTTAACACTGCTTTGTTCTTCATAGCCTGTTTGCTCTTTAAGCTGGGTGGACCTTTATCTTCACAGCTTTGGTTGTTCAAGTGAGAAAGAAAGGGAAAAGGGGAATTTATGAGGGGGAGAGAGAGAGAGAGAGACAGAGGTTGCTGAGAACATAAAGGTTTAGTGGATCTTGAATTAACCAGTCTCTTTCCAAATTGTAACACTGCTTTGTTTTTTGTAGCATGTTTGCTCCATAACTAGGGTGGATGTTTCCTTTTCACAGCTTTTAATGTTGAGTTTGAATGAAAGGGAAAGACCAAGAGGAGAGTTTGGGGGGGGGGGGGGGGGTTGTGGTGGGGGTGGGGGGGCGTTGGTGGTGATGAGTGACTATTGGCCAAGGTCATTTTATTAGTTATATATAATTTAAGAAATTTTTTTGGTGCCATTTCACTAATGATATAAAAACTTTTTATATACATATATTTCTGTGAAATACAATTTTAATAACATTATTGATAATCCTTGTAATCAATAAATAAATAAATTAAGGCTGAAATGCACTTTACAACCTCTAAGTTTGGGGTCATTTGAAATTGGTCCCTCTACTTTCATTTTAATTAAGGTAAAAATGCACTATACAAACTTTTAAGTTTTTTTTTTTTTTTTTTTTTTTTTTTTTTTCTGATAAGTAAGAAAGATGTATATTCAAAAAGCTTCCTCATGAAAAAACATAAGGTAGAGCAAGGAGCATAGAGAAGGAAACAAACAAAAAGAAAAAACAACAAAACAAACAAAAACCAACAAAGAACTAAGTATAGAGCAGAGAATTAAGGAACAAAGGGAGAGAGTCACTAGAGGTGAGTCCCTAAGCCCTGGACCAATCAAAAAGAGAACCACTAAAAAAAGTGAGCAACTGGTCATCGGATTTGTCCATATTCTCAAAAGTTTGCCAATTTCGCTCCCTCCAAATACACCACATAAGGCACAAATGAGCTAAATTCCAAATGCTAGAAGAGTGCTTTCCAAACCAATTCCACCAACCAAAGAGCGTATCTGCAATTGGTCCTTTGACTTTCAAAACTTTAAGTTTGGGGTTGCTTTCAAATTGGTCCTTTGACTTTCAAAACTTGCAATTTATACCCTTGACTATTATTGTGCTGTTAATGTGCTCCTTTTGTTATGATCTATCACATTTTCGTTGTAAACCTACTTGAAAATGATGTCATTTATCTATTTTCTATTTAAAATGATATCATTTGTGGGTGGTTAGTTGTAAGACAAAGTTTAAATACAAAATTGGTTGTAGTTTTAGGTTACAACCTTACTCAATATTTTTTTTTTATTAGAGATAAATTTTGACAAATCCATCATTGGATTACATCTTCTTATATCCTCCATGCTTGCAAAATTTATAAAAAATTAAAGATTAATAGCTATGTTATCAATAAATTGTTTAAATTGCAAGTTTTTGTAGTTTAAAATTATGCATAAAATTTAAATTTATAAATCATAGAGTAAATAATATCCGATTAATACGAAATTTAACATGTGTATTAAGAATGTAAAGAACATGCAATTTAACGGTTAGATTTTCAAAGTATGAAATAATGTTTATTTTATTAAGTAAAGTTGTAGCCTTAGGCTACAACCAATTTTGTAGCTAAAATTCGTCCTAGATTTTAACAGATGTTGATGGAAGGGGCACGTTGACATTCTTGATATATTTGATGGTGTAAATTGCTAGTTTTCATAGCCAAGGATCAATTTAGAAGTGATCCAAACTTAGAGGATGTAATAGGATTTTAGCATGAAATGATTGTTAATTAAATTATTTATGGTGGTACGGTTTGCTTTTAGTTGAACCTTTGGTTGGATCTCTAAATCTTGAACCACTTATTTTTATAGTTTTCTTAATGGTCTATTCTTTTAAACAACGATTTTTCCTTTGTCATCTTTAGGATGCAGATCAATGGGCAGAGGTATCAAAGGAGGAGAAGGAAGAAATTTTGGCCAAGCTTTCCCAATCTGAAAAGATGCTAGAAGAATGGAAAAGCAGAGTAAATAAGCTTGAGGAAGACAATGCAAAAGTACGGCGTGCTCTTGAGCAGAGTATGACAAGGCTTAATCGGATGTCAATGGATTCAGATTATCTTGTTGACAGGTTAGTAGGTTTAAATTTTTAATTAAAATTATTGCCATTTAACATTGGTTATCATTTTATTATTGTATATGAACACATTATCTTCACTACTACATTGCCTTGTGTGAGGTGGAGACTGTATACACATAATAATATGACTGGTAAATGTTGGCAGGCGCATTGTGATCAAGTTACTGGTGACCTACTTCCAAAGAAATCATAGCAAAGAGGTATGTTTATTTCATATTACGATTATAGTTCCTTCAGGATGCACGCTGGGAATGAATCTCTGTTCCCAACATGTGCAAAATTGCTCATGCCAAAGTTAGTGAGGTATATAATTGGGTGACTTCTATCTGGATATCACCAAGGCCTTGGATGATTATCAAGTTCTCACTTTAGATGGTCTGGATTTCCAAGTTGAATATTCTAAAAGAAATGAACCCATAGTCGAAGGAAGGAAAGTAAAGGGGAAAGCTGGAAAAGATAATATAAAGAACTATTAAAAGGAGAAAATACATTTACTAGATTGACATCCCACACTCAGACGTTAAACATTTGTTAACATACTATATTGAGGTGGGGACCTTTCACTGAAAACGATCTAGACTTTGGCAGTTGTTTCCTGCAGCCACTTAAGACAGTTTGGCCGCATAAATTCCACTGGCCTACAGCAGTCTCATGTTGACTATTATTGCTGGGGAAGCTAATTGCTTACTCTTCCATACTGGTTGAAGTAGTTGTCCTCTCAGAAATTTTTATTATATATTTGGGCAGGTTCTGGATCTTATGGTTCGCATGCTGGGATTCTCTGAGGAAGACAAGCAAAGGATTGGTGTTGCTCAACATGGTGCAGGCAAAGGTGTTGTTCGTGGAGTACTAGGGCTACCTGGCCGCCTAGTTGGTGGTATCTTGGGAGGAGGTTCGGCTGAATCAGCTGCAACAACGGCATCCGAAAACCAGGTAATCATTTTTTCTAAAGATTGACTGATATCCATATCTACAAAAATGTATTTTGCTTGCTCATGGTCTTTTAATGCTTTCCATTGTTGTTGTTGTTGTTTTTTTTTTTTTTTTTGTGCGCATCTGGTCATTAGTGCATGCTCTGGACTCTAGGCTAGATTTGGTGCAGATATGATGTCCTGAAAAATACTTATCAACAAAATACGCTGACCTGAAACATGCCCCCAATGTTGAAAATGAGGCTGATCAAATTGTTCTATTGTTTATATTGCCATTTTGATGGCAATGGTTAGCATGACTGGGCACGTTCTTCTCTTATAATAATGAGATGGTTGGTGAGTTGAGTTCAAGATCCATTGGGTGTATGTAACTTATCAATAATAATAATAAAAAGTACTGCCATTCTGACATTTGCTGCAAGCATTAACATTCTAGTCTGATATCAAGTATGCATTTGTGAATTCTGTCCAATAAGCAAGGGCAATAGTTAGCCTAAAGCATATATTTTCTCTACCAGTCTTTTGCAGATCTGTGGGTTGATTTTCTTCTCACGGAAAATGAAAGAGAGAGAAGGGATTTGGCAGATGTTGCTGGAAGATCCAAGGAAAATTCACATGGAAGAGGTTCCAATGCTGCAGTTGCTGATGCATTCATGGCCAACCATGCAACAAATTCTGCCGGTACTGCATCATCAAGTTTCTCAAGATTAAATTTCTCACCTAACCAGAACTCTAGTCCTTTTCCCTCTCGTGGAGATTTTCGGCATTCTGAACATTTTGATTCTGAGTTTTCAACAGTACCCCTCACATCATCAGATAACACCCCACAAATCTCAAGACTGCTTCCAAAATATTGAAAATGAAATGGATGTAATTAATCAAAGGTATAGATTACTATGTGTTCATGTTGTAGCAATCTTTTTCAATCAATTCTTTTACATTCAAATAAAGAGTTACTTCCGTTAGCTGTGTGGACTGTTCTTTTTGGATCTTAAATGTAACTGTGTATGTGTAATTCGGGAGACCAACCCGCTCCACTTCCTTTCCAAAACAGGTAACACCTTCCCTACGTTCTTTTCATTTATAAGTGGGGGTGAAGGCGACGACAAACTTAGTTAAACAAACTGAAAGTTTCACATTGATAAACAAACATGGATAAACAAATTGAACTTTCTAAGACGAAATTTTAGGGCTTGAAAAAATTCTAGCGTCTCAAGCTACATTGTATTGTTTCATTTCAATTTTGTTTACAACAAAAAAATGTGGGTGCTATGCAGTCCAGTGTGCTACTATTTCAGGATTTTGTCACGTTTACACACACGAGCTTGTGATTGTTTTTTTGTTTTTTTTGGAGGGGGTGGGTTTGGGGGGTGGTGATGTTGGAATTAGTTCTTTTAAACGTTACACCAATTAGTAAAAGTGAGCGCATGTGTGCGTGTGTTAGGTTCAACCGTTCAACTTATATTTAGTGTAATTATCGTTAGCATTACACCAATTAGTAACACTTTAATCTCTTTACCAATTTTTCAAAAAAAGATGTATTATTGGTAGTTTTATATATTCGAGAATTTTGAAGCAGTTAAATGGTCTTGATGTAGTGTCACAATGGGGTATGTAATTTAAAAAACAAGCATTCAAGAGGCATCCTTAAAAGTCAGTTGGAAATGTGGTTGTGGTCAGTCCTTAGTCTTGAAAATAAGCTTCGTATTTACTAAGTCGTGTTTGTGTTAATCTTGTATTTTTTTTTTAATTTTTAATTTTATTATTATTATTATTATTATTATTATTATTATTATTTTTTATGTAACTGAAAAATGGTTAGCGGGCTATGACCAGTGTAGCTTCTCTACATGGGCATAACTATAGTAGTACCTTAACCGCTCCCAAGCTAAGATTGCACACCACAATTGTTGATAAGATAGGTGAACAACCTCTAGGTGGAGTATAAGGACTGGCAAATTGATTGATACTTGATACTATTTGTTTGGCCTGCACAATGGCCAAAAATGCTATTATGAAGTCACATGCTCTACTGTGAAGTAATGCTACGATATTTAAAAAATGTTATGATGTTTACTCCTTGGTAGAGCTCCTACACCACTGATCCACTACATACATAAATGATGGTATTCAAAGAGTTTTTTTTTTTTTTTTTTTTTTTTTTTTTTTTGACTTTTAGTCATTTCAAAGTCAAATAGATTCTTTTGGTCTCTTGGCCACTCTAAAGATTACTATTGCTCCATGCGTAAAGGAAGTCATTTCAAATTCTTCTACATGATAATGTTTTGGATATTCTTTTGGTTTTTTGCCTTTTCAAGCTTTCTAGTGAAGGAATTCGAACTCATGCCTTGAGACATGTTGGCCAAGCCCTTACCACTAGACCAACTTACATATTGTGTTAGATCCTTGATGCCTTAGAGGGTGTGACGTATGTATTGCCTCTTGGTGGAGCACAACTATGCAAGTGGCTTTATGATAGCGGCTCCGCAAATGTGATGGTTCGTGGCTATAGCTTGGGAGGCTGCATGTCATGCATGTGCTGTGGCCTTGTGGGCAACAAGTGCAGTGAGGTATGGTAGCCTTTTGTGGGTTTGGCCTTGGGCAGTTAGGCATGCGATGGGTAAGTTGCAGTGCCTCATTTTTGTTTTTACCACTCCACAAAACCAAAAGGAGAGTTACATAACTTAATCTTAATAACATTATTGTGTGATTTAATTCATATGGACATAACTAAATGCCAGACTAATATCTCTAACAGATTTGTGTTTATAAATGTATATTGATGGGACAACAACTCTCTAAGTTCGTCCATTAAGCTCGTCCACATGACAGCACGCCCATTAAGATGCTCGTCCTGGTCAATCTCGTCCTGGAGAACACATCTTGAACAACCTCGTCCTGGGTAAGATCGTGACTCTTCACTATGAACCGTTGCCAGCAACGGTTAAAGAAAGCAGAGCCAAGCAATATAACTTCCATAGCAGTTATGGAAGTTATCTCCAAACTTTCTGGACTCCACAACAACGGGGGAAGTTACATAAGAGAAATAACCGCTTATACACACTATATAAGCATCCTAAGAGAAGGTAAAGGGATTAGTTCTTTCCTCCAACATTTTTGGAATTAACAAAATACTGACTTTGCCATCGGAGGTTTTTTGGCCGGCCTCCACCGGTCTCCTCTGAGTTCTTTGTTTGTTTTTCAGTATTTTGCCAACAGCCTTTCGATCGTTAGTGCCTGAGACTTTCAGCCCATTGATTTCAAAGGAATTATCAGTTGGCGCCGTCTGTGGGGAACTTGTCGCGCTCGAACTTGTTAAGTTCTGCAATTTCTTTCTCTGACAAAGGGTTGAAATGGTTCGGACAAGATCAAGGGCTACTAGTCTAGGTCCTCAAGAGAGTAGAGACGCCTCCAGTAACCCCCGTCGTGGTCACCAATCAGCACCTGTCATGTAACCATTTTCTGTCCAGCACATGCAGTCAATGGCCGCTGCCATGGCGGAGTTAACTCGCCAAAATCAGGAATTGAGAAGGGAAGTTAATCTCAGAAGGCAACGGCATGAGGCCTATGGAGAAGAGCATGGATAGAGCTAGGGAGATGGAAGAAATGCAGAGCTGGAAAGCCAATCAAAGTGTACTGCACCTAGAAGGGTACCACATTTGGAGAGAGAAATAGACCAGATGAGGAAGGTTATGGATGAGATGAGGGAGAACATGAGAAGGGTAAACCCCATAGAAGATTTAGTTCACAGAACTGATTCTCCCTTTACGGCTTCCATCAATGGCCATCCCTTGCCACCGAAGTTCAAAATGCCTTCTTTAGATGCATATGATGGTACTCGTGATCCCTTTGGCCATATCACTACCTTTAAGACTACCATGCATCTTCAAGGGGTTCTAGATGAGATAATGTGTAGAGTCTTTTCAACTACCCTTAAAGGGCCCGCGTGAGTGTGGTTCAGCAAGATACCCCCAAACTCAGTAAGTACCTTTGAAGAATTGAGTGAGCTATTTGTTAATAATTTCATTGGAGGACAAAGACACAAACATTCTTCATCCAACCTGTTAACCATAGAGCAAGGAGAAAATGAGAGTTTGCAGTCCTTCATTACTCGTTTCAATAGAGAAGCTTTGGTGGTAGATGAGATGGATGACAAGCTATTGTTAGCAGCCTTCCACAATAGGATCAACTTTGACCTATTTATCCACAAGCTTTATGAATAAAAGTCCCAAACTATGGTTGAACTCATCCATTCGGCCCAAAACTTCATGAATGTAGAAGACGCAATTATTGCCAAGAAGAGGAAAAGAATGGAAGCGAATGCTTAACGCCACTCCGAACAAGGTCCTCATCCAAAGAAAGGATGAACAGAAGATAGGAAAGATCGAGACAATAAGAAGGCAGGTCCTTTAGCGCGGAATCAACAGTATACGCTGCTAAACATACCGCTGGAGCAAGTCCTTATGCAAATCAAGGACAACCTTTCTTTGAAGTGGCCAGAGAAACTGAAGGGAGATCCTAACAAGCGCAACAGGAACAAGTATCGTCGCTTCCATAGAGACCATGGGCATGACACAGATGAATGTTTTAATTTAAAATAGCAAATTGAGAATCTCATTAGATAAGGGAAATTGAGGAATTTCCTTGGACGAGATCACAAAGACGAGAAGTTGAAAGGGAAAGTAGAAGAGTCGTCACGACCTCCACTTAGAGAAATAAGGGTAATTATAGGTGGTACAACAACTTAGTCGTCTAAGTCAAGAAAGACATACCTGAAGGTAGTTCAGAATGTTCAACTCTCTGAATGATCTACCAAGATGAGAAACACAGACGAGCAGGCTATCACTTTTACGGACAAGGATGGAAGAGAATTCATCACCATCATGACGATGCTATTGTCATCACCTTAGTTATTGCTGATTACACGACTAGAAGAGTGTTGATAGACAATGGAAGCTCAGCAATTATTCTGTATTATCCAGCTTTTCAGCAAATGAGGATTGGATGAGATCAGCTCCGTCCAGTACATTCACCTCTAGTGGGTTTCAGAGGAATGAAGGTACAGCCTGTAGGCACCGTTACGTTGCCAGTGGTAGTAGGGGCATATCTACAGTAGGTAACCAAAGATGTAAATTTCCTTGTGGTAGATTGCTTGTTCTCTTATAATGCTATAATTGGAAGACCAAATTTAAATAGTTGGAAGGCAGTCACATCCACTTACCACCTGTCAGTTAAATTCCTTACGGAGCATGGGGTAGGACAAGTGTAAGGAGACCAGCTGGCAGCGAGGGAGTGTTATTTGGCCATGCTTGCCATGGACGAGCAACAGCAGACGATGAGCATCGAAGAAAGGAGAATTGTGGCTGAACCCACCGAAATGTTAGAAGATATTTCTTTAGATGAGAGTAACCCTGAGAGGCGTACTAGGATTGGGGCAAATTTAGAAGAGAAGATTAAGAAGGACCTCATCCAATTTTTGAAGAAAAACACTGATGTATTCACTTGGAGTCATGAGGATATGCCAGGCATAGATCCTAGGGTCATCACCCACCGTCTAAACGTATGTCCTTCCTCCAAGCCAGTGTGACAAAAGAAAAGGGTGTTTACCCCTAAGAGAGATAATGTCGTTGAAGACGAGGTTCAGAAGTTGATGGTAGCAAAGTTTATATGAGAAGTGTCCTATCCAGATTGGTTGGCCAATGTAGTAATGGTCAAAAAGGCAAATGGCAAGTGGAGGATGTGTGTAGATTTTACTGATCTAAACAGGGTTTGCCCTAAGACAGCTAGTCATTGCCACGCATTGATCAACTGGTGGATTCCACCATAGGCCATAAATTACCTAGTTTTATGGATGCTTTCTCAGGATACAATCAAATAAGGATGGACGAGGCCGACCAGGAGAAGACATCCTTTGTTACTAGTCAAGGCTTGTTTTGTTATGAAGTAATGCCCTTTGGTTTGAAAAATGCTGGAGAAACATACCAACGGCTAGTCAATCACATGTTCCGTCCTCAAATTGGACGAAATATACAAGTTTATGTGGATGACATGCTGGTGAAAAGCTTGGACGAGGGAAAACATCTGGACGACCTACAAGAGACATTTAATACACTCAGGCAGTACAATATGAAGCTGAATCCCACCAAGTGTGCTTTCAGATAGCATTAGGAAAGTTTCTTGGACTTATGGTTTTGCACAGAGGGATTGAGGCGAACCCGGAAAAGATTAAAGCAATCTTGGACATGAAGCCTCCGTAGAGTATCAAAGAAGTCCAGTCTCTTACCGGGTGAGTTGCTGCCCTCAATAGGTTTGTTTCTAAAGCTACTGACAAATGTTTACCATTTTTTAAGATTCTAAAGAAAGCATTTAAATGGACGGACGAATGTCAAAAAGCCTTTCAAGACTTGAAGACGGACCTCGTTATAGCTCTATTACTGAGTCTGTCTGTGATGGGAGAAGAGCTGTTTTTATACCTAGCAGTGACCCCGTATGCCGTGAGCTCAGCATTAATAAGAAAGGAAGGAAAAGTACAAAAGCTAGTATACTATACTACCAGAGTATTGAGGGGAGAGGAAGGATGATATCCGCTAATAGAAAAGCTAGCTTTTGCACTTATCATGGCTTCTAGGAAGCTAAGGCACTACTTCCAAGCCCATGTAATTAATGTTATGACAGACCACCCGCTCAAGAAAGCAATGAACAAATTGGAAGCTGTAGGATGACTAATCCAGTAGGCCGTTGAACTCAGCGAGTTTGACATCTAATACCAACCAAGGCATGCTATAAAGGCTCAGGCCTTGGCAGACTTTATTGCGGAGTTCACACCAAGCTGCGATGATATAGAAGGAATGGAAAATAGTAAGAAATGGGTCGTCCTTGTGGATGGTTCGTCCACACAACATGCAGGAGGAATTGGAGTGGTTTTGCAATCCCCTGAAGGAGACAAGTTGAAGTATAAGGTCTGTTTGCAATACCAAGCAACCAACAATGAAGTTGAATATGAAGCCCTTCTGAAAGGGTTGGAGTTCGCTAAATCAGTGGAAGTAAAGTCAATACTCGTCCTAGGAGATTCTTAGTTGGTTATGGGTCAAATAAATGGGACGTATAAGGCAAAGGAAGAATGAATGAAGAAATATTTAGAAAAAGTGTTGCAGCTTGTGAAGAAATTCAAAGAAGCTAACTTTGTTCAAGTCCCAAGGGAGGAAAACGTGGAAGCAGATACGTTAGCGAAGGAAGCCTCAGTGATAGGAGCCATGGACGAGTTTGATGAAGTACAGTATATCCCAAGTATAGATCTTCCCGAACGAATAGAGAATGAAGAAAATTGGATGACCCCAATACTATCATATTTGAAGGACGGAAAACTTCCAGAAAGGAAAGATGAAGCCAGAAAACTCAGGGTTAGAGCAGTCAGGTATGTCCTTATAGATGAGGTTTTGTACAAGAGAGGCTTCTCTCAACCTTATCTCAAGTGCCTAGCTCTAGATGAGGCGAACTATGTGTAAAGGGAAGTTCATGAAAGAGCCTGTGGAAATCATTTAGGAGCCAGATCACTCATTAACAAGGTCATCCATGTGGGGTATTACTGGCTAACTTTTCAAGCTGATGCAAAAGCCTATGTCAAGGTATGTGACCAGTGCCAACGATTCAGTAATATCCCCAGAAAACCATCAGAGTATCTCACCCCGATGATGGCCTTGTGGCCATTTGGCAATGGGGCCTAGATATCTTAGGTCCTTTTCCTCTCGGAACTAGACAGATGAAATTCTTGGTGGTGGGGATAGACTACTTCACCAAGTGGGTGGAAGCAGAACCCTTAGCGAATATTACACAGCAGAATATGAAGAACTTTGTTTAGAAAAACATCTTATGTAGGTTTGGGGTGCCCAGAGTGTTGGTATCTGATAACGGATGACAATTTGATAATGCCCTTTTTAGAGATTTCTGTGAACACTTTGGAATCCAAAATCATTATTCTGCCCACCCTCAAGCCAACGGTCAAGCCGATGTTACAAACCGATTCTTGTTGAAAATCATCAAGACTCGGCTTGAGGGGGTAAAGGGAGTATGGCCAGACAAGTTACTTGGTGTCCTTTGGGCATACAGAACAATGGTGAGAATCCCTACAGGGGAAACTCCTTTCAAGTTAGCCTATGGGAGTGAAGCAGTTATACCCGCGGAAGTCCACATGGCCAATCACAGGGTGACGACGTATCAAGATAAAGAGAACGAGGAATAACTCCGTGTACACGTCGATTTGATAGATGAGGTAAGGACGGACGCAGAACAAAGGATGGCAAGGTACAAGAACCTCATGGCTAGGCAGTATGATGCAATGGTGAAGCCAAGACGATTCAACATAGGTGACCTCATTCTGAAGAGAGTTTCTCTAGCTACCAAGAACTCAGCTTATGAAAAATTGGGAACTAATTGGGAGGGACCCAACAGGGTATCAACTAGAAGAGACAAGGATCCTACTACTTGGAGGCCCTGGATGGGAGGAAACTGAAACATCCTTGGAATGTTGAACACCTGAGGAGGTATTACCAGTAGTGCCCACCTGGATGAGTGTTACCCTGGATGAGCTTGCTTAACTATATAAGGAGCTTGTTTATCTACATATCTTTAGCATTATTTTATGATGTTATTTTATTGCTTTTATGATGTGGTTATGGACAAAAGAATTTGTTTGTATTTTGTTTAACTTATAAGAAGGCATTAGCTCATGAGCATATGCCTCATCTGTGAACAATATTTATGCTATGTACATAATGTTTGTGTAAATTCATGATTTCCATACTACATTTGTTCAAACCAAATCATAAGAAGGCTGAAAAGCCCAAGACGAGAAAATTCTCTGGATGCGGAGAATTAACGTCAAGCTTTCCTAAAAAGCAAAACAAAATGTCATCATCCAAATAAAGGATAAAGAAAAACTAGCTTCACTGAATAATAGTAAGTTTAGAGAATATCCATCCATGTAACGGACGAGGTAAAATGTTATGCACGTCCAACCCATGGACGAAGAAATGCATGAGCACATTTGATAAAATGCATGTTGAAACAATCCAATTTGTGGACGAGTAAAAGGTTTTCATAAAAGATGAGCCAGCTAAGTTTAAGGACGAGTAATGCTAGAAAATCACCATTACACAAGGACGATGTTATACTTTGCAAAATTCTAAGTATGACAAGAAAATGCATGTCCCCTGGATGAGTAAAAATTAAAAGTAATCAGAAAGAAATCTCGTCCATACAATAATAGACAAAGGGCAGACAACCAATGTCCAAACACCCTCATAATGTTCAGTAGCTCGTCCTGAAAACTATGGACAAGCTTAATGTACTTGAATTACATTTAAAAAAAAAAAAAAAGAGTACAACTTAAAAGTCTTGTCTTTAAGCAGGAGGGGCATCATCCTTGGGTTCATCCTAGGGAGGTAAGGTGCTAGCATCATCTTCAACGTTTACGTCCTCTGAACTCGCCTGGACGAGGGAGCTTGTGGCAGCACCAAGATTGAGCTTTATAGAGCTAAAGTCAAGGTTAGGGAAGTTCCCCATGGCATCTTGCTTGAAGTCCTCAAACCTAACTGCATAATTCCTGTCCAGTGTGTCAGTAAAATTCTTGGACGATTGAAATTCTACAATTGCGTCCTCCTTGGCCTTCTCAAGAAGAGCACTCAGCTCGTTGTTCCTCTTTTGGAGGTCGTCAAGACGAGTGTCCTTCTCAAGGACGTCACTTCTAAGCTCTTCATTGAGATTCCTCAACTTCTTAGCCTCGTCCATAGCTTTAGCAGCCACCTCAGCCCATTTCTTGTTCTCGTCCTTCACCTCTTTGATCCTCTTTTCCAACAAAACCCTCATCTTGTCTAGATCAGTTGCCTACCTAGACGCAACAATGAACTTACCTATAAGGGTGAAGATTTGGTTAGAACCAAACAAATACATATTCTAATAATTGATAAAGACGAGACAAAAAATGACTACTTACCTTGAAAAGATCATGAACACCAGAGTGCTCAAAATCCTTCAGGGACATATTGTAATAGGCTGTCACATCCGTGACAGTCACTGCTGTTGTAAACCTCTCCCAAGCCAAGTCCTCGTTCCCAAGAAGGTGTTGAGGAGCTTCTTTCAAAGGCTGAGACGAGGAAGGAGTATGAATTGTGGACGAGATCTTCTTGGACGGAGGATCTTTGGGCTCTGAGCTAAGTATTTGTATCAAGGGCTGTAAATCAGGGACGAGGAGAGTAGGTTGAACGTCTTGATGCTTAGACGACTTTCTTTTCTTCTCCCTACTGCGCCTACTTGGGAGATCACCCAAGTCAACCCTCGACGATATATTTTCTCCTTTCTCACCTGCTAATGGACGAGTTTGAGGTTGCACTCCCTACTTAATTGTCTCATCCATCACCCCTTTGTTTTTGTTCTCTTTCATCCTGGCCATTCCTAAAAAGTAAGGAAGTCAAAAAAGAAAAAAAAAAGAAAAGGGAAGAGAGCTTATGTTTACCTGTTGTAGCCTCGAGTGCAAGGGCTTCAATAGAAGGCTCAGGACCTAAACCCCAAATAGCAAGACATCAAAGACTTACTAAAGAATGGAATGCCCTATTAGTGTACAGACGAACCTTCTAGACACATTCAATGTAAGGCCTACTTAAATGAGGTCGTCTAGCACCTGAAAAAAAGAGAGGGAAGACGGAGAGCATTGAGTTAGAGCTTTTAAACAATTATAAACAAAAATGAAAACAATGAATAGCAAGGATAGGATGAGCATACATTCATGAAGAAGGTTCCCTAACTCCCCTGTGTAGGGAGGAAATGGGTCCCTGTCAACCTCAGTAGGGTGTCCAGCCCAGAAACCTGAGATGAAGAAGAACTTCGTTTTCCTGTTCTTATCTGAGGAGACTAAAGACTTAATTAGTCTACAATCTCTTCCCCTGGCAGTGAATTGATAAAAGCCAAGGGATTGGTTAATTTATGAGGGCTTGTAGCAATAAAGGAACTCGTCCACAGTGAGAGGACAGTTCCCCTCAAACACCCCTCTCCACAAAACTTGCATGGAGACAACTAACCTCCATGCATTAGGATTAAATTGACAAACTCCTATACCTAACCTAGTCAACAGCTCCCTAGCAAAAGTATTCAAAGGTAGCCTAAGACCCCCTAAAAGATAAGCCTCGTAAATACCTATCCCAAGACGAGGCTGACAGCACCATTCTCCCTCAACGGCTAATCTAGGGTTAAGCTCGTCTGGGATTTGGTACCATCTTCGAAGTAGATTTAACTTACTATCATCCATCCTAGAAGCTACCCCTATGGCACAACTATAAACTACCTCAACCTCGTCTTGACCAGTAGATGAGGGGGCGCTCGTCCCTGTCTTGAAACCTGACTCAGATCTCGTCCTAAGTTCTTCCTGAAAAACTTCTAAGGGGATTCTAGGGAACCCAGACTCATACTCGTCTGTAGTATTCCCTTCACTACTACTATCACTATCACTAGAACCACTAAAACTACTAGGATTAGTATACTCGTCTATAGCCTTATCCACGTTGTCACTAGACGAGGAAAGTACAACCTTAGCCATCTTAAAAAGAAAAACTAAGGATGAAGATGGGGAAAATACCTGGAACTAGGATGAAGGAAGGCTATAGATGCAGGAAGCTTCTAGACGAAGATCTAGGACGAGGAAGGGTGAAGAGGGAAATCTCAGAAATGGGGAGGGTAACGGAGGTATTCCACTATTTATAGGGAACAAACCCTGGCACCTAAAGCTACATGACCAATCAACAAGTGACATGTGGCATGCTCCTTAGTTAGATCAATCGACATGATTTTTCACTAATGAGCTCATGACACGTGGCATACCAATTTGTGGTTGAGGACATACTCGTCTTACATCTCTTTGGATGACCTATGGACAAGGGGGCAATTGATGGGACAACAACTCTCTAAGTTCGTCCATTAAGCTCGTCCACATGACAGCACGCCCATTAAGATGCTCGTCCTGGTCAATCTCGTCCTGGAGAACACATCTTGAACAACCTCGTCCTGGGTAAGATCGTGACTCTTCACTATGAACCGTTGCCAGCAACGGTTAAAGAAAGCAGAGCCAAGCAATATAACTTCCATAGTAGTTATGGAAGTTATCTCCAAGCTTTCTGGACTCCACAACAACGGGGGAAGTTACATAAAAGAAATAACCACTTATACACACTATATAAGCATCCTACGAGCAGGTAAAGGGATCATTTCTTTCCTCCAACATTTTTGGAATTACACAAAATACTGACTTTGCCATCGGAGGTTTTTTGGCCGGCCTCCACCAGTCTCCTCTGAGTTCTTTGTTTGTTTTTCAATATTTCGCCAATAGCCTTTCGATTGTTAGCACTTGAGACTTTCAGCCCATTGATTTCAAAAGAATTATCACATACTATTATTAAATAAACCAGAATGCATTTATTAATAACATACTATTTAATAATTAGTTAATGTAAGAGTTCTCCAATAATTGAAAATAATAACCAAATGAGAAAGTATCACTACTGAAATAATTACTATAACATATCAAGCAGTAGTAAGTAATTTATTTTAAAAAATGTGATTTAATTCTTTTACATTCAAATAATTACTCGTCTGTTTTGACTGATTTACCAATCCATGAAATAATAAGCAATGCGTTCTTTCTTCTCAAAAAAAAAAAAAAAAAAAGGTCCTATGTAATTTATTAAAAAAATTTAGTTGAATAAATTATATTAAAGAAGTGTCATCTTGGTTTCGTTTTTCAAACGTTGGAAATGGGGTGATTTGCAGTGCACTGAGATATTATAAGCTAAATTTGAAATGGGAAAATGGTACACCAAACAACATATATATATATATATATATATATATTTTTTTTTTTTTGTAATTCAACAATCTAGTGTCGTTGACAATATTAAAAAATTGGCAGAAACACCATTTTCGTCTCTATATTTTGGTGTCATAGTCAATTTAGTCCCTCATATTTTGGTAGTGGTCAATTTGATCCATGTTGTTGAAAAAAATATATACATTACTAGAGGTCATGTAGACACATACCTTTGGTGGAACAGATCACCAAATTGCCGGATCTTTTTCTTTACTTGCTTTACGAACCCCTCACGATCTCCTTTGTGGAACACCTCAAAGTCGCAGGAAAGGCTACTAGAGTCTCTCCTAATTTTCATGCTCCAAATTCTAGGGAACAGTAGATGATATCCCAAAGAGATGGCTTATTTTGAGAGAGCACTCAAAACTATACGTATATTCACTCACTGTGTCTAACCTCTATTTGACTGATGTAGGAGTATTTAAATACTAGTAGAGATTCACTTACTATCAAATATATGTGATCCCTAAAAGACCTCATCTTTTAAGTTTCAAATTACTCCACCACTGATATTGATAACTCATATCAATATCTATTAAGTTTAAATTACCTCACTACTGATATTGATAACCCATACCAATATCAGTTAGTTTAAATTTAAACTTACTTATCAGATAAGCCATGTGGACAATCCATGGGCCATGGTTTATGGGTTGGATCAAAACCAGCCCAAATTTCTAACACATGTTATTTACAACTTGTAATTAATTTGGTCCTTATCGTAAACTAACAGAAAATGCATACATGGCAAATTGTTTACATTGTTCGCACACACATGGCTAACATAATAATATAAAATCAAATAATTAAGTATTAAAAAAGCCATGTAAGCATTTTAATAAAAAAAAAAAAATTCAATGTAAAAATAAATTCTAAAAAAAATTAATTGAAAGAAAACAAATAAAGAAAATGATTTTTTTTAAATCCACAATTTCAATTATATTCTTTCTATTCTTCTGCACTTTCTTACCTCCCAAACACAAAGCAATCTAAAAATCCCAACCAAAATGAAACCCTTTACCAAATTAAACACACAATAGAACCCATCAAATACTAATCATGAACAAACATTGAAAAGATCTTAACCTACCTGAACCATATCAATCCTTTCACCTCTCTAATGATTCCACTTCTCTAATGATTAAGATCTCAACTTGCTATTTCGTGCAGGATATTATTCTTTCCTATGGTGACTAGCAAAAGAATGAGAACAAAGGAAACACAAAAATAAGCAATGGATAAGTGTGGATTTGATTAAGCCTTTGTTTGGGAGGAGTGAATGGAAATGAATGAAAAGAATAATTTTAAAATATTTTTCCCTTCCCTTGTTTTGAAGTTTTAATGGAGAGAATGAAAAGTTCATTCCCTTGTTTGAGAGTTTAAGTGGGATGGAATGGAATAGGTAGGAAGAAATACTCATTTTTCTTTATTCCCTTAAAACCTCAACTTTTCATTCCCTCGAAATTTGGAGGAATTGGAGGGAATAAAATTAGATTTAATGAATTTTTTTACCCAAACTCCTAAAATATCCCTATATGTTCAACCATTTATTTCTAAATAGGGGTCTAATATTAATATCATCATAAAATGATTCTATTCTTTTCCCTCTATGTTACTCACAAACAAAGTTACTTACGTTCCATTCATTTTCATTCCTTTATTTTAAACGTCCAGCCAAGGTTACTTAATTCCATTTCATTTCATTCCTTTCCCTTGCTTAAATACATTCCATTCCATTCCATTCTCTTATGAACTCCCAAATGAAGTTAGGAAATCCTCAAGATTGAGATTCTTCATCAAGCCTGATCTCCACCGTGACCATGTCAATCTAAAGAGAATGAGAGGGAGAAAGAAAAAGAGAGTGAGTTCATGAGAGGGGGGTCTGAGTGTTTTGATAGTTTGTTTGCTGGGAAATATATGAAAAGAGAAAGAATAGAAAAGAAAATTTGAATCTTGATAACTGTGTGTACGTGCTAGTTAGATCTGTAAAAAAAGTGTGTGAGATATCTAATAGTACATTTTGATGAAAAAGATCAAAAACAATAAAAATGGAAGCTTTAACACCCTGATGTCGAGAGAAAAAGAAAGTAATGCAAGGAAAGTAAAGATGACAATGGGATGAACGTGGAAAACCTTTTGAAATGGAAGAAAAACCATGGGTGAGCAAGGGTGAATATCCCTTGCTCTGTCAAGCTTTGTATTATGTAAAAGAAGAGGCTTCCCTTGTACAGTAGTGATGTTCTTAGATTTGCGCTTGGGTGCCATGCTTAGTCTATCCGAGAGAGAGAGAGAGAGAGAGAGAGAGAGAGAGAGAGAGAGAGATAACACAGTCACAAAAGAGAAAATATAAAGAAAAGAAATAGAACGAATGCATGAAATATGCATGAACATGTGACGTGATAAAAAATAATTGCATCATGGGTTGAAACCCAATCCAAACCTACTAGCACACAATTTTCAATAATCAAAGCACACATCTAAATGCATTAAACATTGTGAAAATGCTAATGGAATGCAATGCATGATCATATAACATCAATTAAACAACACCCAACCCAAAAATCTCACAAAAAACCTCAAAAACCTCAAAATTTTTCAAAAACCCCAAAACCTAGGTCTAAAATGCATGAATGCATGAAGAATGAAGAATATAGGACACTTACCAAGTGATTTGATCTTGGTCTAGGATGAAAATCATGTGGGTAGAGGGATTTGAGTGAGAAGAGAGTGTTTGGAGGGAGATAGAAGATTTTTTGTCGAGAGAGAGGTGAGAAAAATGAATTTGATTTTGTGCTAAGTATATATATATATATATATATATATAGAGAGAGAGAGAGAGAGAGAGAGAGAGAGAGAGAGAGAGAGAGAGAAATCGTAGCTCGATGGATCAAGGAGCTATCAAGATCTGTCGAGCACTAAATCTTGACAGATATGAATCTATTGAGGTGCTGTCGAGAATCTATCAATGCAAAAGTACCTCGATGGATCAAGATTCTATCAAGAATCTATCGGCCAGACAGAAAGTTTCTCAATAGATCGAAAAGTTGTCGAGAAGCTATCGAGACAAATTCCAGAAAGCTTGATGGATCAAGATTGCGCTAACTTTTATCGAGAAAGGAAGTCCAAGGGGCTCAATAGATAAGAATTTGTCGAGGATCTGTTGAGAAGTTGTCGACCTTGAAGAAAAGGAGTTTTTCAAAGAGTGGAAAAACACATAGAGATGAATCCAACAAGCAAGCTACTCAAACATAGATCCAATTAACATGTTAAGCTCTCAAAAACATCTCTTAGCAAAAAAATGCAAAGCATTCATGATCCAAAACACACACATATTAAACAAGTCTAACCAATTTTATATTTTGAAAATAAGTTATGACAGTTTAGTGAACATACATTAACACATGTATTCCTTGTGATGGCCAAATCACATTGTACCTACACATGTATCAAAAGTAGTAAAGAATTTTTGTGTTGTGTGTGAAAACATAGCAAGAGTGCATAAGTGTCTCATATTATGATGATTTGAGATATGAGAAAATCATATACACTCACACACAATCATAACTACTTGATGGAGACTATCACCTTCAAGGTACATCCTATAACTCCCACATCTCCTAGAAACATACTTGCAACCATATTTAAAAGCATTTTGATTCTTTTTACTTTTGATTTTCTTTGCATATTTTTCTTTTTGAGCATATCATGCATGAGCATATAAGAGAAAGAGAGAGAAGAAATACCAAATTATGTTAAGCCACAAACATCACAATTTTGCTATGCCAAAGCACACAGATGTTATACGTGATTGGCGGGCTTTAATGTTGAGATGATTATTTATGCCTTTCTCTTAGGATTTTTTTAGTCCTTCTTGTCAAAAAGAGTGATATGAGTGTTGAGTATAAGAGATTACTTAATCGTACTCATCACAAACATGCCACAAAGCTCACTTGCTTAGTTGTGCATTGAGATGCTTATCTAAACTACAAAAGATACAAAGTTTAGAAAACTTTATTTCAATGGCCATTTAAGGTTCACAAGTACCAATGTACACAAAACACACACTGTTTTTGTATTTTTCTAATTTTTCAATTTTTTTATGAAAAAAATAATAATGCAAAAATTAAAAACAAACGAAAAAAAAAAAAAAACGTGTTAAACAAAGCAAAGAATAAAAATAGACTGACTCAAGAACAAGAAATCAAAACATACAAGTAATGCATAACCATAAGGGGAGAGAGAAAAAAAGTGACTAAATCACTTTGAGCATTTTTCCTTCCACACCTTGGAAGAACCTTTCCTTTGAGCGAACCTTTGATCCGATGGTGAGGGGGAAGAATTGAAACTGTTCAAGTTTGAAAGGAACATGAGGGCCTTAAGAAGATCTCCAAAAGGAGCAAAAGAGGATGGAAACTGATTCTGGTTTTCTGACGAGATCATACTATTGCTTTGTTGAGTGGCTAACCACTTGTAGCAATTTGGACGAGTATGCCTTGGAGCACCAAAGTGATGATAGAGATGTGGCTTCCTTGGTTGAGGCTTTTTGTTATTAACCTTCTTAGTCCTAGGATTTCTAGTCTCTTTCTTTTCAAGCTTAGGGTATGCTCTTAAAATAGATTTGCCCTTGTCTATGTTCTCTCATTAGCTATATCAGTTTTACATTCATTGTTCTCAGAATTAACATTATTAGCAGGTGAGACAAACATAGTAATACTAGAAGAGGCAATATTAGGAGAAGAGAAATCATACCCCAAACTGGTTCTATTAGAAGCAGATTTCTGAAAGTTAAGCATCTCATCATGCTTTGCATTGGAAGTCCTCTCCAATCATGCTCTAACTTGGAACAGTTCTGCTTCAAACTTCTTTGTCTTTTTAGCAAGGAAGTTGTTCTCGAATCGTAAAGCTCCAATGGTTTGATTGGCTTCGCCAACCTTGGTAGAGTGCTCCTCTCAATCTAGCTCAACATCACTCAGCTTCTTAGTGGCCAACCTATACAGTTTCTCATGCTTCTCAGAAACCTTGTACAATTTTGCATAGGCTGTATGGATGTCATCTTGATCATCCATTTTCTCAAACTTGGAATCCACCAAGTCCTCTTCTTCATCTTCTATTTCTGTAACCCCTTAGGTAGGATCAACTTTAGCAATTAAGGCATTTAAAATTCCCTCGTCATCACTGTCATTAGACTCAATCTTAGGCTTAGTGTCGCACAAGGTAACAACAAGAGCCTTGGATTTTCCAACTGACTTAAGATATGTTGGACATTCTTGTTTCATGTGTCCAAAACCTTGACTTCCGAAGCACTTTGGTCTGGAGGGAATAGTGTACTGATCGCTATCCTTAGCATCCTTCTTTCCTCTGTCTTGGCTCTTGAAATGAGAAGAACTAGATTGCGTATGGTCCTTATCAAATCCTTTCACATTGGCATTCTTCATGAACTTCTTGAATTGCCTAGTGATGTAGGATTTCATCTTGGAATCTTCATCATCGGAAAACTCATCGGTCTTATTGCTTTTGGCCTATAGTGTCATGCTCTTGCTTTTGCTTCCTTTCCTGGTTCTAGTTAAACCCAATTCATAAGTTTACAAGTTGCCAACCAGCTCTATCAAAGGAATGGAGTTAATATCATTTGATTCTTCAATGGTAGTGATCTTGGCATGAAATCTCTCAAGCAGAGACCATAGCACCTTTCTTACAACCTTGGGTTCGAGAATGGTTTCCCCATGATTAAAGGCTTAGTTGAATATGTCCTTTAGCTTGGCATAGAACTCATCAAATGACTCATCCTCCTCCATTTTTATCTCCTCAAAACTAGTAGTGAACCTTTGGAGTTTTGAATCCTTGACAGCCTTAGTTCCTTCATAGGTTGTCTAGAGGATAGTCCATGCTTCCTTAGTAGTTTCAATAGAGGATATCTTCTTGAACTCCTCATTGGTGATAGCACTGAATAAAGCATTCAATGCTCTACTGTTGAAGTTTGCTGCTTTGAGCCAGTGCTTTCTTTGACTTAGTCCAGCCAATCTCCACAGCTTGCCACACCTTCTCATCTAAAGACTGCAATAAAACTCTCATGCGTACTTTTTAGTATGCATAGTTAGTGCTATCAAATAAAGGAGGTATAGTAAGTGATTGTCCTCTATCCATGATAAACAGGGGTTAATGGATCACACAGCAAAGATCAAACCTAATCAGAGTGTGCCCGCCCTGATACCACTTGATAGTCCAAGAATGTATTGACCCCTTTGATAACTTAATCAAATTAATTAGCCAAGTTAAATTAATTAAATTCAATTACATGCAATAAGCATGGTAGCATAAACAAATCGCCAACTAAGTTAATGCATCGGAAAATAAATTTGACACAAGTGATTTGTTTACAAATAGGGAAAACCACCAAGGTAAAACCCCATTGAGTGAATTTAAGGTCACCATTCCCGAGAATCCACTATTATCAAAACAAGCAGTTACATGTAAAAGTAATCCCAGTACCTAACACCAACCTATAGTTGAACCTTTACCCCAATACCCAATTAGACTTATAATGTAGCGGCAATCTCTCCGATCAATGCACGAATCCTAGTATGTGACTAACACACCAACTTGACGAAGATGTTGACTTTAAAGTTCTTCAGTTCATTTAAAAATGAAGATTAGAAAGCTACTTGGTCACAAAATCCTTAGTGTGAACACATAGTAGCTTCTAGAGAGAATATGATGAACTAGGGCAAAATTCTATCTCCGATCACAATTTTGCATGCACAATGACTTTGCATCAAGTTGCATCACCTTGCATCACCTTTGACGGCCCTTAAAATAATCCTTAGATATGTCTAGGGTTGTGAAAAAAGAAACCCTACAAAAATACACATGGATATGCGTGAAATCAGATATGAAAATCTGAATTTTATAATTCTCAATAGATACAGCTTCTGTTGAGCTGCTATCAAGCATCAACATTAAACCTCGATAGATATGATCTATTGAGATTTCTGTCAATCTTTAATAAACAGAACAACTTAACTTGTTTCTTAGACAGATTTGTATGACTTCAATACTGAACTTGAACTCTTGTTCTTTGAAGTACTAAATCCATCTTAGATCTATCCAATTACAAGTAAAGTGTGTTTTATCAAAGGATTAGCCAATTTACATAACATATATTTCTAAAAAGTCTCACATATGTCCTAACAAATTGGTTTTGAAAACCCGGTTCAGAAATTTTGGAAATTCATTCATGATCATGAAAATCTGTTTAAATGCATGTACCACAAGAGGGGCTCGTTAAGGCCATGTTTCCAATGTGTTTTATGAGTGTATGTGCTCGACGGATATCATTTACCTTGAATAGGGAGCATGCTCGTGAGCAAGGATTTCTTGAGCAAAGTGCTTGTGTTTACCAAATGCATGGGTGTCCCTTTTTAAGGTATGTAGGGAAAACATGAATGATGTGTTTGACCTTTTGAACTCATTGAGTGGGTTGGGAGAGGACCCTACGCTTTTTGAGGCATAACACCTTGGCATAAGAGGATGATTCCGTCATCAATGATTGACCAAATGTTCAATGTGCCACGACCAACAGATCATCAGTGATCAGTGAAGTCTTTCATTAGGTTGTAATGTGGCCTTGGGGTTAATTAGTTGCTTGCAATGAAGGATATCAGACTCAAAACTTTCACATGTGGGTGATTATTTGACATAAGCTCCATAGACTAAGTAGTTGCTCTTAATCAGGAAGGACTTTCTAAAGACCGTAATGTAAGGATATGGGTTTCCTAGGCTCACGGGAGGATATTTTGGCTGTGAAATTCTTTGAAGGGTTTGCTAAAGTCAAGGATTACACTTCATCAAGAATATTTTTGGGGTGCCTCTCATGCTTGGCTTTATCCTCAATTTGAGTCCATTTCTTGACTTTTGCCCATTTCATTTTTGGGGCTTTCATTTTATTTTCTTTAGCCCATGTTTGTTGATTGTTTCAGGCTGAATTTTTCTTTTGCCATTTCTTTGCTTGGGGCTTCATTAGACTTGATTGGCCCATGACGTTTGTCATTTGATTTGGGCTTCTTTCTCATTCATTTTTTTTAAATTTTTTTTTAATTATGGACTCATTTAATGGACTCAAATTGGAGATCACTTAGCAAGAAATCCTTGTAACCATCTAACCTACTCCAGTGTGGGGGGTAATCCTTATAAATTCGGGTGATTTTTGAAAAAAAAAAAAAAAAAAATTCTTTCTGGCTCAAAATGGCTATCAAGTGATATAACTCTTTGGATAGCTAAAACAAATGCCTTCATCATTTCAAATCTAATCAGTTGGTCAATGAAACTTGAACATAAGGTCATTCACTGATTCAAGGTCCACACCAATCTTGGGTAGGACCTCCCAAGGGGGGGGGGGGGTTGATTGTCAAGAATTGAATATGCAATTTGCAAAAGTGGGGATTGTTTTATGAATATGGAGTTGTTGGGATGTGATATCATGAAATTAGCATTTGGGGATCACAAGCCCCTTATCCTTAGTAAGGGACAACCACTTCACTCAAACATCTCTTTTCCCACAAAAGGGGTTTTGGCATTGACTTGCCACTCTTGAAAGACGCACGCGTTTCAAAACACAGATTTTCATCATTTGATGTTTTAACTGTAACCTTTATGCTTTGTTCTTATTTTGGAAAATCCCTTTTTTTGAAAAGTGTGTACAAGATCGCAACAAACCTAAGCCAACCGAAATGAGAGAAGATTTTGTTGAGATAGTGTTTGGGATGTAGTGACTAGGCCAAATCTGAATTCCAGTGTTTCAGATGGATGACATTCCCAATATCCAAAAGCTTTCACAAAGACCCACTTAGGGGATGGAGGTCTTCCCCTTGTAAAGAAGCCTTAGGTGATTAATTCCACGCTTGGCATACTTCTTGGGATGAAGATTTTTTGATTTGTGGTGAAGATTCTTATGAAGCACAAGTAACAAACTTCATTTTCATGTCAATCATCGAAATGACCTGTTAAGGCAATGTGCCACATTAGAGACTTAATAAAGGCAATATGAGTACTACAAGAAGGGATGTTAATATAATTCCCTGAAATTTTGATAAGGCACTATCGCCCAGATGTTGAGTAGGTGAATGGTTCTATCACAAATGCTTAGATGATGACTCGTTGGATTGATTAAAGCATGTCGCTAAAAAGGAAATTGATTGAAGAGAGTTAGTGACATGTCCAGGCTATGACAAACTCGATAAAATTGGAAGCATTTTGGCTCTCATTCGACCAAATTTAATCCCTCTACTCGTCCTCCATGGTTCACATGTGGGCATTCATTACAAGCAAGTTCTGACATTGTATTGCTGAACTAGCCAGAGCTGATTTCTCATGTATTTGAGATTTGTCAAGTGAATCACCATGACTGAGGTGGTCCTAATACTATTTGAATATTCCTGAGATGGAAGTGGTGTAGGTTAGATGAAGGATTTTCTCATGGCAAGGTCTGATAAAATTGGAGATAGTTCATAATTCTCCCTAAATGTAGGCTTGGTTTGCCCTTTGTCAATGCGGAAGTTAGGCTTCCAAGGAATGCTTTGAGCGAGTTACAAGATCTTCTGATGGCCTTGCAAAGAAATTGTGACTTTGGCCCTTACTAAAGCTCAAGATGTTGTCGAGGATATTGTAAAGAAGTCCATTCAAGGGGGAGAGACCGTGCAAAAAAAAAAAAAAAAAAAAAAAAGCCCCAGTGTGGCGTTTGCCAAGGTCTCTCAATCACTTTCACAGCTTGGTGAAATTTTTAATTGAAGGTGTGGGGATTCACATATCAAAAAACCCAAAGACATCTCGGGACACTTGGAGAAAGGGAGGACTTTGTTCAAAAAGACCCGAAGGTGAAAGGATGTTTTTTCTGAAGAAGACCCAAAGGAATATTTGTTTGGCAAAAACCCAAAGGAACCACTTAGTCTACCTGAAGGTGAGTGAAGATTTTATCTGGGAAATACCCGTAGGAGACACTTAGACTACCAAAAGGCAAAAAAAGATCTCTTTTTTTTTTTTTTTTTTTTTTTTAAAGGAACTTCCCAATCTACTTGAAGGAGAAATGAGATTTTGTCTTAGGGGATGCTCGAGGGAAACACTTTGACTACCTGAAGGCAAGAAGAGTTTTTGAAGACCTGAAGGAAAGGCCGACTGAGGCAAGAAGATTTTTTGAGCTGGCTGATCTTGATTGAGAGATGTCGGGTTCTTTTCACCCTTTGGAGATGCTTTAATAGAAGAGCTTACAAGCTGTCTAGGTCGAATCCCACTTCTGATTGAATTTTGCTCCTAGAATTATAGTATCTAGCCTTTCGTGGATGATGTGGAGGTTGCACAAGATGGATTTTTTACTGGCCTAATGGGAATGAGACCACTTTAAATCTGCCCTAGTATCATATTGAGAGCTCTTAAAGGCTTGGCCTTCTTCTAGTCCATATGGATGTCTTGTGGATCATTGATCTCGTTAATCATGCGGTTAATGATTTAATAGAATTGGTTGTTGATCATGTTTGAGATAGGGAATTTAGAGCCCTTGGTGGCTTCCTTGAAGGAAATTGGTCATAATTCATTAGAGTAGGCAACTCAGGTTATGCCTCTCTTGATAGGCTGAAGCCAATTCCTGAAAAGGAAATTCAAAAGACTAAAGTTAGTAAGGAATCTCGGTCCTAAGAAGATTCAACAAAATTGGAAATTCCTAGGCCCTCCTCCAATAGAGTGGCCTCATACTTCCTTTTAATTGTCTATTCTCATGTCCAACATAGGTGTCTCATATTGATCGATGGAGATGTTGCATCCACAAGATAACCCGAAGTAGGTTTATTGCAATCTTCGACTCCTTGGAGTGAGTTTTTGAATGAGCTATTCAGGGCTTGTGTATTCAGAAATGGTTCCACAAGCTTTTGCATGACCTCGACTGAGGTGAATTTGAAGAACATGGATGACCCTTCAGTCTGTTGGAGACCACCCTATTAAAATTGCATCGGAATTTATGATGCTTTTACTAATCAGCTTTATCTCTTTTTGGCAGGGGAGAAGGATTGAGAAAAAATTATGCCCCAGTATGGCATTTTTCTAGTTCTTAGACCGTCTAAACAGCCTCTTGAAGATTCTTAGCTAACATGAACTGAGACTTCAATTTGGAATCTTTGTTGTTGCACTTGTCCTTTTGTATAAGTTGGGAGATACAAGAATCTTGAACTTCCCACATTTCTTCTCACACCTCGAGATGGATTGGGATATTTTCATGGCAGAAATTAAAAAAAAAAAAAAAAAACCAAAGCACATGTTAGTCTTATGTCCAAATGCTTTAAGTATGCCCCTATTTCATTTGCAATTATGGGGGAGATGTTCCATGATTTGGAATTCTTTTTATTGAATGAGTTCCTAAAGTGATGCAAATCTTAACATGACCAAATAGTGACAAGCAACTGAGCATTAGCATAGGTTTTGAAAAGTCTTGGGAAGGACCCTTTTTCACAATAAAAATTTTAAGGTGTAACATCTTGTCCTTTTGGGAAAAATTTGGCACACTTTGTATGGCAACAGTTTTTGTAATGATATTCACCAAGATCCTTGGACAAAGAAACCAATTTTAATGCAAAGACATTTGATACAAGAAAACAAATTTTGATCTTTTTGACAATTTTGAAGAAAACTTAGCCTCTTGTACATTTCTATGGAAAAACTCAGTTGCTTGCCACCCAATTTATTATCTACACAATTAGGTAGGAGATATCTAAAAATGCATGCATGCCCTTGTAGGGTTGGGGACCCTTAGGACTTAGGTGGGTTCTAATGCACAAGCGGTTTTGGAACCGTCTTTCCCAGGGTTTCTCAATGTTATGCAGGCAGGTACAAATCATACAATTATTGGAGAATTGCTACCCTGCAAAAAAAAAAAGAAAATGCTCAAGGACATGCTCCTAACATTTTCAAAATTTGGCTTTGCACCTTTGATCGGGAATTTATCATGGTGAGTTTCTACTATGATGCAAAATTAATGCACAAGATTGGCAAGTAACTGAAACTTTCATGATATGCTTGCAATGTGGGACAGACCTTCTTTTGATTACAAGCTTGTACAATATTTGCTTTTACAACGCTGGGTTTATTGGCTCCAATAGTGGGCCTTTTACAATACAGGGAAATGCAATTACAAGAAAAAGCTCGGCTTCTAACAATGTGGACTTCTCAAGGAAGCTCTTGGACACTTGGATATCTTGGTAAATTTGACAACATGGATCTCTTAGACCTATGGATCTCTTGAGGGAGCCCTTGGACTCTTGACATCTTGGCAATTTGGATTCTTGGTGGTTTGGAAGGACTTTTTGGCAACTTGCACCTCTTGGAAATTTATACAGTGTGGATCTCTTAGACCTTTGGATCTCTTTGAGGACTTACGTCTCCTAGCAATCTATTTTAGATCTTCCTTCGGAGAATTTTTGAACTTATGATATCTTCCTTTGGCAGCATCTCCTCTTGGGATTTTTGGTTACTTGCCACAGATTTTATCTTTGCACAATTAGGTGATGGAACCAATTAGTGTATGCATAGGCACCATTGTAGGGTTGTAAACCCTTAAGGATGAGGTATGATCCAGCATGTACAAGCAACGAGGTTGCTTTCCCTAAGGGTTTAGTCATGGATGTTGTGCAAGTAGGATAGAAAGAAATTGGAGTAGAGCACAATTTCTTTGGTGCAAGCAAAAAGGGTGCACTTGTTACAAAATACTTCCCCTGACCTCTAGTCTAAAAAGGTTATCATTTCCTAGGCTTGGATGTTCACTCTTTGGGCTTCACCTAGTCCTCATGGGCTCTGGGCTTAATCTAGTCCTCATAGGTTTGACATAACTAGGACAACTATATACAAAAGCTTAATTGGTAGGTTGTTCCTATCCTAAGGGGACTTAATCGCCATACCCTTCCCATCGTGGAAGTTGTGGAGCAGGAAGGATCGAGGGGGCCTCTTTAGCTACTCTTGTTCGCCCATGGACCCAAAAGTGCCTACAAAGTTAGCCCTAGATCTAACTATGGGTAACACTATTGATTTTTATGTTTGGGCATCTGCAGATGGGGCGATGAAATCCCTAAAGAGATGTGACTACGCCAACAATGCGAAGCTCGGGTTCGACTAAAAAAGGGTGTAGATGTCATGCAATCCTTAATGAAGGGGAAAGACTTTTTCAAAGCACAGCAGATATATATATATATATATATATATATATATATATATATGAAAGCAGATAAAGGTGCAGCAGAAATTAAGTTTTGCTACCCTATGTTTGAACATGAAGAAAAGCTATAAAGCATGTGAGGAAAGCCCCATGAAAATACCTCACACCCCTTTTTTGAAAAACATATTTGCTCTTTTGAAGATAGTTTACTAGGATATAGTAGAAGCCTTTTCCAAAAGGAAAGCCCCGAAGGCCAATGCCAATTTCTGTGCTTTTGAAAGCCAATGTCCAAAGATTATGGCTTTATCAAAATTTCTAAAGGCTAAACTCTCATTGATCCCTAGTGGGGTCGCTAGTCTGTTGATGCCTAGCCCAAAAATGGAACAACCGTCGGGGCCTTCGTTCGACCATTCGCCATGGTGACGCTCCCGTGTGTGCGAGGCTCATTGGAGGCCCCTCTTGAATGATGATTACATGTGTAGCGTGTGGTGTGGTTCGTACAGGGGCTTTGGGTGATCTCTACCTTTGGCATTATGGCAGGATTCTGAGCCAAATCTTAAAGGATTACCAAAGGTAAGTGGAGTCGCCACCAATCATTGGGTTTTTCTAAGGTGCGATTAGTCACTTGTTTCTAGTTAATTTTATTACCAATCCTAGGCTAAGGAAAAGGGAATTTTTCATAATCTAATGTGGATGGCAAAAAATCTTGATTCTTGAGTCCGGAAGTTTGGTTATGTGTGGGGAAGGTGTTAGGCACCCCACAATGCATGTCTAAGGATAGTCCTTTGTTTGGATAAAATATTAATTTTCGAAGATTGGTAATAAAAAAATATGGTTTTGGCATTAGCTTTCGGGGCTTTGCATGCATGGAGGCTTTGAGGTTTGGGTTTTGAATGGGTGTGGTCCCAATCTATGCTTTCCTAAGGCATTCAAGCAAAGTGCCAGATTTCCATGGTGAAAATCTAGCAACATTTCACCTTAGTTTCGCAGTGGAAATTATGCATCGCTTTGCCTTAGGTGACATGGACTGTGACAATCACTCCGGATGGGGGGAGCAAGTATATATGTACATACATCATGCATAATGCAAGCACACAAAGCAGGAAAGTAAATGCCTACATCCCTAGAGCATGACCCAAAATATAGGTACAGGAAAGTAAACAGGGGTCGTCATACTCTAGTGATGAGGATGAATGTTACATGGCATGATATACCTAATACAACCCATCTAAGAGAGAAATGAAGGAGGAAGGAAGGGATTTTAAAAGCGTACATAACCATGGGAGAGGCTAGACCCCTAAAACTACTGAACATTGCCACTTGGCTCATATCTGCATACTTGTGTCTTCTCCTTTTTTGCTTCCACTTGGGAGACTGTGCCCTAGCTCCAAGCGTCTTCACTCCATGTTTGTACATGCAAAGGCAAAGACAAGAAACCAACAAACAAGCAATGGAAGGAAAAAGATGTAGAGAGCATATGAAAAAGGCATAAAGCAGATAAGCATGATAGACATAACAAGCAAAGAAACAAGAAACAAGAAAGCAAGCAAATAAGCGAGAAGGCAAACAAGCAAGAAAGCAAACAAAGGGTGGTGTCTGCTGGGGACAAATATAGGTTTGGATCCTATGTCCATAACTTCACTGTGTTGAAGCATGGACGACATACTAGCAAGCAAGACTCATGCAAGGACAAGTAAGCAAGCGTGTAAAGATGCATAAAAATTCAACGGGTGGCACAAACAAGCATGGCAAGCATATCATCACATGGAGCAGAAAGGAGGAAAGGTGTGTACGAAGTAACCGATATCATGGTGATGCATCCCAAGTGGTTACATCCAAACAAGGCCTCATGGGCTTCAGATGTAACCATATAACCATAAACCCATTAACGACGTCAAGCGTGGCAAAGCCTAGAACTAGAAAGGCTAACACAAGCATAAAGCATAGAAGCAAGCAAGCATAGACATTTAAATAGGGGTCATCCAAACCCTTTTATGTGGGCCTTGGTGTATGGACGATGTCAAAAACCATAGGGTCTAGATAAGGTCCTAACCATTAGGCCAAAACACAAGAAGATGCGATAAAAGGAACAAAAGGGCTACAACAACACATGGCATGACCAACAAGGTCTAGGCCTAAGAATATAAATAAGGTGTGAAGCACGCGGGCACATAGATGATGGCATAAAGCATGTAGAGAACATCGATCTAAGCATGTAAACACACCGATCAACACATATAAGCATGGAAATGCGCATGTAAGCATGTGGATATACATCTAAGCATGTAAACATGGAAGATCATGAATCCAAGCATATAAGTATGTGAAGAAAAGGATCTAACCATATGGCATAGAAATACACAAAGCATGTAACCCTAACATCAACATAGAGCAAAAGAGGAACAAAGTATAGGAAAACATGGCATAAAGCATAAAAGCAAGCATAAGGACCTATAAATCTAGGCACAAGCATGGAGATAGGCATATAGACTAACATAGAACATGTAAATCAAACCATAAACATGGAAAGCATGGAAACTTGTAGATCCAGACACAAGCACCACATGAAAAAGGTAGATCTAAGCATAAAACATGGCCTAAAGTATAAAGCATGTAGATCAAGACAAATAACATACAAACAAGCATAGAAGAACATGGATCTAAGCTAAGAACATGCTAGGAGCAAGATAAAGCAAGAAACATGCTAAGGAAAGCAATAATTCATGTTATTCAAGAAAAAAGAAAGGATGAAAAGCTTGATGAAGCTTTAAAGAAAAAGGGGTATGGATAGTAGCTAAAAAGCTACATCCATACCCCTCAAACCTCAAATCCAAGGTATGGAACCAAGGAGAGGAAGATGGAGGGTATGAACACCACCTTGTATTTTTGGAGAAGAGAGAAGAATCAAGAAACTTTGATGTGTTTTTGTGTTCTTTGGGAGATAAATATGGTGAGAAAAGAGAGAAAAAATGCCCAAAAAAAGCCCAAACAACTCCCAAAACACAAATTTTCAGTTCTAGTCCAATCTGGGGTGCTAGGGGCTATTTATAGCCCTTGGAATTCTTTCTGAGGCATGGCGTACCTTCAAGGGCCGTCGGGTTGACCCAGCAGCCCAACAAGGTGTGCCGGGCTAATGTCATTGTGACATTGACAAATTCGTCTTATTTCACTTTTTGGTTCCAACTTCGAATGCCCATTTAGAGGTCTTCCCAGACTCAAATTGAGGCGATCTTGGTGTCCCTAGAAATATTTGGATGTCTAGTTTTTAGAAAGGCAAAAGTATTAAAATTCCAATGGTTGGATCAAAAGTTATGACCTTAAGAAGCATGTTGATGCGCTTTTCACAGTTTTCTCAATATTTCAATCGTTTTAACTTTGATTTCGACCCACGAATAGTTGTTGGAATGTGAATTTGATTATCTTTATAATGGCATTGGTTTCAACCCATTCTGATAGCCAAATCAAAATTAGGGTTTTTGGGGCTCATTGAGAGTCAACTTTAGGTCAAATTTGGTTAAACCTGGTCAAATTTGCCTATAGTATCTGAGAAGCTCAGGTTTGATGTAAAACTATGAAATGTGTTGTTTTGTGAGGATTTTGACCTTATTTAATCTTCAGTCAATCCTGGGTTAACTAGGGGTATTTTGGTCATTTTGGCTGAAAAAGGCACTTTGAGTGCTCCAGTGTTCGAATGGGTTGCGCCATGCCATTATATATGTTCTCGTGACCCTATGGAGAAAAAAAATGATATTTTCGTGTTTTCCAAGGTTTGGCACGCAAATCGAGGGTGGACAAAATACAGTATCAACAATTGGGTTGGCCTTCTTTGACTTCATCATGACCCTTGTAAATGTAAAGTCCATTAGCTTTCTTCTTTGCACATTATCCTACAAAAGACAAATCCACGCATTAAAATTCAATTAAACACAAAATTGATTATTCAGAATTATTCCAAAACCAACTATAAAATGCATGAATTAATTCAAAACAAGTATGATAATGCTTTCTAATAATGATATAAATATGTAAAATTAAGCTATTTTCACTGTGCGTACATGTAAAAGAGTCTGCATACGCAGGGTTAACCCTATGTACGCAAGTTTAACCATGTGTTCGCATGCTGCGGGTCAGAAAAACCCTAGCCAACCTTCTGTAGTATAAAATAGCTGTTGGGACTTCCCAACCTCATCAAACATATTTTCATCCTAAAAAACACTCTTTTAAGGCTTCCCAATGGTGGAATTAGTCTCGACTTGGATTAGGAAGCTTAGGCCTAGTATCAAGGAGGCTGTTATTCCTTACGATCATTCTTGCATTTTTCCATACCATCAAATCAAGGTGTATGACCCTCTTCTTCATGCTGCTGCCAATTATCAGAATCCCTCTTGACATGTTTTTCAATTCAACAGTGTAGAGATATGCCCCACTCTTAAGGAGTTTAGTGCGATCATTGGTGAACCTTCAGTGAATGACCTTGTCTTTCCTACCATGGGTGGTGATCTTCCCACCTTGATTCAAGCTTTTTTAGGTGTTCCTCTTGAAAAGGAAAAGCAGTGGTGTGTTTTTGGCAAGTTGAATATTTGTCTCATCTTTGCATACTTCTCTTGGTTAGCTATACCAACAACCAAGATACCGCACTCCCAATTTCTCAATGTTTTCTGTCTATGTATGCTTGCAAGATACTTCTTGGTCCATGAGACCCATTGTGTGGATCACAGGATGTGCTTGGTGGTTGCTGATTTGAGGAATAGAAATCTTGCAGGCATGATCTTGGCTGAAACCCTTAATGGCTTGGATACATTTCGTAGGAAGGAAGCAAGCTTCTTTGTAGGGAGCCCTCTCCTCCTTTAGATATGATCCCTAATATTTGCCTAGGTTTCTAACCTAGCGGGATTCCTCTAATTTTTGCATGGGTTGCCTTTCGGTTTTCAACCCATCTAAGCACCTTATATCATCTTTTCCATTTTTTAATTTTATCTTCTTTTTTTTTTTTTTTTTAACTCGTGCTCTCTCTATTTTTTTTTTCCTCCTTTTTGTAGATATGGCTGTCTAAGAGGCTCTGTTTGCTTCAATCACTATCCAAGAATTATCGTGACCATAAGCCCAAGCATGCTAAGATAAGCTTTGAAGAGTTTACTGAGCTCATGGAGTGCATTGATGCCACAAACATCCAATGGGTGGTGGAGTGGTGGCGCATCTCAAGCATGGCTCATTGTAGCCTTAAGGACAACTATGTTCCTTTGGTGGGACTTCGCCATTGCTCTTGCTACTCCACATATCAAATTGCCAGATATTTTGGTGAACACCAAAGGGCTCCTAGTGATGATGGCTCTTTCCATACCTTGGATTTTATTGATAGGACTTAAAGCAAAATCTGTGAGGCTTGGCCACGACAGAGGGTGACTAGGGACATCTGTCCTTCTCAATTCCTTCATCCAACTTCAAGGTGTCAAAAGCAGCTACAAGATGACATGAAATGGGTCCTCACAGATGAAAAAGCTTACAAGAAGTCCAGTAAAAGGAAGAGGGCTAAATGACTAACTTGATATGGCCCAAATTTTACTTTTCTGCACTTTATGATTCTCAAGTCTTTTCTTTCGAATTTAATAAAGGATTGCAATATTCCAAACCCCCAATGGAAACAATTTATTATAATTTATTTTGAACAATAAGATAATCATTTATTTATTATCTTTGTTTATTGTCTTTATTTTCTTTCTTTCTTTTTCTTTTCCTTTTTCCATGCCATGTAATTTTTTCCTATGATGTACTTGAAGGAATTTTCGCCATGACCATGGTTTTTCCCCTATCTTTTGCCTAGATCCCTTTAGGATTTTCAACCTAGCGGGGTATTTTTGCCTTAACTTTTTTTTTTTTTCTTTTTCTTTTCAAACATTGTATTTCTAGAGTCTATCCATGTTGATTGGCCTAAGCATCTGTTACCCATTCAAATCTGTAATCCTTGTAGCATCCCTTGACATGATCTTCTTGATAATAAAAGGACCAGACCATCTCGGCTTCATCTTTTCTCTTGGATCAACAGTTTCATCTCTAAGCACTTTTAGCACCAAGTCCCCTTCTTTAAGGCTTTTAGGCTTCGCCTTTTTGTTAAATGCTCTAGCAATCCTCTTTTAGTATCCATGTGCATGGTATTGTGCCCTAGCTCTTTCTCGTCTACCAAAGCCAATAGACCAAAGAGTAAAGTGTTGACCTAGTTGATGCACAGATAGAAGTTCTGTAACCCCACAAAATAGAGGGAAGTTTCCTGGCCCAATACTTGTATGTCACTGCCATTTTGGCTAGAATGTTCTTGATGTTCTTATTGGCTGCTTCTACAACCCCATTAGTTTGCGATCAATATAGAGAAGACTTGTGATGCTCAATGTTGTACAACTCCATGATCTTTCAAACCTCCCCCTCAAAGTGGTAGCCATTATTCGAGATGATTTCTTGGGGTACCCCATACTGGCATATGATGTTATTCTCTATGAATCGAGCCACGTGCTTAGCTTTCAACATAGAGTAGGAGGCCTTTTCCACTCACTTGGTAAAGTAGTCAATTGCCACTAGAATGTACTCATGTTCATTTGAGGCCTTAGGGGCTATTCTTCCAATCACATCTATGCCCCATATTGAGAAAGGCCAAGGAGAGGTCATGTTGTACAATTCACTAGGTGGTACATGGTTCAAGTTTGCATGCATTTGGCAGTCATGGCAACCCTTCCCAAAGTCCACACAAACGGTTTCAATCGTGTTCCAATAGTACCTTATCCTTAGAATCATCTTGGCTAACATTCTCCCATTCATATGAGGACCACAAATCCCTTGACGAACTTCCTCCATAACTCTTTCTACTTCTTTCTTTGGGCAACAAATGTGTATACCATCATAGGACCTCCTATGGAGCTATTCTCCACATAGGATGTACTGCATTGCCATCATCCTAATTGAACGACGCTCTCTCTTATCGGCACCATCCGGATATGCCCCCAACTCTAGGAATTTCATGACGTCATAATACCAAGAAACCCCTTCTTCTTCTATAACCAAGACTGAAGCTTCACTCTTCTCCTTGTGCACTAACTCATAACTTTGTTCAATCTCTAAAGGTTGTGTCCATACTCCCTCGGGTATTTCCACCATAGATGCCAAAGTAGCTAAGGTGTCTGCAAACTGATTTTGAGCTCTAGGGATGATCGTGTACTCAATTTTGTTAAAAGTTTTGATCAAATCCTCTAGATACTACTGATAAGGTTTCAAATGTTCTTCCTTTACCTTTCACAACTTTTGGGCTTGAGCTATAACCAAGGTCGAATCTGCAAATACCTTTACCTCTTTTACCTTTAACTCTCAGAGAGCTTCCATTCCGGCGATACAAGCTTTATACTCTACCATGTTATTAGTTGCCTTAAAGTTCAATTTGATAGCCAAAGGCACATGAGATCCATCAGGGGTGATCAAAAGTACTCCTATTCCATTCCTATATTGGTTCATAACTCCATTGAAATACATTTTCCATGCCCCTAGCTCAATACCCAAGATGTCCTCATTTGGGAAGTCTTCTTTTCCATCCTCTCCCTCTATAGGATTTTCGACACAAAAATCAGACACAACGCTCCCTTTGATAGTCTTCCTTGCCATATACTTCAAATCGAATTCTGCTTATAGAATCAACCATCTTGACAGTCTTCCACTCAAAGCTGGTTTTTCAAATGGGTACTTCAAGGGATCCATTCTGGGTACCACCCATATCTGAAATGGTAGGATGATGTGTCTTAACTTCTATATAGCCCACACAAGTGCAAAGCATGACTTCTCTATAGGGATGTACCTAGTCTCATAATCATAGAATCTTTTGCTCAAATAATATACTGCTCTCTTGTTCTTATCATTGTCTCCTTGTGCAAGCATGCTCCCAACCGCATCTCCTATGATAGAGAGGTATAGTAGTAAAGGTTTTTCTTGTAGTGGAGGTACTAGGATAGGCGGATAGAAGAGGTATTCCTTGATAATTTCAAAGGCTTTCTGACATTCATCATTCCATGTGTGGGGTTCATTCTTCCTTAGGAGTTTGAAAATGGACTCACAAGTGGAGGTGAGCTTGGTAATGAATCGACTGATATACTATAGTCGACATAGGAATCCTCTTATTTCCTTCTCATTCTTGGGTGGAGGTATCTCCAATATGGCTTTAATCTTAGATAGATTTACTTCTATCCCTCTATCACTTACTAGGAAGCCTAGCAACTTCCTAACTATTACTCCGAATGTACACTTTTAGGGGTTCAACCTCAATCTATACTCCTTGATCCTTTCAAAGAACGTCCTTAAGTTAATGATGTGACCTGCTTTATCCTTGGATTATACAATCATGTCATCAACGTATACCTCAACCTCATTATGAATCATTTAAGTGCAAAATTTCAATATTATGAGACACATCAAAATAAGTCAAATCAGAATTCATCTTATTGAAAATATTGAAAAGTATATCGGGACTTGTCTTAGAAAATTTCTTTTCCCCACTCTTAAAAAACCCAACCTAAGTCCAATTATTAAGTTACCCCACAGCGAGCACGATAAAGGTAGAAGGTTTAATTGGTTCCTCAATGGCGATGGCAAACACATCCTCCATCTTCAACATAGTCTCCATTGCTTCAACATCCATGTAGTCCACTCAATCAACTTCTTTTGGAACCTCCTTTATCACCACAATAGGCTTCTCTTTAAAAGTGAGCTTCTCATTGAAGAACACTTCCCATCCCAAATGCACCTTCCCATCCTCGCCTACCCAAAGCTTGGGAAAGCCACAAAAAGGACAGTCTCCTCATTCCTTCACAAAATTTCAACTATGGGTTCCAAGGTTCTTCTTGATTCCGTCGTAGCCTTCAAAGAATCACAAACCTTCCTTGGTCAGTTGAGTCTTGAATTCGAGGAATTCAGCCACCCCTTTTCCTTCTTTTCCAAGATCCATACCAGACATATATCCCATGTTCTTCATCATTGCAATCACCTCATGACTACAATATGGGACCAAATCTGAAGTATACTTTTCATCCTTCAATCCATAATCAACCATGTTCACAAACTCAAAGCCACTCATTTGGAGCTTACTTCCTCCTTCCTTAAGTCCACAAACTAGTGCTAGGATTTCACCATCACCAAGCGCTACATCAATTCCTCCCTTCCATGGTATCTTCATCTTTTGGTGTAGAGAAGAAGAAATAGCCCCAATAGGATGAAGTCATGCCCTTCCTAAGAGAAGGTTGTATTTAGGAGTGATATTCATGACGTGCAACTCCACAGTTGTTTCCAATGGGCCAATCTTGCAAGGGGCTTTAAAGGTTCCTATCACTTTCCTTGTAGTGTTATCATATGCCCTAACACCCTAATAGAAGTACATATACTTTAATCCAAATTCAAAATAACATAGTTCAACTAAAATATAACATCCATAGAACTCGCCAAATCCTTAGTATCAATATTGAAAGAGTTGGAGTAAACAATAGACTACTCATGACTATGACTACAAGTATCATCCATAGATTCTTTGTTGATGTCCAAATTCATAACATCTTACACAAGCTCATCCAATTTCAATCGTGCAATTTCTAAATATATATATATATATATATATATTTATATTTATATATAAGTATTAGTGTGGACACAATGGGGAGTCACCACCTAGTTTTTGCAATGGTCTAGGAACCATATATATAGTGTTCTCTCGAAGAAGGACCTTTTGATCTTACTACCAGAGATATGAGTTCGGAGTTAAGATATGGTCTTGGAAAGGTTTTAGGCACCCTAAAGCGCCCAACCCTAAGGTTTGCTATCCTTCATTGTGTCTTATGTCTTAACATTATTAAAGGCATACTCAATATTGCATCTATACTCACACACACAATAGCATACATCTAAACACACAACATGACATCGATCATCCCTAACCGTACATCTATCATGGCAATCAAACAAAGCCTAAACATTCATCTAATCATGGCACATCATTGCATCCCAAACCCTAGCATACATCTAATTATGGCATAACATTGCATCCCAAACCCTAGCACATATCTAATTATGGAATTTCCTATCATATTACATCATCTAAGGTAGCAATCAAAACAAGGCAGAAACACAAACATGAAACATTCAAGTAAACATGTGACTACAAGCATGTTCAAATCTATTGTTAAGTAAAATCATATTCAAATATGCATGCTCATGTGAATGCATGACTTACCTCACTTACCTTGCGGCAACTCAGCACTTATGGCATTATGTATGGACATGTGAATGAATGGCATGGCATTTAACAAAGAAATGAAAACAAACCCTAATCTAAGCATGTGAAAGGCAAACAAATATGTGAAACAAAGACTCAAGCTATATACAAATACATGGGGGATCAAAGAAGAGGTATAACATATGAAACAAACAAAGCAAAACATAAATTAGGGTTTTTAGACAATGACCTGTGTACTCATACAGAAGCCTGCATATGCAGGCCAAATATCTACGTGCCCAGGGTTGTTCAAAAACCCTAACCCAAAAAACAATAAACACAAAAACAAGACAGAACTTAAAATTATAAATCTAACACCCTAACATGCTTTTAAGACGTACAAGAACGTAAACCTAGACTATATAAACATATTAAAACATAAAACATGTAAAGGAACAAACAAAACTAAATTAAACTTAAAGAAAATAAAAGAAAATGTTTGAAATGAATACCTTAAAGTAAAAGCTCCATGGATGTATTTTTTACCATTCTACTCAGTCAAATCTATCATAAATCAATAAAAATGTGATTAGTAATCTTTAAATTCAAAGATCAAGGCCATAAAAGGAATTAATCAAATAAAATTTACTTGAGGATGTTTTGTGAAAAACTCTCTCTTTGATTCACTATTTCTAGTGAATCTTAGTGTTTTCCCGTGGGATTTTTGTGTGTTTTGAGAATGTACTATGTATGGTTATTTATAGTGTGAAAATAGGGGTTTGGAATGGCTCCCAAATGATGTGGGATTTGTTCCAAACCTCAGTCTTTAATGCAGCAAACTTACATTTCTTATGCTTTTGAAACCCTACATGCATGCGCAGGCTCGTGTTGTGTATGCAGGCCTAGGGTTTCTTTTGGCCTTTATTTTCTAAAAGTAGATTTTTTTGCTCATTAAAAAGTTATATTTTCCATTTTAACATCTCTCAAGTCAATTTTTAATCTAATTGGACCCTAAACCAACCTTGAGTCTTAGAATTTCAGCATTATTAAGGAATGGGGGCCCAAGTCGTAAGGGGTTGCAAAATGTGATGTCTACAATTAGTAGTTACAAAAAATTATCATGCTTCAACAATGTTACAGGAACTAAATAATAATTGGATATTTATAAGAAGATTTGGAGATTTAGGGTTTGTAGGGTTTGGAGATCTAAGGTTTGTAAAGTTTCAATTTACAATTATATAACTAATAAGTTTATGTAATTACTCATTTTTCTTTTCAAGTTTAAAATATAAGTTGGATATAAAAGGTATTTGACAAATATAAAATAAAATGAATATTTATTTGCCTTATGAGTTAAACAATTTGTGTTAAATGAGTCATTTCAGGTTAACACAAAAAAATTGGCATGTCAAACGTGTCTATTGTGTGTCAAAAAAAATTAACTCGCTTATGACACGTTTCTTATCATGTCACTTTTGAGTCAACCCATTTATAACCCAAACCTACTAAGACTTGACCTTAACCCGCAAAAACCCATGTTGTGTTCTTAGGTCGGGTTAAACATTGACACCACTACTTTGAGTTAAGTATCATCCCACCTAAAATAGGATACCCAAAAGTTTAGGTTGTTTTTAAAAAATTCATGGGAAAGTATTACACAGTTTGAGAATGTTTTACTCAAATGATTTTGTTGTTTAAACAAGTTTGTCTTAAAAAAATAAAAGTAAAGTTCCACATTAAAGATAAAGTAAAAAACGATGATTATTTTGGAGTTTTCTTTGTTGTGAATCAAGATTATCTCAATTTTAGTTGCAACCTCAAGTTTCTTTGCAGCTATTCAAGAATAAAGTGCAAATTGTGTACAAACTATAGTCATATTGTTAGTTCTCTCCTTCAAAGTTACAATTAAGTAGTTCTTCACATAATGTTTATGTTCTTTCTCATGTATCTTTCATGCATAGTACTTATCCACTTGTATCTTTTTTATTACTCTTCTTAGTGTTGTTAATTATAGTTGTTACGGTTTATAAGAATTAGTTTCAAATTATTTAATTTGTTGTTACAGTTTTGATATAATTTTTTTTTTTTTTGGAGAGAATCTGCTCCTAGTGATACCTCTTTATCATCAGACCAAGACATCAATCGGTTTTTGGTGTAAGCAGAAATTGAACCCAGATCTCTTATGCAACTGCTCCTACTTCTCTATATAAAGATAAAGCTCATGTCTAAAAATAATAATGCAATATTAGTTCTCCCAATTTTAGCTATACTTTTCTTAAGTTTTAGCATTTTCTTTGTTTGTTTGTTTGTTATTTATTTATTTACTTATTTTTTTATGGATATAAAGTCCTTATTAGAAGAAATTAAATATTGATAAATGGAAGTATTTTTAGCCTTTTTTTTTTTATTACATTCTCTTTATGTTGGTACACAAATAATTTTGTTTGATTTAGATTATGAACAAAGTGTTTGAGATTAGGGTATTGGGATTTGGTGGTGGGAATGAAGTAATTGAAGAAGTGTTTGGTTCTAGAAATAAACTCTACTTTTTATCTAGATGTTATTTCATTATTTTAAATATTAAATTTATAATATGGTATAAACTCCTAGAAATTTCTAATAATTATGAAATTTCTAATAACTCTACTTTAAGACATTCTCTCCTCTTCCCGTTTGTGTGTGTTAAAATATTTAATATTCTCAAACAAAAAAAAAATCCACATATATATATATATATATATATATATATTAGCAAAGAAAACCCACTCAATAGTTAGAAACTACTTCTAGGATAAGGAAAAATTATAAAATATAAATTAAAAAAACTAAGTGTAAAAGCATTCATCAATATTATGGGAAGCATCATAAATACTATATAATAAAATGAGTATTATATACGGGTCTTAAGAAAATTAAAAAAAAAAAAAAGAAATTACCAAACATCCACGTATCGCGTGAGATATTGTCTAGTAATAATATAAACTTATCAAATTAGAATCCCCTTACAAATGGGCAAGACTAGATTACATAAACAGGTAGGGAGAGAGGTACATGATAAATGAACAAAATAACTCAACATTCATCCCCTTCCCTTTATTGTGTTTCCATTCCACCTTGGAAAAAAAATCCTGTTGTGCTTCGCATATTGCAATCTTGTTCTTATTCGTTTATAGATAAAATTTGGTTACAAATTGGTTGCAGTCTTAGGTTATAACCTTACTTAATATCTTTTTATTGGATGTGAATTTTAACAAATCCACAATTTAATTGCATTTTCTTTTTATATCCTTTATACTAGCAAAATTTCTAAAAAATTAAAGATCAATAGTTATGTCATTAATAAATTATTTAAATCAGCAAAAAAATTAGTTAGAGCTTATTGAAGGTGAATTTTGACAAATCTATCATTGGATACATTTTCTTCTTATATCCTTTATACTTGCAAAATTTATAGAAAATTAAAGATGAATAGTTATGTTATTAATAAATTGTTTAAATTGCAAGTGTGGGTGGAGTGTTTTACTCTAAGGAAACTCATGAGTACTCCTTTAGGCAATTTTTGCTATTTGTCCCACATTGGAAGAGTTTCCTTTCTCCTAGCACTTTATAAGACATGAACCAATGGCTTTAGAGTATCACTAGTTTGGTTAACCTTTTATTGTGGGGGAGTTTTTTGCTCTAAGGAAACTCATGAGTACTCCTTTAGGCAATTTTTGCTCTTGTCCCACATTGGAAGGGTTTCCTTCCTCCTATCACTTTATAAGGCATGAACCAGTGGCATTAGAGTACCACTAGTTTGGTTAATAATTGAGGCACCCATTTCATGATATATATAATAATTGGGGCACTCATTTCAAATGCCTATCCCATTTTTGCATAGCAGGGTTATGAAAATCCACGCGAAGTGACCGGCCGTATTGTATGTGCCAATTACCATTTAGCTAATAAACCCGTGGATATTGAGGTTCCACAGGCGGTACTTCCTGATACTGTATTTGAAGCGGTTGTTCGAATTCCTTATGATATGCAATTAAAACAAGTTCTTGCTAATGGTAAAAAGGGGGCTTTGAATGTGGGGGCTGTTCTTATTTTACCTAAAGGGTTTGAATTACCCCCCCCCCCCCCCCCCCCCAATCATATTTCGCCCGAGATTAAAGAAAAGATAGGCAATCTGTCTTTTCAGAACTACCGCTTGACTAAAAAAAATATTCTTGTGATAGGTCCTGTTCCTGGTCAGAAATATAGCGAAATCACCTTTTCTATTCTTTCCCCAGACCCCGCTACTAAGAAAGATGTTCACTTCTTAAAATATCCCATATACGTAGGCGGGAAGAGGGGAAGGGGTCAGATTTATCCCGACGGTAGCAAGAGTAAAAATAATGTTTATAATGCTACAGCAGTGGGTATAGTAAGCAAAATCATACGAAAAGAAAAAGGAGGATACGAAATAACCATAGTGGATGCATTGGATGGGCGTCAGGTGGTGGATATTATCCCCCCTGGACCTGAACTTCTTGTTTCAGAAGGAGAATTTGTCCAACTTGATCAACCATTAACGAGTAATCCTAATGTAGGTGGATTTGGTCAGGGGGATGCGGAAATAGTACTTCAAGATCTATTACGTGTCCAAGGCCTTTTGTTTTTCTTGGCATCCATTATTTTAGCACAAATATTTTTGGTTCTTAAAAAGAAACAGTTTGAGAAGGTTCAGTTGTCCGAAATGAATTTCTAGATCCTTGGATTTATTAACATAAAGTTTGTAAAAAGAACTAAATTTGTATTGGCAATTATATAATTATGTGTAATCAAAAAAATTATTAAGAGCCTTTTTCTTTTCTACTAGAGTTTGGTAATTACTTGTACCGCCTAGTCATAGTATGTATATTGTGAAGAGGACCGCTTGACTTTAACTCTTCTTTGTTTTTTATTTTTTTTCAATCAATCCAAATTAGAGTGGTATGATTAAGTAAGTGGATAATATAAAAAAAGGTAGAAAGGAGGGGAACAAGGGATTATAGGAGGGTTTATTTGTCTTCCCAGCCTTCGATACAAGAAAAAAGAATTTTCCATACCTTTCTTGTATCCTGTATCGAAATAATAAGGTCTTGTGTCGAAATACTAATGATTTTAGGTTTTGATCCCATTTGTCAAAGATCCTATTTTTAGTTTCAAATTTTTCCAGGGTTCTCAAAACCCTTTAATGAATTTATAATTCAATGGAAAATTTTATTAAATACAAATACTAAAAAAAAAAAAAAAAATAGAGTAAGGTTTTATTAGTATAGAAAAAATTTTCATTATATCTGATCAATAGAAATATATATATATATATATATATATATATATATATATATATATATTATTGTTATACTTTGATTGTGTTTGCAAAAGAGGGATGGGATTTAAAGGAGCGATTCCTTCTTTCTTTAAATTTTGAAAGTATCGACAAATACTATTAAGGAACAGATGTTCTGCATCAATCAATGAAGTTCATTTTTTCAAAAACATCATCAGAAAGAAATGAAATGGGGTTTTTCAAACATCGTAAAAGGGTGATTTATTTTTTTTCATTTATACGAATAAAAGATTCTGATTATTAAGAACTCAATGGGACCTAACCCCTCTTTATTTATCTGATTCGAGGGAGATCCCGTTAAGTTCTTACGCTTTCATGTCTATAACTCAATGCATCCGATTATTACAGGGATGAACCCAATCCGAAATATGAACCATAAAAAAAAATACCGATTAAACCAATCACATGAATACCCATTACAATGCCTATCATCCAAAGAGGAATCCTTCCAGTGGTATTGGCCATTTGTCCCGCGTAACTCCAAATTTCATCAAGTGGTCATTCTATAGACATAAACAGTCATAGCTAATTATTATATGATATCCTTCCGAATGGGATAAGAGAATTTCTATTATTCTGTTGTTTACTATTCTCTTTGCTTCTCGTAATTGAAGAAATAATTGGAAAATAAAATAGCAAGTACAAAAATGAGTAATAACCCCTAGTAGAGACTGGTACGATTCAATTCAACGAATGTTCGTTCGGGTTTGATTGTGTCATAGATCTATAATTCGAATTAGGTTTATCGTTGTATGAACTGCATTGCTAATATTGCCAAAAAAAAAAAAAAAACGGTGGGTACAGCTAATCCGTGAACAGCCAACCATCGCACTGTAAAAATGGGATAAGTTCTATCTATGGTCATTGGGGCCTCCTAAAAAGATCTACTAAATTCATCAAGTTGTTCCAAAGGATCAAAACGGCTAGTTATTAATAGAATTCCTTATCGACTCTCTGTAAAATACTCATTTGGACGAGGATTAACCAAACTAGTGGTACTCTAATGCCACTGGTTCATGCCTTATAAAATGATAGAAGGAAGGAAACCCTTCCAATGTGGGACAAAGAGCAAAAATTGCCTAAAGGAGTACTCATGAGTTTCCTTAGAGCAAAAAACTCCCCCACGGCGTATTTGTAGTTTAAAATTATGTGTAAAATATAATCTTATAGATCATATAATAAATAATAATTAATTAGCATAATATTTGACATGTGTATTAAGAACATAAAGGATATGCAATCTAACAGTCATATTTTTGAAATATGTAATAATGTTAACGACATTAAGTAAGATTGTAATCTTAAATTACAATAAATTTTATAGCTAAACTTTGTCATTCTTTTATGGAAGATTGTGCCAAAATCCAAAGGAACATATAGTTTCCACTCTACAACCACCCAATCCTATTCACACATGAACCTGCACAGCCAACATGGCAGCAAACGAGTCTCACACCTAATAAGGAACAAATTTTATTTCCAAACTAGTTTGAAGCAAAACACTTCAAACTTTTTATATATTTCCTTTTTAGTTATAAATTTTGAAAATCTAGCAGTAGAATTTTATGTTCCTTATGTTCTTAACACGCATATCAAATTTCATTCAAATTAAATATTATTTACTATTTGATAAATAAACTTATTTTTTATATATAATTTTAAATCATAAAAATTTGAAATTTTAATATTTATTTGATAACATAAAAGTTTATATTTGATTTTCTTGAAATTTTGCAATTATAAATAATATAATAAGAACATGCAATTTAATGGTTAAATTTTCAAAATTCACACTCAAAATAAGAATATATAAGAAGTTTGAAAGATTTCTCTCTAAACTAATTTAAAGAGAAACTTTGTTCTTTTAAAAGAAAAGATCCGACCCATCCCATTAGTTCAAATGATAACACTAAGGATATATTTGAAATCTGCTTATTTTGCTGAATCTGAAATTGTTTTGCTGAAAATACTATAGATAAAGGTAAAAGTTAGCTCAAATAGTACGGTGAAACCCATGAATAGTAGCAAAAAGTGTCGTAAGACTCATGAATAATAACAAAAATAAACTGAATAGTAAAACAAATTGGCAAAAATAATCATTGCTAAACAGACTCCCCCTTGTTCTGATTCCTCAACATTTGGTCCCACACAAGTAGTAACTTACCTTCCAATCTCCAATGGGTAAGATTTTATATTAGTTATTACTGTTATTTTTTGATGAGTTGCTCTCCACAGCACTTCCGGCCATGTCTACTGTCAGTCTTCCAACCAAAGCATGTTTGAACATTCATGTCAACCGGCCACATAATCGCATCACAAACTGACCATGAACTTCAGAACTTCCATACTTTTCAATCGAGACTAGATTTCTGTTGCTCATAGATGATACAAACAATTCAGTCATTAAGGAAATCATGCTCACAACCAAAAATTAATAAGAGCATGAATTATAAGAAACGTTCTTCGAAAGTTACAACCCAATACACAGGCACAAAGTGATATCGCATACTATAAAGTTCATCAAAATATCACTGCTACATAAAATGCCATTACAAAATTGCCAAATCAATATGAAGCAAAACGCATACAACTCCCAACTAAGTCCATTAACATGCCAAATTCAACATTTTGCAAATCAATGTGCGGACACGCATGTGAAGAGCTCTAGCAAATACAAAAAGAGCAAGCACAATCACAACCTACAAAATCCAGTGCTAGCTTAGAGTCCTCCACAAGCAGAAGCCTCAACTTCTCTAAGCCAACTTCCCTTTCAACGGACCTTTTGGAATTTTACTCAGAACCTTGGCATCAAACACTAGATACTGCTTTTTAATCTCAACCATTGCCTTCTCGGCAAATGGGTCAACCTTGTCCTCATACTTCTCATACAGAACAGGCACAGTGTGCAGCAAAACAAAAGCTGATTTCAAATCAATATGATCAGAATTAAGCATATCATATGAAACTGATTATAAAATACATATGAATAAACACAAGTTTTATTGTCCTTACATATGTAGAACAAGGTCAAGAAATTACACCAAGTCCCCACAGTGGAAAGAACCCACAAGCCAGAAATAACCTGACATCCAAAAATTGATCTTATTAGAAATCAGATGACTAAATAAACTACCCATAGAATATCTAGTCAGGATAATGTTAAAGATCCTGAAACTAGCAAATGTAGTAAGCTCCACATGCATCCAATGAGTCTTGGGACCAAGGCTTAGTTGTTGCTTTTGTATGCAACTTATGATAATATAGTGTAAATTTAACAGTAAAGATCAAAACCTCAAAAATAGCAAATTTTAAAGCCTTTATGAAACAATAAAAGTATTTAATAGTTAGACCGACAAGTGTGTTAAGTTAAGAGGAAATAATACATACAATGTGCAGCTGTTACCAAAGAGACATGGAAGTAAAATAATACATACAATGAGAAATTTCTTCAAATCTCTTCCTGATGCAATATTCCGCAAGACAGCAAAACCCTGATTAATTTCAATTCTCAGTGCAGAAGCAACTTGCAAGAATGGCTCCTCAGGAAGATGAACTTCTGGGATCCGGGGAGGAGTCCTATAAATAGAGATCTTAAGCAATGAGTTAAATGAAACCACAGATACAATGCATGACCTCATGACCTAAGAACCAATGTAGTCAAAGGACATAAAAAGCATGGCATAATCACCTAAGGACCAATGTAGGCACCACTAGTGAGGCTATGTGAGTAATCAAGCACCTTAGACAATCTGTAAGGCGCTCAACAGCCTTAATGAAATTAGCGAAGAGAAGTTCTATACTTTAATTCAAGTTAGTGGATGTCTCTTTCTCTTACTTTCTTCTCTCTATCTCACACACTTACATTTCTTTCCGCATCAATTTAGAAATAGATTTTTTCCCCATTAATTTCAGTAATATAATCTCTTAGCTTTAATAATTGTTCTATTTTTGTTTTACAAAATTGTTTTAAAGTTTATTTAGTAGAGACTTAAAAAAAAAAAAAAAAAAAAAAAAAAAAAAAAGAGTTATTGAATAAAGCATTCAAACCGTTTAAAATTTCTCATTTAATGCATATGATTTGAGGTACATTTAGAGTTCATAGCCTCACTTAGACTCTGGTGAGTACCTTTTAGTGCCTCACTCATCGCGCCTAAGGCGATACAAGGATTTGATATCTTAAGGTAGCCTTTGACTACATTGGTATGGCTGAATCTTGTATAGATTATTATTATAACACTAAGGGCTAATAATGTAAAATCCCAAAAAGCTTACTTGTTGATAAAGGTATGAGCATTGGACCACAGGAACAAGATTGCAAGAGAAAGTATCAAAACATGACATACAAGAGTAAGCAGATGGTATTCGACCAATTCAAAAAGAACCCAGATAGCAGTAGCACCACCGAGTACACCCGCTGAAATCTTCTTGTTCCTCCATAACAACACATCAGCAGCTGCACCACCAACACCATTTAAAGGCATTAAATCAACACTCACTTGCACACAACATCAACGACAACAATACCAAAGTCTTTTTTTTTTTTTTTTGTTCGATAGTTATTTTTTATTAAATAATAATTGAATTATAACATTTATTTAACATTAACCCAAGTCCAAAACCATACTTGAGGAATCCAAATTTGAACAATTTATTATCAGCAACCAAACAGAGCACGAAAGCCACAATGTGCCATTGCCGATTCTCACCTCAACTCAATATTAATCACAGATCGCTAAAAATCACTAAACGCACCGTTTTGCCTTCATTTCAAAAGCACTTTACAGAAAATGAAACAAACACACGTCACATGACATCCACATTGAGCTTGAAATACACACACATTTAATGCCTAATGAATCAGATTACAGATCTCATACTGAGAGAAAAAGAACATACGCTTTCCACCACCGAAAACCTTGTGAACCGGTTTCTCTCTGCCGAAAAGCCGGTAAATCTGAGCCTTTACAGATGCCGGTTTCTCGGAATCGGAATCGTAATCTGAAGACGAAGATGAATCGTGCGCGTGGATCTTCCCGCTTATGTTCTCCATCACTGCCGAAACACCACCGCTCTCAGAATGCTCCGCCATTTCACCAAAAGAATAAATAAACAATAAAAAATATATATATTGAATGTCAAAAAAACAAAAATAATAGGGTTGGAGTATGAATCTCACTCTCAGTAGGATTTATATATAGACGTAGTCCCAACCTAAGGTTTGGGATCCCCAGCCTGGTGGTTCGGGGAATTTGACGGCGTTAAAACGGGATTCATGTTCGAGAAAAGAAGACGTTAGACTTGACGGCGTATTTTTGTGTGTACTGTACTGTACCGTAGGCGCGAGTGGGCTGTGTCTGAGTCTGACTTTGATGGATGGACGGTGAGGATTTGGGAAAGGCACCGGCCTGCTGAAAAGTTTGGGACCACGTGGCTGATGGTTGAAGTGGAAGGACGGCTGTGGATGGTACTTTGTTCTCTGGTCGGGGGAGTGGGTTCCACGTAGACTGACTTACTTGCCTATGCTTGGCAAATGGCATCTAATGATTTATTATTTTTTTAGAAGTGTTATGTGCAACTTTTCATCTTATTTTTTTTTGTTTGTTTAAAAAGTGGGAATATCATTTATTGTTTTATTTATTTTTTAAAAATGTATAAGGTTTTAAAATTATCTTTAAAAAAATTTATCAAAAAATTGAATTAGTAAATTAATAGGGGTATAATAGGAACATTAGTAAATTAATGACTTTTATTTTTAGAAATAGAACAATATTTTGAGACATCTCAAAATAGAATAGAATACAAAAAAAAGTAGGACGAAGGGAGTAATATTTTTACAACAGATCATAGGTGATTAATTGTTATTGGTTTAAATTTGAATCTAACACAAATATTACTTTTTTTCCATAACAATAACAACCAGTAACAACTTATCTCTTAAGATTTGTTGCAAAAATATTGTAAAAATATTGTGAACATATTATTTTTCTTATTTTTTTTATTTGGAGAGATTAGAAAAAAACACAATTGATTTTTGATACACGGAGTTTTAATTTCAAATTTTTTATTTAATAGCAAGAAATTTTACTTGTTTAACTAACAAACCCACAAGGTCCATTTTATATATTATATATTATCATCTACAAAAGGTAAAACAAGGAAAATATATATATATATATATATATATATATATTATTGGTCAACTTTTGAAATACAAAATTTTTATTACATAATATTTTTCACAATTTTTACCACAGCTTAACTATGTGACAAGTTATGAACTCATTTTTTTTCTGTCATTCATAACTCTTCACATGGGTGAATTGTCGTACTAAACTTATTGATTAACATATTCAGGGTAATTATTGGATACTTTCAGAGTACTATAAATGTATACTTTTCATACTCACATAATTGTGGGTCCGACTAATTAAGTTCAAGATAGAACTCATAATTCATGTGAAGGGGGGGGGGGGGGGGGGAGTACGAATTTATTGTACTCCTGGAGTATTCAATATTTTTTCACATATTCAAGATCATACACATCAAAAAGAAAAATCGAAAAAATCAGATTTTAACCTAGAGTATAACTTTGTGATAAATTTTGGGCAATTAAATACTTGAAAAGATAAAAATTGGTAGATTGTTTAATCTTTGGTCCCAGAAGAAAATCCAACTCATTCACTAACTTGGAAGCATTGGAATATCTTTTGTAATTTTTTTAAATAAAAAAATGTTTCAGGGAAAATCGGTGAGGGTGTGATGATAATAAATTATGAAGAGAAAATTTAGACATGAAACATTACATTCCTCAACTAAATTTAAAAACATGGCTGTAATTTTTTTTTTTGTTTTGTTTGTTTGTTTGTTTGTTTGTTTGTTTGTTTTTTTTTTTTTTTTTTTTTTTTTTTTTTTGTTTTAGTTGAACACATGGTTATACTAAATTTAATTGTCTTCGAAAAAGAAGCATTTAATTAGAAAATTTGTATGGCTCTTAAGGTATTGTATCTGGGTTTTGTTTACCTCTGCACCAATCGCTTCTCTCCCTCTCTCTTGATAATTCTAATGTTACAATGAGGGAGTCAGAATTTGAACATTTAATGTCTTCATTGCAAACACACAAATTATGCCAATTGATCTCTCTCTCTGTGTCTATTATAATAATAGAGGAGGGTGATTCGAAACTTGATTCTCTTTATAAAGGAGAATAGATAATATCATTATATTACGAGACTTTTAATGCAAATATTAATTGTTAAAAAAACAAAGAGTAGAAATTAATAGTCCTTAAGTTTGAACCATCATCTCACTGTCCTTTTTGAGGTTCAAGGTGCACAGCATACCAAGACCTTAAGTAATGAGCGATGACTTTGGTTGGTAAGCACATATAAAGTATGGATGGTGGGATTAGAATCACTTTCCATACAGGCCCCATGCTAGGCTAGAGCACATTAAAACAGATCACTAGGAAGCAAATTTAAAAAGAGCACAAGACTTCTGAAAATGCCACGAGATCCCTCTCCCTTTTGATTCTAATACTTTCGTTGACAGTTGAAAACAAGTACTTAGAATTCTCTTTCATATGTTTCTAAACCCAATTTTTAAATGGCATCATGCAGGTATAGTCGATTAGATGAGTCATTCAGGCAGATGAGGGTAAAATTGGATGGGGCCATAGAGGCCTTAAAGGGGCCTAAAGGAAGGCCTCTGTAGCAGAAGGTCATTGGAATTGGTCCAAAATATAATTGGTGAGGAATTTTTAATTAGCTGGGCCGATGGCAGGCTAGAGCACCGTACTGGCCGTACTAGGACAAAGGATTTTGGTAATATGGTTCGCCCTCGCTTCTAACTCTTCTGAAATTTGAAACAACATTGACGTTTTTTGTTTGTTTATTTGTTTGTTTGTTTTGTTTTTTCTAAAAAAAAAAAAAAGGATCTTGAATCAATAACATCCACTAAATGATTATTACTCTTTATTATCATGTTAGAAATCAATTTGTTTGTGTAGACGAAATTCAAACTCATGTCCTCTTATTTGATAATAATAAGCTTTACCAAGCTAACTAGAATCCACAAAACTATTTAAGTTTTAAATGCTTACTAGCATAAACCATTCAAGTATATGAATATTATGGTTATGAGATCTATAAATGAAAAATTGTACAATTATCATGACAAAATAGGATGTATAATACTCCAACAGGTAATTATCAGAATGGCCGAGGCGGCTTCTCTAATACAGCTGAAAAGAACACCTCTCTGTCATCTTTATCTAGCTTAGGAACGACAACCCATTTATGCTTCTTATACCTTAGCATCTTGAAAGCTTTCAAATAATCATCCAAATCCTCTTTCAAACAGAAAAAGCTATCAACCCATAGCAAACCCCCAGGCCTTAAAACTCTATCCCAATCATACAATATGAAGTCAAGGAGCACATAATCAATCCAACCATCGAGAAATCTGGTTGTGTGAATCAAATCTAGAGTATTATCAAAGAATGGGAGGCGTTGATTTATTGTCAGGTAGAGAGGGACAAGTCCTCTAAGAGCTATCATTTCATTGAAGGGTGCCCCTAGATTGATAGTTGCTGAGACTACTGTTACATTGAACTCCCTCATCCTAGCTGCGAAAGTCCCGGTTCCAACACTGAAATCAAATCCAATTCTGATCTCCCCTGGCTGAATACCAAGCACTTCCGGTATAAGGAAATCTGCGGTCAGGTTTGAATTTGGGACTATATTTACTTGTTGAATCCATCTGGGCATTTCATGATATGAAAGGTTGAAGCAATCAGCACATTTGAAGAATCCTTTGCCAGTGGAATTGTTGGCCAAGCAATTGAAATTCTTGCATCGATACTGACTCCATCGAACATTTCTATTGTCAGGGAGCTTCCACATGGACTCGTTAATGGGGAACGGCTTGTAATATAGTTGTGGAGCTCTTGAGAAGCATCTTCTCCTTGGTAATGGATCGCACCCATGAACCATGAGCTTTTGAGCTAGTTTCCAATCATCATTGCAGATTTCTTCAATATCATAATTCATGTATTCTTCGAGCTCTTTCTTCATAGCAAAACAAGCATGACCAATGCTAGTGAAAGTTCCATTTGCTCCCATGAAGTTCTGTTTTCCTAGTCTGTTGGGCTTCATCTTGACGTACTTACGAATCTCTTCAATGAAGAAATAATCAGAAAATTCATTGGATTGTTGCTTTAGAGGATGTGCACTACTGTTTTCACTCTTCTGCTTATAAGTTTTTTCATTCAATGGCAAAGATGCCTGTACTGACTCAATAAGCCTTAAGATTTCAGCTAGAAATGCAGTGTGTCTCAATAGAGATGCTGGTGAGGATGATTCGGTGGGCATATCTCTCATCATAATCAATTCCTGTTGAATTTTTTGAATGACAGTTTGGATGGTAATTCTAACTTCACTTCCACTTCCATCATGGCTCTCAGGGGTAAGGTGGTTGATGAAAGTATTAGTAACAAGAAGTGATCTGAAAGAGTAGAATTTGGATAAACTGGCAACAGAGATAAGAATAATAAAGGTAGCCAATACAAAGATTGGCCTGTGAGCCACTCTGCATCTTCCTAACTTTGTAAAAACATTTGGTTTTCGCATTGTTGTTCTTCCAAGATTGACTTTGAAAATTCTTGGGTGCTTCTGAGAAGAAAGAACAGCAGCGGCAGTCACAACTCTAGAAAATCATGAATATAACGAAATTCACATGAATTTGTTCTAAAACTCTCAACTCAGATTTAGAAATGACATAAGCTCAAAAAGTATTATGATAAGTAATTGATTCTTGTATCTATCAAAATTCTTGTATTAGGTGACTAGCAATTTATTGATGTGGAGTATCACATCATATCAACTGTATTTTACTCAATAAGAAGATGCTTTAACATGTTCAAATTATAAAAACTCAAATGATCTTTACACCAATAAATCATAAACAATGAAACTATAAAATCAGGATTCAGATTGAGAGTAATAGAAATGGGCAAAATGGCATATAGAAATTACCTGGGACTGAAATCTGAAGATGAGGGAATTGGAGGAATGGTACCTGGAAAAATGGCAAATAAAAGTACCTGACACTGGAAGCTAAAAGCTTTGGCTGGAAGAGAAAAGAGTAGGAAGGGTTGATCTTGAGTCTTGACCAATTTATGCAGTTTAATTGTTGCTGAAGAAATGGGGACTGAAGCATATTGAGATCAGATCAGATCAGATCAGAGTCTAGAGTTTTAAGTACTTTCTCATTGGTAATATTATTTTGGTTTTAGTGTCCGATGGAAACAATTTATTTAATTGAAACTAAATTTTTTTTATTGAAAATGTAAAAAAATAAAATAAAATAAAAAAATAAATTGAATAGTACGGTAAAACTTATAAATAGTAGTAAAAATAAGTTCAAAGTGAAGATAAGCGAAAAAATTTAACTTATCTCAAATGCACACTTGCTATTAGGGAGATTTTCCAAGCACTTGGAGAAGTTTATTTGAAGTGCCTACTTTCAGTTCATAGAAGTTAGTACTTTGTAGTACTTTTAAGATAGCTCATCATCCCCTTCAATCCAATACTTTATAGGTTTTACATCACCGTGTACCATACTCCAGTGCACCCTGTTCTTTCTTTTTATATTATGTCAAACTGAATTAATATATCGATGTTAAAAGAAAGATAGTACCTCATCCTCGTGGTCCTACCGTCCTAGCATAAAAACAAACAAAACTCATGCGTATAGGTATAGCAGGTGAGACTTTTAACTCATACACGTGCATGAGAGAGACATTACACAAGAAGATACTACCTCTACCTCCCTACCTCCCCTCCCTCCTTTTGACAGTGTTTTTTATTAGTGGGGGACCAACCAAAAGACCTGTTTGAATAGAAGAAGAAAGAGAGAGAATAAAGTAAATTTAGTCAAAAATAGGTTAATTTTAAGCCAAATTTACCATATTTTATTTTACTCTCTTTCCATCCCCTCCATCCAAACGGACCATTAGAATTTCTGCGAAACTTCAAAAAGGCTAAATTATTCGTAATGTTATGTTGGGGGTTAGTTTAATTGATTGATAATTGATTTTCAATCTGATACACCATATTCATATATCACACAACTGCAGGTTTGATACACCATATGAATATGTCACACAACTACAGGGTAATCCTTACTGTCTAAATAGGATCTTGAGTCTGTTCCAAAAGACTATTTTTGCAAAGCGTATGACTCGAACCTGACAACTCCTATACTCGCAGGCGTAACTAAATCCAGGACTTCTACCAATGCGCCACGTCCCAAAGTACGCTTGAAAAGTCTTATTAGTTGGAAGGTAAAATAGAAACATCATTGTATACTCTATAATCCTACACAAAGTTTGACTAGCGCTATTTTTGGCTATAAGCTTATAAAATAACCGTAGCTTGCAGATTAGCAAAGCAGCAGTACCTCCAAAAAAATAAAATAAAAATAAAATAAAATAAAATAAAAATAAAATTGCCGCACTAGGCGACCACATAATCCGGCTAGTAAATTAGTTGTATTAAAAAATTCATAAACTATTTAGAAACTTATCTCTCTCTTCTTCTTCTTTTATTATTATTTTCGTTACATCCATAATCGAGGTTAGGAATTTAGAGTCTGTTTGGATGAGAGTGTTTTTTGATCATATCACTTAGCTTTTATAACTAAGTTCTCAAAACACATGGGTCCCACAAAAAAATTCTTGTTTGGCTTTGTTTTCAACCCTTGTTTCCATTACTCAAAACTCAAAAAATTGAGTTAGAGTGATGGAAATAGGAAATAACAAATGGGTATTTTCAAAAACTAAGATAGGAAACTCAGTGGCACCAACGTAAATATTCGGACTCTATGGAGCCCATAGCTTGTGTGTTGTCATGCCAGTTTAGAGCTTGTTTGATATTACTGTTGCAAACAACCACAACACCACCACAACAAACTTAGCACCGCCATAGCACCGCCACAACAAACCCAACACTGCCAACAACCATCGAGAAATTGAAACTCAGCCACTGCAAAAACACTAAAATCAACCCACAAAACCAACCGCTGGTCCACATCACCGAAACACAAAACCAACCCCAACCGATTCAAGCCACGCCTCCACCACTCTCCATACCGAACACCATTGGAACTGAGACACAAGAACTAAGACCGAGAAACAACAAAAACCCAAAAACCCAATCTTAAACCCGATCTCCATCGTGACCCATAACCCACTCTCCACCATGAAACCCAGCCAACACCGAAATGACCACCACCGAAACCCACCATCACCAATCCGAACCTAGTAACCACTGAAACAACCCACCACTTTAAACCCAATAACCATCGATTCAAACCAACCAAAAACAGTTAAGAAAGAAACAGAAAAGAGAGAAAAAAAAAATCAAATACAGATTGAAGAGGGGAGAGACAAGAGAAAGCTGAGAAAGAAATAGAGAAAGTGGAAAAAAAAAATCAAATATAGAGTGAAGAGAGGAGAGACAAAGAAAGAGAGATAGACAAAGCATTTTGATTGAAAAGGGGGAGAGTCAGAGAAATGAAAAAATGAGAGTATGCCACAGTGGGAGAAGTAAAGTAGAAGAAGATTTTTTGTTAATGAGACGTGAGTAGCAACAATAAGCAACATTGAGTAGTGTTAGTGGGTGGGGTTTATGGTTTTGGCAAAAAGTTGTAAAGATATGTAATTGAATTATGAGTTCAAACAGATATTTTGTAATTTTTGAGTAAATGTGAGGTTTGAGTAGGGAGTTATAAGTTTTGGATTTGAGTTATGAGTTTTGAAAACGAAGTTATAAAAATTGAGCTATCTCTAAACCAAACAGGTTCTTAATCTCCATCGAAAAAACCAAAAATTGTCAACCAATTGAATTATGAATTTTTTTTTTAAGCATCTAAAAGTTTATTTATTTATTTGATAGGTAATAACAGCTTTATTGATGATAAAAACACAATGTATTTTCGATAGTAAACTCGCTGAAAAGAATACAGACCAATAAAAAAGAAAGACTAACGAAATAAGGAAGTCAAACAAAGAATGACTTTTGATTTTGACCAACTAAATACCTATTAATATATTGTGAAGCCATTGGTGTTCAAATCTCTACCCTCCTATATATAATTAAATTATTAAAAAAAATTATATTGTGAAATTTATTATAATAATTAATAAATACTTGAAAGTTGAAACCAAGAAATTAACAAAATAAATCATTATATGAAATACCCTATGGCTCCTCCATATATGTGTTACATCAAAGACCAGTAGATATGCCAGTGTCCATTTTGCGTAGAAACTAGAAAGTAGCGATATCTGTTCTGTTGTAATTGTGAATCCAACATATAAAAAAAAAAAAAAAAAAAAAACCAAATAGGATTTCCGAATAACAACCCAAAATGAACGACTTCCAGTGAATTAATCACTATGAAAACAGATGAAAGTTCAAATAGTAAAAAGAAACTTAAAATTTACAAATTGTAAGAATTTCATTCCATTCAAGGATAGTAATGCACTGAACTAATGTAACAAACAATTTGTCGCAATTTTCACTAATTCAAAATCAAACAGGAACTCCATACTCCGCAATTGACACAGACAGTCACTAACACTGAATCAAACATGTCATGTAAGTTTACAACCCAAGCAATTTGGTTAAATTCCAGAACTCAAACACCAATGCGAAACACTAACACCCCAACTGTTCCATTAGATTAAAGATAGTCACGAGTTTATGAATTTTCCATTTCCCTCTCTAATTTAACCGAAAACCATAACAATTTAATAAATAAATAAATACAAAAAAAAAAAAAAACAGAAATTTTGATCAAAACCCAATACTCCTACCTACCCAAAAAATATACATTTACCCCCCACAAGCAAGCATCCAAAGTCCAATAACACACAAAACAAAACAAAGCAAAACCCCAATCCACCCAACACCCAAATGAAAGCAACCTAAAATCCATCACCTCCTCCGCCTCCGATCCGCGGCGTACTGCGACAGCGGCACGACTTCAGAAAGCGGCGTCGACAGCGGCGTTGGCAGCGGCGAGTTTCGACAAACCGGGCACGACCCATTTAGCTTCAACCAAGCATCGATGCACAACAAGTGAAAGTAGTGGCGACACTCAGGCATCATCCTCAGCATCTCGGCTTCCTTGTACTCGCACAAACAGATCGAACACGTTGTGTTATTACTATTACCGCCAACACTCCTAGTGTACTGAAACTTGGGGTACGAATTAATTACATTCTGGTCGAGCCCAACGACGGAGTTTTCATCGCCGCGTTGGTCTTCGTCTTCATCCTCGGCGACAAAGATTATGCGAGGGAGAATAATACCTTCTTCGTTGATGTTGTTGGTGTTGTTGTTGTTGTTGATATTGTTGTGGTGGTTTTGAGAGCGGCGAGAGCGAGAGACACGGCAGCAGAGGTAGGAGGAGAGGAGGAGAGCAGAGAGTAGTACGAGGAAGCCGAGAGCGATGGCGATGGCGTAGCCGAGGCCGAGGTTGGTGAGGTAGTTAGTGGTAGTTGGGGGAGTGATGGTGGTGGAAGTTGAGGTGGACATTGGGAGAGGAAAAGAAGAGGAAGAAGAGATTTATTAGCCATTTGTGAGGGTGAAAAAAAGAGGGGAATTAGGGGTGAGATTTTTTTTTGGGAAGGATGGGTGGGTGAGTATTCCAGCTGCTGCATTTAATTCTCTTTAGGGTTGGGGAACGCAAGAGGACTATGCTCTATAAGGAGCATTTATTTTTCCTTTTCTTTTATTAGGGACTGAGGAGGGAGGAATTTTTTATTTTATTTTATTTTATTTTTTACTGTATTTTTTTTTTCTTTTTTTGTCTTTGTGGGCTTGGGCTTATTAAGAGATGCTCAGCTTTGTTTTCGGTACTACTTACTAGTAGTACTATTCAATGAAATTGTTAAATGGACTATAGATGATTTGGCTCATTTGACTCCTAAATCTTAAGTTTTCAAGTGCCATAAGCACAATAGTTATAGCCCATTTGAATTGAGTAGAGTTAATAGGAATTAAGTTTAATTTCTTGGCAACTTTATTATTCTCACCTTCTCTTCTCTCAATCTAAATGGACTCTTAGCTTTTATTTAGAAGGTGAGAATAGAATGAAATGCAAAAATATTATTCAGGAGTTTTGACCGACTTTCTATTCTTTTGTTTAGGAGTTTAGGTAGGATGGAATGGAATGGTTATAAGAGAACACTCATTTTTTCATTTTTTTTTCTTAAAACCTCAAATTTTTGTGTCCCCTAAAATTGAGAGAAATGGGAGGGAAGGAACTTTAAATTTAATGAAATTTTTTTTAAAGCTCCTAAAATATCCCTTCAATCTCAACCCTCTTTACATATCACGACACCTTTTTTTCTCAACCAGCCGTAATATATATATATATATATATATATATATCATTTTTGCATTCTATTGCTCACGCTGCTGCTGTGTTCTCTTCTTGTTGATTCATCAAATTCTGTGAGTTTTTATTTTTTATTTTATTGATTGCAAGTCTATTGACCATTGATTTATTAAGTTTATATATTCATGATCTGCACTTTATGTACTTCTATCATGCCACGTTTTTAAGAAAGTCGAGCCCCTTTCAGTAAAAACAATATAAGGATTTAGAACTCTTTTTATTAATTTTTACTATATTTACTACTTCCCAATATAAGTGAGACTCGTTTTATTCTAGATAACGATTGCTATATGGGCACTAGTTAACACACCTAACAAATATATGAATATTTTATAGAAGTCTGTGAGGCTTATTTAAATTGATAGCCTACATAAGATTGTTAAGAGGGTGTTCTTGATTGAATCAAAAATCATAAGAGTCTACTTTTCATTGAAAAAAAAGGTGCACAATTACAATTAAGAATGATTTGTTTAAGAATCATCAACATAAGTGTTAAAGTCTTCTTTAATAGAAAATAAAAATGAACATAAAAAATAAATAGGGTTTTAACTATAAAACTTTATAGCAATAGCATCAACATGAGTTTTTCTTTTGAAAGCATGAATCTAATCCGATAGAAGGTTTTTTTTTTTTAAGAAACAAACCGATAGAATGTGTGAGTATTGTTTCCTTTTCTATTATGGTAAATGGGGAACTAAGGAGGCACATAGTACCATCTAGGGGGTTGAGACAAGGGGATCCTTTATTTCCATACCTTTTCCTATTATGTTCTGAGGGGCTTAATAGTTTGATAAATTAGGCGGTTAGGGAAGGAAAAATTCAGGGATATTCTCTTTGTAGAAATGGCCCAAAAATATCTTACTTGTTTTTTTTTTTGCAGATGATAGCTTGCTATTTTGTAGAGCTAGGTTGGAAGATATCACAACAATACAAAATATTTTGGAGGTCTATGAAACTACTTCAGGCCAACAAATAAACAAGGAGAAAACTACACTCTTCTTTGGCAAATCTGTTAGTGACATGGCAAAAAATTCTATAAAAAAGCTACTTGGGGTGCCAGAGATAAAATAGTATGAAAAATATTTGGGACTTCTAGCAGTTGTTGGCAGAAATAGGAGAGCAAGCTTGAATTACATAAAAAATCGGGTTTGGAATAAATTACAAGGGTGGAAGGAAAAAACTTCAATCTCAAGCTAGAAAAGAAGTATTGTTAAAAGCGATGGTCCAAGCTATCCCACCTTTGCAATGGGATGTTTCAAACTTCCTGTGGGCCTATGTTGGGAGATTGAGACACTAATACCAAAATTTTGGTGGGGACAAAGAAGAGAGAGAAGGAAGATTCATTGGAAAAATGGGAAGACACTTTGTAAACCTAAGAAAGAAGGGGAAATGGATTTCAAGGAGTTGGCAAAGTTCAATGATGCTATGTTGGCAAAACAAGTATGGAGACTTATCCACGATAAAAAAACTCTCTATTTTATCGTGTGTTTAAGTCAAAATATTTTCCAAATGGTACTATCTTTGATGCCAAAATGTCTTTGGGGTCGTTTGCTTGGAAAAGCATTTGAGGGCGAGAAAAGTAATATCCATGGGTGCAAAATGGAGAATCGGGGATGGTTTGTCCATAAGGGTATTTAGTGACAACTGGATACCAGATGCCACAAGTGGGAGAGTAATATTTTTAGCAATGGCAAGGGATGCAAACATGAAAGTAGCAGAATTTATTGACATCGGCATGGGTTGTTGGAAAAGCCAAAAATTGATGAGTGCTTGGTACCATTTGATGCCCAAAGGATTAAGGCCATTTCTCTGTGTATCATTGCATAACCTGACCTCTTATACTGGGCACTTATAAAGAATAGGCTATATTCGGTAAAATTCGGGTATCGAGCCTTGTGCAAAGAAGCAAGGAGTGGGAAGCATCAAGTTCAAACTCAAGTCTAATCACTGGGTTTTGGTCAAGTATATGGAAGCTAAATGTGCCGAGGAAGGTGAAGCATTTTATGTGGAAAGCATGCTTAGACAGTCTGCCTACGAAAACAAACTTAGTGAAAAGGAGAGCGTTGACGAAATCGGTTTGTCATTTATGTGGCTGAGTTGAAGAGGACACACACCATGCTTTGTGGGGCTGTGAAAAACTTAAATAGGTGTGGGATAGAGACTTTCATTGGATAAATAAATTCAAAGCATCACAGAGTTCGTTTAAAGACTTGGTGGCATTGATCATGACAAAATCGAGAGTTTGTGAAGTCTTTGCTACAATGGCTTGGTTCATATGGTCTCATAGAAACAAGAAAAACCTCATTTATTGGAGTGTTTGGAGTTGTTGGCAATAAGGCGGGTTGTGATCTTCGCTAAGGAAATTGGGTTACAATAGTCCCACTTTAAAGGTGACTCAGAAATGGTAATGAAGAGGTTGCAGGGGGTTGGTATGCAATTCTCATCTCTTGGGCATTTGGTTAGGGACACTTTATCTCATGTTAGCTCCTTGCGGAGTTTTTCTTTCACTCATATTATAAGACAAAGTAATGCAGTGGCACATGCTCTAGCCCAAAGAGCAAGGTTATCTTTTCCTTTTTCTGCTTGGATGGAGTCTGTTCCGTTTGACATTGATGTTTTTGTATGTGCTGATTTTGAAGTTGTTGAATAATAAAACAAGTAGGCGGTCTTTTCACTCGAAAAAAATAATAATAATAAAAAAAGAAAAAAAAGAAAAAAAGAAAAAAACTGATAGAAGTTAATTAAATTACTCATTAAATTGTGTAGTGGGTCCTTACCTAGTTTGGTTGACTCTTCTACAATAGATTTAGCTTTTCAAGACTCATGTAAATTCCATTCTTTAGCAAAAGCAATATATATATATATATATATAGAGAGAGAGAGAGAGAGAGAGAGAGAGAGATTCACATATTGGTGATTGACTCAATAGACATGAAATTAGAGTTTACAAAAATTACATAATTTAAGATTTCAATTAGACCTTGAGATTTATCTTCGAAAAGTGATTGACTTAATAGTTGTGAAAATTAGAGTTTACACAAAAAATTATGAGTTTTTTGACTTCTTAAAACACAACCGGATTAACCTAGTAAATTAGCCAAGTTATTAATTAATCTAAATTTTAGATCTAGGTTATCACAATCAAACAATCATATCTTGTATAGCAGCGGAAAGATAAATAACAGAAAGATATGATCACCCAAGAAAACCAAACCGGTAAAAAACATGGGGAGGATTTAACCTAGTTATCCTCAAGGTAAAGTTGAATCTACTATAGAAAGAATTAAAGTTTTACAATAAGACTTAGATCACTAACATCTTATTGCTACCCATCAGTAGAAACTTACTGACACAACCACGTGTAAGCTCTGAGATCACGGATTCCTTCTTTCTTGGATTCTCCAGCAAGTACAAACACCCCTGCTTGTGTATCTTTGAGCTCCTTAGTGCAGCAACTGAATGATTATCAAGTTCTTGAAGAAATCTCATCTTGATAATTCTAAGCTTGTGTGAAGGAAAACTCTTTACAGATCTCACACAAATAGCAATATGAGCAACAATCTTTAAAGTGTCTTTGGGTACAAAACCCTAAAAATAAAAAGAGGCACAAGAGACACTCTAATATCTCTAAAAGTTTTCAAAAACGTTTTAGAGTTTCCCTTATATATAGGAGTGTTTTACTTGAACCCTAAGACGTTTAAGTAGAGTTTGGGTTGAATTGGAATTTTGCAGAAAAAAAATGTTCTGCTCAATATTCGATCGATCGAGTTTAAGATTTGATCGATCGAGCCAGACTGAAAGTCACTAATACTTTCTACAGCCACTCGATTCGAACTTTATATAAAAGAACCAACTTGGAGCAAGTCTATACAAGACTAACCAACTTGTTTTGATTATGGTTTGCCAACAATACACATTAGAATTTTAAATACATGAAATCCTAAGTCTTTAGAACTTAACAAACTCTCCCTTTGGCAATCCGTGACAAAACACAACTAAAATCTCAAAGTTTACAAAATAAAGCCCTTTACAAAACAAATCTAATCCTAACTACTATCCATCAGTTGCAAGTGTAGACAGCAGCATAACTGAATCAACCTGTATTTCCTGAAATACTCAACAAACGCATAAACGCATGTGTGACAGAAAAACAGTAAATCAACACATATGCAAACTAACTCTCCCCCTAAGTTAGATACATCAAAAACAATGTTAACTCCCCCTAAACAGAGCATCCTTGTATATTCCCACACATATTCCCAATATGGATTTCATCTAAATCTCTCTTTTTTTGTCACGTATTGACAAAGACAACTCATACAAAAGTAAACAATCAACATACACAACAAAGGATAAGAGAAAATAGAAAATCAAGGGAACACAAAACAATTCAACTCTATAAAAAATAGTGACAACTCACCCTATGAACAACAAAGCTTAAAAACAAACTTCTCCCCCTATAAAAATAGGAAACACAAAACAAGTGTTGGGAAAAACAAGTTTGGGGAAACTTTAGAAGGTGGAGGGGGGGGGGGGGGGGAATAAAGACACACAAACTAAAGATAAAAACTAAGTTGAGGATACACATGAAGAAAAATATTATCTCTTTCAATCAATGCAAACTTAACACTATGTGACTCATAAACAGTTGCATGAGTAGAGAAAATATTTGCACATTGATTATCTATCATATCTCTTAAAAAAAATATTTTCTACAAATCACACATAAAAAAATAGCATATACTAAAAAGTACATAATTTAAAAATTAATCAATCAATTTTTAAATCAAGTTGAGTATTCAATTCAGCAAAGTGTATACATGTTATGTGTGAAAATAATGAGAGATATGACTGCAAAATTGCAAAATGGATACAGAAAATAATGCAATGCATGTGAATCCTAAACACAAAAATGGTGCATAAAAAATTTGTCATGATGCATACTCTAATGCAGTGAAACTAAGTTCAATATAAGTTCAAATTCACAAAATTGACTTGAGCATAGAGTTTCTAACAAAAACCCCAAAATTTGAAAAACCACTTGTTCATTTTTATAAAAAAATTGACTAATTGATCATCACATAAGTTAGAGGACAGATAATAATGATCAATTACATCAAATCAATAAGCCAATTTCATCAATTAAACCCAATTTGAACAAAATCCGCAGTTCAGGTACATTCATGCTCTAGAATTCCAATTTCTCAAACTTTAAACACATTTTGCATTAAGATCAAGGAACTTTTAATCTTGGATGGCCACAACAAGATCACACACAATAAAATGTACTAAGTTTAGCAAAGAGTAACTGGTGTAGTGTGTGCAACTAGCAAAAGCTCGAGATACATGTGAGGTGATATGTGAATAGAAATCAAACGCAAAGTCTACAAAATTTATCACATAGAATTTGAAAGAGATTATCACCTAAAGAGTTACATCATATAACTCTCACATTTTCTAAAATAAGAGCTTGTAATCATGTAAGTTTCTTGATTTGCCTCATATTGTACACACCAATTTTAATTATTCAGAAACTTAATAAAATAGCCGGGATAATGTACACACCAATTTTGATTATTTGATTTAGCTTTAAGTCCAATAATGTACACACCAATTTTAAGCATTTAAACCGAGGCTAACTCCCACAACTCCTAGAATAAAAGTTTGTAATCATGTAAGTTTCTTGATTTGCCTCATATTGTACACACCAATTTCAGTTATTCAGATACTTAATAAAATAGTTGGGATAATGTACGCACCAATTTTAATTTTTTGATTTAGCTTTAAGTCCAATAATGTACACACCAATTTTAAGCATTTAAACCGAGGCTACACCTTATGTTCTTTTTATGCATATGCTACACTTTCTTGAGCACAAAATCTTACGATATGCATTAAGGTGTTCATGATTGGCTAGTAAACAGTGGTGAGATGGTTATTTATGCCTTTCTCAAAAGGATCAGTCTGACAATCAAAGGCATGTGTTTTCAAAATTAAGACAAAGTGATTAAGAACTATAAACATCTTCCCACACATCATGCACTACAAAACTTAAACTAGTAAAGTGCAATAAAGTAAGTTCATCCAAGCTAAATAAGGTACATAAACATGTTATGTAAAGATAATATGGCCAGTCATTGATTATAAATCCAAGATATGAAATACAAAACACAAAAATCTTTTTGGTTTTACAAAAATTTATGACCAAAAACAAAAAGCACATATTATACTAAATGAACAATGCATGATAGTGCTTAACTAAGCTATAGAGGGTACACAAACAAGAAATATTAATTTTTTAATTAACCCTTGAGTACATGTACAAATTAGTACATACTCACACAAAAAAAAAAAAAAAAAAAAAAACTTAGTACTTATATAACACATACTATTCAAGTTTCTCCATAATGTCAAGCATGTTTTAAATCAAGAGAGAGTTATCATAATTCATGAAATCATCAAAAAAAAAAAAAAAAAAAAAAAATCTAGGCACAAAATATTTTTGTCTTTTTGAAAATTTTCAATGTTTTTGGATTTTTGAATAATAAAAAAAAACCTAAAAAAATAAAACAACCAAAAACTGAAATAAAACATGTCCACAAACAATTGAAAGGATTAAAACAGGGACAAGTTAGCAACACTCACTTTAGAGAATCTTTTCTCACCCATATAGCTTGAGTCTTCGGCTTTATAGGCGAAAATTCATGTGAAGCAGAGTGTATTTGAGGGATTACACCAATCTTCTGAGAAAACTAAAATCCTGCAATTTTCTTTCACAAGCTAACAAGTTTAAATTTTTCAAAAGCATATGAAACAATTTGTATGGACTTATGGTAGGAGAAATATCATCACATATCCTAGATTGAAATATAGAATGTTTAAATTTCAATTTATGACAATTAGGACGAATGTGACCGGAGACACCACAAAAGTGACAAACAAGAACAAATTTAGGAACATCAGTATTCCTAACAGCAAATCTAGTTTCATATTTTGGATTTGCCTCAATAGAGAATAATTTGGTCTAATATGACTAGCAACACCACAAAGGTGACAAGTAGGCATAAAAACAAATTTCTTTTGCATATTAGCAGTAGGTTTAGACATAAGTTTAGAAATTTTAGCGTCTACATTAGAACTTTTACCTTTGTCTAACATAGCAAAATAAGTCTTTTTTTTATTATTCCTTTTGAAAGGAGGGATATAAATTTTCTCAACTTTAGGCTTAAAAGAAACATAAACATTTCTGTTATTATCAGCAGGCTTGGTACTAGTCAAATTTTCAATTTTAGCTTTAGATTCAACTAACTCTTGTTTCAAGCTTTTCATCTTCTCATCTTGAGAGGAAATTTGATTTCTCAAAAATTCATTCTTTTTTATTAGTTCATCTAATCTAACAATCAACTCCTCTTTTTCAAAATTAGTCAATTTTAACTCTTCTTTAAATTTCTTAGAAATTTTCAAAGATTTAGATAATTCCTTACGAAGAGTTTCACAAACATCAATAAAATCAACAGAAGTATGAGCAGAAACATGATCAAAAAGACACTTCAAATTATCCATGACAACAGGGGTCAAGGATCAGCTCTTAGATCAAAAGATCTAAAACAAAAGAGCTACCCGCTTTAAAACCACTTGTGAGTTTTTTGACCCCTTAAAACAAAACAGGATTAATCTAGTAAATTAGCCAAGTTATTAATTAATCCAAATTTCAGATCTAGGTTATCACAATCAAACAATCATATCATGTATAGCAGCGGAAAGATAAATAAAACAAAGATATTATCACTCAAGAAAACCAAACCGATAAAAAACTTAGGGAGAATTTAACTTAACTATCCTCAAGGTAAACTTGAATTCATTATAGAAAGAATTGAAGTTTTACAATAAGACTTAGACCACTAATATCTTATTTCTACCCACTAGTAGAAACTTACTGACGCGACCACTTGCAAGCTCCGAGATCACAGACTCCTTCTTTCTTGGATTCTCTAGCAAGTACAAGCACCCTCGCTTGTGTATCTTTAAGCTCCTTCACAGCAATTGAATGATCATCAAGTTCTTGAAGAAATCTCCTCTTGATAATCCTAAGCTTGTGTGAAGGAAAGTTCCTCACAGATCTCACAAGAGATTCACACAAATAGCAATATGAGCAACAATCTTTAGAGAGCCTTTGGGTACAAAACCCTAAAAATAAAAAGAGGCACAAGAGGCACTCTAATCTCTTTAAAATATTTCAAAAACGTTTTAGGGTTTTCCTTATATATAGGAGTGTTTTGCTTGAACCCCAAGACGTTTAAGTAGAGTTAGGGTTAAGTTGGAATTCTGCAGAAAAAAAGCATTCTGCTCGATATTCGATTGATTGAGTCTAAGCTTTGATTGATTGAGCCAAGCTAAAAGTCACTAATACTTTCTGCAGCTACTCAATTCTAACTTTACATAAAAGAGCCAACTTTGAGCAAGTCTATACAAGACTAACCAACTTGTTTTGATCATGGTTTGCCAACAATTCACATTAGAGTTCTAAATACATGAAATCCTAAGTTTTTAGAACCTAACAATCATAATATGTAAGATGACAATCATAGCATGAGATTTATCTTAGAAAAGTTATGGATTCGTAACAAAAAGAAAAGTCATACAAAACCTAATTTTTTTTTTCATGGAACTAAAAAACGTCCAAACAATTGATTATAAATGTGTTAAAATTTAGGTTCAAGTGGGATTTGTGATTCTATCAATCCCAGGACTCATTTAACAATTCAAAAATTATATAGGATCTTTAGATCCTATGGTTCAAATCGAAGTTTTTAACAATTATGTTGTGAGTTAATACATAAAATTTTAACATGAATGATTGTAATGTGTCGTGCCCACTTTTATGATGATTGACTATTTTTTTCCAACAACTTTATATTTATTTTTATTATTATTGATGCTACACAGAAATAGTATGCTGAACACTCTGGCTTCGATGGGCTAATAGTTGTAGCGAAGGCCTGCAAGGATGAACATGCTATCAAAGGAGACTGGGGTGGACCGGCCAAACACCCTCTGATGGCTAAGTTAGTTTCGCACATGAATGGAGTTCCAACTTTTTAAGAGTAAAATATCAGAATGCACTTACCTTTGTTTGATTCAGGCCGGTCTTTATATAGAGAACCTTGGAGCAGTTATTGGTTTAGTAACTTCCTCAAGATTCGTGAAAATCAGGGATTTTGGACATAACTTCCTCAACGGCTATAGAGGTTGCAACCGCTGGTGGAAGTTAAGTACTTAGGAGAAATTGGTGGCGATGAACACGGGTTGATTAACCGCTTCAGGATTTCCTAAGTGTTATGTGGTCGTCCATGTTCTTTGCCCATGTATGACTCTTTGTTCATAGACTGATGTTGTCTAGTCGTCTATGTGCTTTGCACATGGACGACTCTTTTGTCCAGACGGTTTGTGGTCATTTAGCTAATTGATGCTCATGGACAAACCGGAGATGGTAATTTTTGCTATCTCATCAATTATTATATACAACAATAGTTGAATGTGGAGGGATTTAGATCTCAGATGTCTTTGTTGAAAATGCTAGGAGATACAAGTTGAGCTACAAGACTTTTTTTTTTCCTTATTTATTTATGGAACTATTGCAAGACTCTTGGTTGTTGACCAAGGCTATAATTTCTCAATTTGGTTTATTGTGTCAAAAAACAATTCAATAATGAGAGAATTTAAATTGGGCTTATCACATACAACAAGAATGTAATAAAAAACAAATTTGGACCCAAGGAAGCAGAAGCGGAGGTGGAGACAAATTAGGCCACTAAAGTTCACATGCGTTGCGATTCATCCGTTGGTATCTTCTGCCATGATAGAGAAACCTACGACTATGGAGAGGTTCTGTGTCAACATCTAACCAACTGTCGTAGCCTCATAATTTCTTGTTGAGAAATAACGCATTTTTGGAACTATTTCCTAACTCCCCTTCCATTATCTAGGACTAGATTCTCTTCCTCCACAAAAGCCCACTTCTGAAATTGGATGAAGATGGAATTCTGAATAAATTTATGTTTGCTTATGTAATTGTAAACATTTAAGACTCTTGCTAGGAATTTAACCTTAGATACATATGAGATGTAAATATAGAGAAAAAAAAAAATATGCGTAAAAAAAATAATCATACAATATAATATTTATGTGATTCAACAATTTGTTTATGTTCATGGAGTTGCAGTAATTTTATTATTTTTAAGAAAAAATACAAAATGTGATAATACAATTTTTCTCTTTCAAAATAATACAACGAACCTTAATCTCATCGGTATTTATATTTTACATAGAAAAACCTTTGCTACATGAACTAAGTATTAAAAAATCTCTTATTGAAAACTATAAAACTTTTATATAAAGCTGGACCACAATCTAGATTAAACACAAACTAAGTTCCACGTAAGCCAACAACTCTTGGGTCTTAACTTTGTGTCTAATATGGCTAAAAGTCATTCAGATCAAGACTACAGATTTTAGGAAAATTTTCCTTCATTTTTATTTTGATTTTGGTAAACCATTCGTTTTATAAAATAATAATAGTCTTTGATTTGGCAGTTTTCCGAGATCCAATATAATATTAAGACATCCTTGAAAGCAAAGTGGCCTCAAAATTTACAAAATAAAATAAATTATATAGGTAGTTTTCCAATATGGCAATATCTAATATAATATCAACTCTCCCGTTACAGAAAAGTGGTCCCATGATAGAAATAATGTGTATACTTCAGCCTCAAGGTGCTCACACAATGCTTACGAAAGCTCACATCATCCTTTTCTATTTGTGTTTTTATTTTTTCCATACAAGTGTGCACTGGCATTAAAATATAGTTTGGTTTTGCATGAATTGAATTGAAAGTAATCGTTATGCATGTTGATACTATAAGAGTTTATGCCCTAAAATTTAATTTATTGACATATTATAAATAATTAAATTATTTAATTCTATGAGACTATTTGTAAATGAGCTAATTAGACATTATCATAGTCCTTGAGATGTATTGTATGTGATTTAGCTATAGAAAATATAAATCATAAGTTCCTTGTAAACTCAAAATGTAATTTGTAGTCGGTGATGAAATTGAGCGTTTTATCTACAAAGACTATAACACATCAATTAAGACGGCTTGTCTTGATCAAGGAAGTTGAGACTTCTAATTGATGTGTTAATAAGATATATTGAACTTGACCGTTGTGAGATTAATTATTCAATTAATAACTGTCACTTGAATAATAAATCTCATTACTTCTAATTTTATAAACTCTCAATCCTGAGAGGATTGTGAACCCAATAATGAAATGTAGGTTACTTTGATATATTAAGATTGATATCTAATTTAATGGTCAAAACCTCAGTATGTTAGGTAACCACACGTAGTGTTGAGAGAACACATATTCTCAAGATGGAATCCATAATCTCTTTCTATAGAGACTTGAAATATCCTCTTGAGATGAGTTTGATGGGAATTGGTTATTTAGGACTAGTCATTTTAGTAAAGAGTTACTAAAGTTTATATTTATTGAAATTAGATTTCATAAATATGATTAACTAAAAGATTAAATTGAGAACTCAAGGAATAAAATAGTTGTTTGCAAAGTGATAGTTCATTATGACTTTGTTCACTATGGATATTTCATGGAGGGGTCAAATAATATCATATTAGAGTCTTGGGATATAATTTATTAATACGGCCTAAAATGCAATCATATTTCCATAGTGGTACTTATTATATAATTAATGGTAATTTTTGGGCTTGTTAAGAGTTGACAGATAAGTCTGAGGCCTATTAAAGTTAAAGCCTTATTTGTCCTTTTGGTTCTATCCCAAGCCACATACTAAAACCCAATTGGGTTGGCCCAAAAGGCTAACCTAATTAGATAATCAGTTGTTTATTTAATAAGAGTTATTAAATAAAATAATTTTTAAGAGATAGTTAATACATACATATGATTAAAAGAAGAGAAAACAGTTTTTCTTGGTAGTATCTTGGTGAACACTTTTCTTTTTGGAAAATCAACGTACTTAGGAACTAATTGAGAGACCACTCATCTTGGGCACTATGTGGAATTAGAATGAAGATTGAAGGTCTTCTCAAGTATTGTTTTGAATTTTACTGCATCAAGGTATGCTTTCTCTTCTTTGTTCTAGAATTCAAGGTTATATGTTATCCCTCATGATTGAAGTAGATCCTTGAGTTACTTTCGTTCCGTGTTTTGTATGAGATGCAAAACTAGTTTTTCCAACAGATACATATCAAAAGTTTATCAATTGTTAATATCCATGTTATTTTACATTGAAATAAAGTTTAATGAATGCAAACTTTTAGCCATCCGATCATAGTTGTGGCTGTTGTATTTATACTTTTATAGTGTAATTGTTACACATGTTAATACATATTGAAAGGGTTTGAAATTATTAATTCAATCACCCGAGATGCAATAAAATTCTATCTCTAAAGAGAAAGCTTGTCACTTCTTATTAGAAATTGCTTTTAAATGTGGATCATGATTATATATGTGGGTTGCTCAAAAAAAAAAAAAAATTATATATGTAGGGGAGTGGACCTATATCCGCCTTGAAGATTTTAGCCCAAAGAGGAAATTTGAGGAGTAGTCTCGGGCCGGGGTGCAACAAAAGATAAAAGGGACTTCTAATGGGAAGAAACCATTTGGGCCCGTAGCCAAGATAATCTGCTACACCCAAGCTTCCCGAAGACCATTTGGGCACACTACCGAGGCAATCCGTAAAACTATTCTTTCTCGAGGACATGGAGACTAGTAGAGAAGTGACCTTCCTCTTAAGCTTGGGACACCGTTTGCTCACCTTTCTCCTGAGGAATACATTGCAGAAAATGCAGTCTAATATGACAGTCACCTTTGCATTAATGACCTCCCCCCACCTAATGTCAGCCACATTAAATGTTGAATGATTGGCCCGAACAGTGAAAACACCCCTTAAAGTCATTTTTCATGATCAATAAATGATAGGGCAAGAGGTTGATGGGACAAAGGAGGAGGAGAGCAATATGAAGGGGGGTCTAGAAAAAAAAGGACTTAAGGAAGAACAAGAGAGAGTGAGAGAGTTAGAATTTATTTACTTGTATTCAACACTTAGAACCCTTTTCAATAACACGAAAACACCCTTTTTCATATATAAAACGCACAATTTAGTTACTTTTCATTTCCAACCATCTTGTTAATCTTCCCATTGTGGATTCATACCACCCATTTTTTAGAAATTAGTTGTGTTAATCAAGAACTTTTGTCTAGAATCTTTTTCTAGTGTTTTTAACTCCTACACAATTAGTGTTGTCTATGGGAAAATCTTTCACCAAGCAGTAGGATTAAGAGCCAGTTGGAGTGAATGATGACGAGTCAGGCAAGGAATAGGGCTCCTAATCAGTCTCAGCCAAGCATGTCAGCTGAATTTGTCTTAAGAAATAGGCGATTGCAATTTGAATTAAGAAAAGAAGGCCTGGAGGAGTCCCCCAACAATTATAGCAGGGAGCAAGGGTCCCCACTTTCTTAGAGGGAGAGATCGGTGACTAACTCTACGAGACCCTCTTGTTCTAGTAGGAATTGAGAAATGGATCGGTTAAGGTCTTAGGTGTTGGCCTTGTAGTGGGATGTAAGACATAGAGAGGAGCATCAAAATTAACTGGATGTTGGCCTTGCAAGGGGACACTCCTATAGAGTGGAGCATTTATTTTTCTTTTCCTTTTAGGGACTGACTACTGAGTAGGGTGAAAGTTTTTTTGTTTTTTTATTTTTATTTTTTTGCCTTTGTGGGCTTGGGCTTAGTAAGAGATGCTTAGCTTTGTTTTTGGTACAACTTTCTGGTAATACTATTCAATGAAATTGGTAAATGGAATATAGATGATTTGACTCTAAATTTTAAGGGTATATTTGGTAGACTGTAATATGTGTTGTAATGTAATAGTTATTCTTATAATTTAGTTATTGTTTAGTTTGGTTATATTTTTATTATAAGGAATAATCATTCTTTATGAATAGTTATTCTTCAAAATGAGGAATAAATATTTATCTTTAAAAGGTTGTATATATTTCAAAACTTAATAATCATTCATTAGTAAGTGTAATAATTTCAAAACTTAATATATTTCCAAGTAAACAAATTTTCCATATACATCTAACAATTATAAAAATAAAAAATCATAAAAAATAACACATATTTTTCTTAAATTTAAAAATAACAATTTTTAAGGAAATATAATTGTATGAGTAAGAAATTTCCAAAAATAAATATTAAGTTTCATTCTAATGCTATAACTCACAACCAAACTAATGAATATGTTTAGTTATTACATTACAACACATTTTATTCATAGTAATAAAGATTACAATTTCTGTTGTAATTCTCATTCAGTATACCAAACATACCCTAAGTTTTCGAGTGCCCTAAGCAGAACAGTTATAGCCCGTTTGAATTAAGGGAGAGATAGTAGAGTTGATAGGAAATTAGCTTAATTTTTTGATAACTTTATTATACTCACCTTCTCTTTCCTTAATCCAAATGGACTCTTAGCCTTTGTTTGAAAGGTGAGAATAGAATGAAATGAAAATAATATTATTTGGGAGTTTTGATGGACTTTCCATTCCCTTGTTTGGGAGTTTAGGTAAGATGGAATGGAATTGTTATGAGAAAACACTCATTCCTTCCTTTTTCCTCAAAACCTCAAATTTTTGTTCCCCTTAAAATTGGAAGAATGGGAAGGAATGGGAGAGAATGAACTTAGGTTTAATGAATTTTGTTTTTTTTTTTTTAAACTCCTAAAATATCCCTTCAATCTCAACCCTTTTTACATATCATAACACCTTTTTTTTTCGGTTCCAAAAAAATAAAATAAAAAGGAGTTTTTTTTAAAATTTTTTATTTTTATTTTATAGGGGCAGCTTAGTAATTTTGATATTGGGGTTAGCAACATATATACCTTATGTCAAAAACCCTAGCCTATCCGTATATACCAGCCGAACTATTTTTTTTTTTTTTGAGAAAAACCAGCCGAACTATTTAACTCCTTGTGCTTAGTTAACATTCTTGATAAAAAATTTATATTAAACCATGTCTTGGCTATACAGCCCTCTCTCTTGTTCTCACTTTCTCTAAGACTGGATATGTTTTTTGAGAGGATGGTGAATAAAATAATGGCTGTTAGAATATGAAATCATTTTCTTGGAGTGGTCTAATCAGATAGTGTTTAGTGTGATATGTTTGACAACCCTTTCAAGTCCCAGGATAACCTTTGTGAAATGGAAGAGATGTGATTGAATGAGATTTGGCTTATGGGATTAGTATTTGGGCACCAAACTTTCATAGATATTATAGTGTGCCATCACTGGAAAAGGATGCAGAAAATCAAAATCCTACAACAGTGATGACCAACATTTTCCTACATCTACCATAGAGAAAATTGACCACGCCGCCACAGCTACATTCTCAGCACAAGGATTTTTGCCATCCTATTGCTTTGGTAACTCAAACTCGAAATTGGCTCTCCAACAACTCAAGAAACTAGCTTGTCCTTGAGTTTCAACTCTAGCCCTTGCCCCTTTACCAATCCTCTGCTCTAGCTTTTTATTCAGAATTGAGAAAGGATTGCATTGACAGTCTTGGCTTGCCCAAGTCTAGGTAATCACCCTAGCCTTTTTCCATTCTAAGCCTTTCTTAACTAATATTCTAAGCCTTTCTTAACTAATACTGTACACACCTAATTTTAATTATGCATTTGAGGGGACAAATTAGGAGTATAACATGTATATTGTTATGGGGATTGATATGTTGTGTTATTTTTGGATCAAACTGTTGGATTGGGAAGCCTACGGGTTCAAGCATGTATAGGATTGGGAATGGTTCACGTGAATTACTTGATAATAGAAGAGTTTGGGCTAAATGGATAAAAATTACTACAATGAAGGGATTGAGGGTTTGGACTAGTTGGACTCTAGGTTGCTTAGTGAAATCAGTTACTTAATTGAATATATTTTGAGTATTCTTTGAATTGAGGTTTCTAGAGAGGAATAAATTAAGTTTAGGAAAAATAGGCTTAAATTGGATTAAGTAGCTTTGTCTAAGTCTATGAATTAATTTGTGTATTGGAATGTAATAGGTTGAACTCCTAATTTTGGTTTCACTTTGGTATGGCTTTTGGAGATAAGTAACCTTATCCTAATTGGTTTTATTTTGCGTAATTTAACTACTGAAAATTGTTTATAGTTGTTACAATTTTATTTCTATTCTATTACTGATTTCAAGTAAAGAATTACCACAAATATATATGATCATTGAATATAGAATGTGTGGGGGGAGGGGGGGGGGGTAAAAGCCCAGACATACCTATTGAGTTGGGGGCCCTGTCTTAAGGATTATTGTATGTCTGAAGAGGAATAACGGGTTAGGGTCAAGGAAGTCGATACCGTACCGGTACCGGCCGTACCGGTTGCATACCGGTATCGAAACATTAACCGGCCATACCGGCCAATTTCGGGTAATACCGGCCGGTACCGGGCGTACCAGTCGGTACAGAAAAAGGTTTTTTTTTTTTTTTTTTTTTTTTTTTTAAGTTTTGTAATTTTTGAATTTTTGTTAGGGTAGAATGATAACTTATTTGCATTAACTTATTAGTATTATTTGTTTTCTTAGTATGCAATGGTAACTTTTAAGCTTTATATTTTTTATATTGTGTGTGTTTTTTTTTTTCTTTTAATTGATACTAAAGTCTAAAATTATGAATAATTAGTTTTGAATTGAGGAAATATTTTATGGTAAACTTTTATATTTATTATAATATATATACACACACATACATATATATATTTATTTAAAAATATAAAAAATAGCGGTAAACCCAAAACGGTACACCGGTATTGACCGGTATCCGAAATATACCGTACTGCTGGGCAAACCGGTACAGTCTCTGGTACGATATTGACTCCCTTGGTTAGGGTAGAGTTCATTTGAACACAACCAACTCAGAAATGTAGGAAGAGTACCATCCGAAGAGTTCACCTTTTGTCCGAAGAGGTTCTATTCCTCCGATACGAATAGTCTTGATCAAGCTAACAAATAGAAGGTCCGAATGACCTTTCTGGCAATCCCAACGACAAAGATAAGCTCTGGGCATACTTGGAGATGATAAGGACGAGGAAATATCATAAGAAAAAGCTGCCACCACCACATTAAATGCACTGCAGCTGCTTTTCTGGCCGCATTAATATGGAGAAGACCCCTGAACAGTGTAATCTCAGCTACCACCACTCACAGAGGGTTAAAGAGGATACCTGATGGGATATGCACTCAAGTGGATGCTTAAATGAAGAACAAGTAGACGATGAAGATGATGGGGGAGGATGCTATATAAGGAGAAGAGGTTTCTGATAATATGGGGGGAAGGAAAAAGGAAGAGAAGGAGGAAATAATTTTACTGTAGCTCTAAGAGTTGTAATCACCTTTCATTTAGTAATGCACCTCTTCGGATATACACTCATCCAGTTAGTCAAGCATGATTTTGTACCAATGCATCCTTAAATACCATAATTAATCGCTGTTTGATTTGCCACTAGCCTAGCTCTTTCGCCCATTCTCTACAAATTTATTGTCTTGGGTTCATTGGGCTCATAACTCATCCCTCTTGGGCTTGGGCTACAAAAACCGACCCTACAATTGGCGCCGTCTGTGGGGAGAGCTTGTGCAGGGATGAAAACAACAGTTGATGATGGTTGAACGAAGTCAACAACGAGCAGAGTCTAAGGCATCCCAGCATGTGGACCCTTTCCTTAATTTAGAGTAGAGACAGGATCGTGAGGGCAGTGCACACACCATGCACACTGGGCAAAGCCAGTCACGTGATGGGAGTCATGTATCCCATGCACAGAAGAACTGGGATTTGCAGTTGGACGTTGAAAAGCTAAAAAGAGAGTTGTGTCATGCAAAACGGAAACGGTTTCCTTCATATTACGGTGAGGAGTCTGATGACCAACATGATTCCACTTACCAACAAAGATCGTGAATGCCAGTTAGTGAGTCCTTTTCCTACCAAGAGGAGCGACATCATGAGAGGCAACCTCAGAGCCCACCACGCAGAGGTGTAGGGAATGATGCCATGAGCAGGGCCTTGAACCAAATCTCTAGATCACCCTTTACACGCAGGATCGAAGAAGTGAGACTCCCTCGGCGTTTTAACCAGCCTACGTTCACCATCTATAATGGTAAAACGGACCCGGTAGAACATGTCAGTCATTTTAATCAACGAATGGTAGTCTACTCTAGGAACGAAGCTTTGATGTGCAAGGTCTTTCCCTCCAGTCTTGGACCGGTTGCGATGAGGTGGTTTGACAGCATGAAGGCAGACTCCATCAGTTCCTTCAAATAGCTCACTCAAGCCTTTGGTTCGCGTTTCGTCACCTGCCGAAGAGTGTCTAGGCCTTTGTCCTCTCTGCTATCCTTGAGCATGCAAGAGGGTGAAACTCTGAAAGCGTATTCAGACAGGTACTGGGAGATGTTTAATAATATGGAGGGCAACTTTGACGCAAGGGCCCTCAAGCTCGGCCTCCCTACCGACCACAGCTTAAGGACATCTTTGTCTAGTAAGCCAGTCACTAGCATGCGTCAACTGATGGACCATATTGAAAAGTATAAAAGAGTTGAAGAAGATCAGCAACAAAGGAAGGGTAAGGAAAAGGTTATCCCTCAAGAGAGGAGGGATTTTAGGTCGGATCGATACAATAGCAATAAACCGCGAAGAGATTTTTCTGCACAAACAGGATCAACAAACCCTCAAGCAGTCAATACTGTATTCAAAGAGCCAGTACACCAAGTTTTGAAAAAGATTAAGAGTGAACCATTCTTCCGATGGCCGAATAAGATGGTGGGGAACCCTGAAAGGCGTAATCATAATCTCTTCTGCTGATATCATCAGGACCATGGACATACCACGGAGGATTGCAGGAGCCTGTGGGACCACTTAGACCAACTGGTCCGGGATGGTAAATTAAAACACCTCATGCATCACTCTAGGGGCCGAGGAAGTCAGATGAGCTCAGAATCCCGAGGAAACGACCCGTCCAAGCCTCCGTTGGGAAATATTAATGTCGACTTTACTGCACCAGAAGAACAGGATCCTTGCCATCGAAGGTGATGTCAGTTGCTCGTTCACCCACAATGGATTCCTGCCAAGATCCGAAGAGAGCTAAGGTGGCTGCTCAACTGGTTATAGGGTTCTCGAATGAGGATAAGATGGGGACCATCCAACCCCATGACGATGCCTTAGTAATTACCCTCAAAGTTGAGGGATATGATGTGAAGAGGGTGATGGTGGACCAGGGCAGTGTTGTGGAGATAATGTACCCTGATCTCTACAAAGGGCTAGGCCAAAAACCTCAAGACTTAATGCCATACAACTCCCCCCTTGTGAGTTTTAAAGGAAGGGTCGTCTCCCCGAAAGGCCAGATATGCCTACCTGTGCGGACTGGCTCTGAAGTGGTGAAGGTAGACTTTGTAGTCGTGGACGTGTATTCGCCTTATACGGCAATCGTAGCCAGACCTTGGCTTTATACACTAGAGGCTGTTTCTTCTCCTTTGCATCAGAAAGTCAAATACCCATCTGAAGGACAAGTTTATGAGATCTGAGGGGATCAGTCTGCAGCCCGACAGTGCTTAGTGGCCGCCATCCAACATGAGCTTGAAGTAGAGTCCACGTCCAGGGCCGAAAGGGGTTTATAGCAATTAAAGTCTCGAGAGTTGCCCGCCGAGGACCTAGGAGAGAAAGCTAGATGCGAAGATTTAACAAAAGTCACCATTGGAGACAATTCGAAAAAATTCTTTCAAGTCGAATCCCAGCTGCCTTTTCGGGAGAGGGAAGAGTTAGTAGAGTTTCTTAAGAAAAATCTTGACGTATTTGCCTGGGATGCCTATGAAGCCTTAAGGGTGGACCCAGAATTCATTTGTCACCATCTGAGAGTCAACCCACTGATAACTCCTAAGAAGCAGCCTCCTCGGCGCTCATCCAAGGAACACGCTGAGGCAGTAAGGGAAGAAGTAGCGAAGCTCAAACAAGCTGGAGCTATTAAGGAAGTTTTCTACCCCGAGTGGCTAGCGAATACTGTGGTGGTGAAGAAAAAGAATGGGAAATGGCGAGTATGCGTGGACTTCACTGATTTAAATAAGGCTTGCCCTAAAAATCCATTCCCTATGCCAAAAATCGATCAGCTAGTGGATGCCACTATCGGCCACCCTCGGATGAGCTTCTTGGATGCCTTCCAAGGCTACCACCAGATACCCTTGGCCCTGGACGACCAGGAAAAGACCACTTTCGTCACCCCTATTGGAAACTACCACTATAAGGTAATGCCATTTGGCTTAAAAAACGCGGGGTTTACCTATCAGAGAATGATGATAGTTTGAGCCACAGCTCGGTAGAAACATCGAGATTTACATAGACGACATGGTGGTGAAAAGCAAGGTTGTTGCTGAGCATGTGAAGGACCTTGAAAGTACCTTTGAAGTCCTTAGGGAGTAAAAGCTGTGCCTAAATGCTTCCAAGTGCTCATTTGATGTGGGATCTGGCAAGTTTTTGGGATACATGGTGACTCACAGGGGAATTGAGGTTAACCCTGACCAGATAAAGGCCATCAACAATTTACGAGCTCCTCGGAATCCCAAGGAAGTCTAGAAACTGACTGGAATGACTGCTGCCCTAAATCGATTTATCTCCCGGTCAGCAGATAGGTGTCGGCCCTTCTTCTCTCTGCTCAACAAGTGGAAGGGATTCGAGTGGACTGAAGAATGTGATGTGGCCTTTTAGCAACTCAAATATTATCTAGCTTGGCCACCAATCATGTCTAGCCTTGAGTCGGATGAAGTCTTGTTTGCCTACATTGTGATGGCTCCCTACACTGTCAGCTTGGTGTTGATCCGAGTAGATTGCGGTGTGCAAAGACCAGTCTATTACGTAAGTAAGTCGCTGTATGAAGCTGAGATCCGTTACCTACCACTGGAGAAGGCCATCCTAGCAGTAGTGCTTGGTACACGAAAGCTACCTTACTATTTCCAGGCCCATACGGTCATCGTCCTCCCTCAGCTCCCACTCAAGGCTGGACTCCGAAGCGCTGACTACACTGGACGGATTGCTAAATGGGGTACGATCTTAGGGGCCTTTGACATTAAATATATGCCCCGCACATCAGTCAAAGGCTAGATCCTTGTGGATTTAGTGGCCGAGTTCACGGAACCTCATTTAGAAGAAGCGATACCAATGTCGGACATGGATGAAAAATCGGTTGGCATGATCTCTCAACAAATCCCTTCCCATTGGGAAATGTACGTGGATGGCGCAGCAAATCAAAAGGGTTCTGGTGTAGGACTGGTATTAATATCTCCAGAGAAGATAGTTATCGAAAAATCACTAAGACTGAACTTCACGGCCACAAATAATGAGGCCGAATATGAAGCCTTGCTAATAGGAATGGCCATGATTCGGAGAATGGGAGGAAAATCATTGGAAGCATTCTCGGACTCAAGATTGGCGGTCGGTCAAGTGCAAGGTGAATTCGAAGCGATGGATGAAAGAATGCAGGGATACCTGAGTCGAGTTAAGCACTTGCGGTTGGGGTTTGACTTTTTTAATTTGCTACACATCCCCAGAAATGGTAATGCCCATGTTGATTCTCTAGCCACGCTTGCTACCTCCTCGGCGCAGAATTTACCAAGAGTCATCCTCGTCGAGGACCTGCAGGGGCTTATAGAAGCAGGAACAGAGGCAGTGCAGGTTCACCAGATCAGGGCCGAGCCTAGTTGGATGGATCCTATCATTAACTTCTTGCAGGGTGATATTTTGCCCAAAGAAAAGGGGGAGGCTGATAAAGTCCGAAGGAAAGCGATCAGGTTTTGGCTATTTGAGGACTAGAGATTGTACAAACGCTCCTATTCAGGACCGTACCTGCTATGCATTCATCCTAGAGCGGTTGAGTTGCTATTGGAAGAGTTGCATGAAGGGATTTGTGGGAGTCATACTGGGGGTAGATCTTTGGCTCATCAAGCCATCACTCAAGGTTATTGGTGGCCGAACATGCAAAAAGAAGCTCAGGAGTATGTTAAGAAGTGCGATCAATGTCAGCGATTTGCGCTGAATATACATCAACCAGGTGGAACCCTCAACCTACTATCCAGTCCGTGGCCATTCACTCAATAGGGCTTAGACATCGTGGGGCCATTCCCTAAGGTTGTAGGGAATAGGAAATACCTGCTGGTCGGCACTGACTACTTCACCAAATGGGTCGAAGCTGAACCTCTTGCCAACATCCGAGATGTAAATGTACAAAAGTTCGTGTGGAAGAATATCATCACTTGTTTTGGGGTTCCTCATACTCTCATCTCGGACAATGGTCTGCAGTTTCATAGCAAAGCATTCAGGTGTTATTGTAGCGAATTGGGAATCACGAATAGATACTCCACCCCAGCTTATCCCCAGGGTAATGGCCAAGTAGAAACTATCAACAAGGTCATTGTAAATGGCCTAAAGAAGAGATTGGATGACGTAAAGGGCAAGTGGGTAGAAGAATTGCCGCATGTACTTTGGGCCTACAGAACTACGCCTCGTAGATCTACCGGGGAGACCCCTTTCTCAATGACCTATGGGGTTGAAACTGTAATACCTTTGGAGACTGGGTTCCTGACATTGAGAACTAGTTCATTCAATCCGATTGACAACAACGAGCAGCTAGAGAAGAGTTTGGACCTGGTTGAGGAAAGAAGGGAAAATGCAATGGTTTGTCTGGCGCATTGTCAACAAAAGCTCAGGCAGGGCTACGACACCAACGTAAGGCCAAGACCTTTGGAGCCTGGTGATTTAGTGCTGAGGAAAGTTGTCGACACTACAAAGAACCCAGCTTGGGAAAAATTAGGGTCTAATTGGGTGGGGCCATATCGTATTACTTCAGGGGCTGGCATTGGGGCGTATTTCCTTGAAGATCTAGATAGCCATGTGATAACCCGCCCTTGGAATGTAAATAACCTCAAAAGGTACTATTATTAATCGAATCTCCCCTTTAATCAGCATGCCGACTCGTCATTTGAAGCACATTTTCCTAAGTGTTTAAACTAAATCCATTCATGCCTGTACTCCTCGGACCAGATGAGTGGGGTTAGTTAACACTCCGCTACGTTTCTCTATGTGTTTAAACTTAAATCCATTCATGCCTGTAGTCCTCGGACCAAATGAGTTGGGTTAGTTAATACTGTTACAATTTCGCTAAGTGTTTAAACTTAAATCTAATTATGCCTGTAGTCCTCGGATCAAATGATTTAGGTTAGTTAACACCTCGCTACATTTCGCTAAGTGTTTAAACTTAAATCTAATCATGCTTGTAGTCTTCGGACTAGAAGATTTAGGTTAGTTAACACCCCGCTACATTTCTCTATGTGTTTAAACTTAAATCTAATCATGTCTGTAGTCCTCGAACCAGATGATTTAGGTTAGTTCACACCCCGCTATATTTCTCTATGTGTTTAAACTTAAATCCATTCATGCCTGTAGTCCTCGGACCAGATGAGTTGGGTTAGTTAACACTCCGCTACGTTTCTTTATATGTTTAAACTTAAATCTAATCATGTCTGTAGTCCTTGGACCAGATGATTTAGGTTAGTTCACACCCCGCTATATTTCTCTATGTGTTTAAACTTAAATCCATTCATGCCTGTAGTCCTCGGACTAGATGAGTTGGGTTAGTTAACACTCCGCTACGTTTCTCTATGTGTTTAAACTTAAATCCATTCAGGCCTGTAGTCCTCGGACCAGATGAGTTGGGTTAGTTAACACTCCGCTACGTTTCACTAAGTGTTTAAACTTAAATCTAATCATGCCTGTAGTCCTCGGACCAGATGATTTAGGTTAGTTAACACCCCGCTACATTTCTCTATGTGTTTAAACTTAAATCATTCATGCCTGTAGTCTTCGGATCAGATGAGTTGGGTTAGTTAACACTCTGCTACGTTTCTCTATGTGTTTAAACTTAAATCCATTCATGCCTGTAGTCCTCGGACCAGATGAGTTGGGTTAGTTAACACTCCGCTACGGTTTACTAAGTGTTTAAACTTAAATCTAATCATGCCTGTAGTTCTTGAACTAGATGATTTAGGTTAGTTAACACTCTGTTACAATTTTGTTAAGTGTTTAAACTTAAATCTAATCATGCCTGTAGTTCTCGGACCAGATGATTTAGGTTAATTAACACTCCCTTGCAATTCCTCTAACTATTCCAAATCAAAACCTTTCTTGCCTCTAGCCCTCGGACCGGATGATATGATGAGCCACGCTTGAAATTCTCGAATGTATTTAAGTTAATTCAAATTTATGATAGGATTCCTTAGTCATATTTAATTCAAAAACAAGGGGTAATAATGCTCTCATTGCATATTTGAAAAGACCTGCGAAGCTCCCATAATCACTTGCTGCTTTCGTGGCTTGTTGGTAAGCCTTATACTAACTGTTCTTTTTAGTGCCAATTTTAACTATTTACTTCATCTACCTGATATGGTGGATAAATTTATCTATATTGTCACCATAATTACAAGGGACAGTTGCTTGCAACAATAATAAGTCATAAGATATGCAATGAAGAGACAAGAGTTTCATTGATTAAGAGAAAAAGAGTTTACAAAATCCTTGCATAACAGAAGAAACTATTACAAGTACAAAATAGAAACCCCTAAATTTCTAGGCCTTTTTCTAAGAGACCAAGGGATCAGCAGCTTAGTCCTCGGAGTCTGGGAGGGTCTTCTTCTCTCCCAAAACTTTGTCTTTGCCCTTGGGAGCCTCAACAGGCTTGTTCGGATCATCGGGCCGACTAGATTCCTTGGAAACCTCAAGGTTGACTGGTGGGAGTTGGCCGACCAAGGATTGCTTCGAAGGCTCAGGGAGTTGCGTAGGAGGAGGTGGATCAGACCCTGGGAGCTCTTGGATTTCAGGATAGTAGTATACACTCCCAGGTAATCTTAAGTTAGATTCCGGGGGGACTCCGGCAGCATCCAATGCCTTTTTCCAGGTTATGTCGCAGTAGTCTCGATTAACCGAGGCAAATTGCTCTGATAGCTGGGTCCCGGTCTCATCCACCCCCAGCTGGTAGGCTGCTTTTCTCTTAGCCTCAATTGCCTCCTGGGCCAGTCGAGCATTCTGCTCGGCTATTCGGGTGCTCTCCTTGGCCTTTTGAAGTTCGGCCTTGAGACCCTTTACCAGCTCCCTCTCGGTCGCTAGGTTGATCTCTGCCATGTGCAACCTTTTACGCTGATCTTCGGCCTGAGCCTCAGCGTTTTTGAGTCCAGTGTTGAGGCTATTCCTCTGATTGGTCATCTCTTTTAATTGCTCGGAGAGCAGAGAATAATCCTCCTTCAGGCGGCCTAGAGATTTTTCTGCCTTTGATTGAGATTGGGCTGCAGCTTGGGCTTCAAGGTTGGATTTCTTATTCCACTCCTCGGCCACATATATTTGCTGAGTAATCTACATGACAAGAATTTTCAACATAGAGTAAAGACAAGAGGTAAAATAAAAAACAGCACCTGAATTAAGAGGATCAGTTCACTCACCATGGCTATATCCCTCTTGAGGGATAGGAAGAGGTCATATTGGTTGAAGCGCCGATACGAATCCATGTCCTTTGGGAGGAGAAGTGGCTGCTCCAGAGCCTCAGCAACAACACCTGCCCTCCCCCCATCGTAGTTTCTGAGGGAGGTGTCCCAAGGGATTGGAGCGCCATCTAGCTCCAGCCTTGGAGACCAAGTGCAGGGCCCTCGATGCACCTCGGCTACATGGACGTCCTCTTGGCTCTCAGTAGAAGAGGCCCTCTTGTCCCGGTGACCTTTCGCCACCTTTTGCTGCTTGGCCCCTCTTGGGGGAGCCACCTCCCTCTCCTCAGTGTCAACGATGGGTCTCTTCTTCTTCGGATCCGGCACTTGCTTGATGCCAAGATCTAGAGGAATCTGAGGGGGTGGCGGTGGAAGGTTCGCAGCCGGTTGGGACGTACCAGTCCCTTTGGTCTCTGCCTTCTTGCCCCTATTTTTCATTAAACTTTTTAAGTCCACCATATCTTCGCCCGAAGAGTCTTCGGGAAGGGTAGTTATCAAAATAGGATGGATACTGGACTGCCTATCGGCTTCTTTTTTAGTGTCTGAAACCTCTATCACTTGATCCCCTCCTGAAACTTCTCCCCCGAACTCAAATTTATCTATCTGCTCCTCTAGCGAGGAGGTAGAAGAACCAACCCTTTCGCTACAACCGCCGGTTCAAGGGGAATTTGCTGGATCAGCTGGACGAGTGGGGATACACCCTGAGGGTTTGGATGTGGAACGAATGCGAGGTCATATGGTGCCAAGAAACCTTTCTGAGCAACGTCTATGCGGTTGAGATGATAATCTCCCTGCATTATCACGTTGCCGATCGACTGATAGTCCTTCGGTTTCGCTGTATACCCAAGGATAAGCGGAACCAACTGGAGCTGCCCGTCCTCGCTTACAAAGATCTCTGATCTTAGTAGGTAATTGAGGGTGGCGGTATTTGTGAGGCTGAGCCTAGGAGTAAGCTGGTCTCTATCTGTTAGAAATCAGAGCAGAATTCAGTCAGAGACTTGAAAATAGTAGTGCGAAAAGAATTAAAAATTGCTAAAAGTCGAAGACCCGAAGCCTACTCTTAGTGAACCTAAGTCTAGCATGTCCTACCTGGCTCTCCTGGCTTGGTTGGGCAATAATGACCGTCGTGCCATGCGCCCGAGACGATCACATAGTCGTCCTTCATCCCTTTGTTGGATTTAGGAAGACAAGAGACAAGCCTAACAATATCGGACCGGGATTTTAGATAATATCCTGCCCCTTGTTGGATGTGACACTCATACATGTATACCACGTCCAGCTAGGTGAGCCCCAATCCTAGGTGACGGTTAAGATCCTCAACTGTTCCTAAGATCCTAAACATGTTGGACGCACACTGGTTGGGACTAAGCCTATGATTTCGAAGGTAGTTAGTGGTGATGGGGCCCATGGGGATTGTCATCCCCCCTTCTAGGAAAGCGATAACGGGGATTACGACTTCGCCCGTTCTTCGATCCGTTAGTATTTTTTCTAGAGGGCAATACCTCACACCCACATTTGGGGGTATGCGATATGTGGCCCTAAATTCCTCTAACTGGGCAGGGCTGTCCACCAAATATTGGAGTTTAACCATCACACTTAAACGGAAAGATAGAAGCACTGAGCGCAGCGACCGGGGAGTGGTTGTTCAAAAGTCGAGAAAACTGGCCAAAGAGAAAACTGAAGGATCGAAGAGATGAGAACTTACAAGAACTAAATTGGAGATTGATCTTCGAACTCACACAAGGATTCTCAAAGGTTCTGGAGAAGACTGGGATCGATGATTAAAAAAGTGTGGTAGAGTCGTGTGCTTGTTCTTGCTGGGTAGTCTGATAGTTTGCAAAGTAAAGAAGGAGTAACTTCTCTTGAAATTTTATATGAGGTCAAACGAAGGGGCAGGAATTACCTTGCCCAAATCTCGAGAAAGAACCACGCCCGTTAGATCAACAACCCACCATTGGATACAAAGGACAAGGCATCGCCTGGAGTAATTAATGCAGCGCCTTGGAAATAGGAAAACAACAGTGGCAATGATGAAGCGCTTATATCTAGACCTACACATGTGCCAATTCAGATATTTGTTTGTTCTCAAGCTTCTTACCTCGTGACAAGTCAAAATCCCACTTTTTCTCTCCGGATGCAAGGGAAAAATTAGGATTTTGAGGGGCTATTATGGGGGGGTAAAAGCCCAGACATACCTATTGGGCTGGGGGCCCTGTCTTGAGGAATATTGTATGTCCGAAGAGGAATAACAGGTTGGGGTAGAGTTCATCTGAACGCATCCAACCCAGAAATGTAGGAAGAGTACCATCCGCAGAGGTCACCTTTTGTCCGAAGAGGTTCTATTCCTCAGATACGAATAGTCTTGATCAAGCTAACAAATAGAAGGTCCGAATGACCTTTCTAGCAATCTCAATGACAAAGATAATCTCTGGGCATACCTGGGGATGATAAGGACGAGGAAATATCCCAAGGAAAAGCTGTCACCACCACATTAAATGTACTGCAGCTGCTTTTCTAGTAGCATTTATGTGGAGAAGACCCCTGAACAGTGTAATCTCAGCTACCACCACTCACAGAGGGTTAAAGAGGATACATGATGGGACATGCACTCAAGTGAATGCTTAGATGAAGAACAAGTGGACGATGAAGATGATGGGGGAGGATGCTATATAAGGAGAAGAGGTCTCTGATAATAGGGGAGGGGGGAAGGAAAAAGGAAGAGAAGGAGGAAATAATTTTACTATAGCTCTAAGAGTTGTAATCACCTTTCATTCAGTAATGCACCTCTTCGGATATACACTCGTCCAGTTAGCCAAGCATGATTTTGTGCCAATGCATCCTTAAATACCATAATTAATCGCTGTTTGATTTGCCACCAGCCCAGCTCTTTTGCCCACTCTCTACAAATTCATTGTCTTGGGTTCATTGGGCTCATAACTCATCCCTCTTGGGCTTGGGCTACGAAAACCGACCCTATTAGCTATACTGATTCAAAGTAAAGAACAAAGAATTTTCACAAATATATATAAGCATTGAATATAAGATTTATTTTATTTAATTGTTTTTTAGCTATATTGATTTAAAGCAAAGAATATAGAAATATCACAAATATATTTGAATATTGAATATATGATTATATATATGTATGTATGTATGTATGTATGTATGTATTTGAATAAGATATATTTTTTGTTAGAAACTTTGATTTCATATATATGATTATGGACAATCTAACTATGAATTGATTTTGATACCCAAACCAATGGTGGCTATTCATTGGTACTCTGATAGCCAAACCAATGGGAGCTATTCATTGGTACTCTGATACCCAGCCAATGGGGGCTATTCATTGGTACTTTGATATCCAAACTAATGGGGGTTATTCATTGGTATTCTGATACCTAGCCAATGAGATTATTCATTGGTACACTGATGCCCAGTCACAGGAGTATAATGTGACCATAGTCATAAGATTGTTAAGAATATGAATTATGTTTGAATATTTGAACTATATTGAGTCCTTAAAACTACATATGTGATTTTGGAAATGTTTAAGTATTTGAACTATTTTAAGTCACTAAAATTGCTTATGTGTTTTTGGAATCTATTGTAAGTTATAGCTTTTGATATACGGAAAACTGACTCTTTTCTAAACCATCTATGATATATTTGTAAGATTAAAGTATGTGATTTATGTGCAACTTATTATTTTAAGACTACGAAACTTCTTCAGTATTTTGAAATCACATAGTATATTATAATTTTGAAAACACATATTACATCTTATACATTACAAATCTATTGCTTGATAGAATTTATTAGGATTTTGGCTACTTATTGAGTTGTCAACTCATCCCTTTTCCCCCTCCAATTTGAAATTATGAAGAATAACAAGTTTTAGGAGTTTTGATGTTGTGTTGTGAGCGGGAAAAGAAGCTTAGTGATTTTGGGATTGAATGGTCTTCGAATAGTTTTATATTTATTGGCCAATTGGCATTATGTACATAAGGTTTGGATTTTGTTCCTATTAAATTATTGGAGATCTATTCATAAATACATAAGATTGTTAAGAGGGTGTTCTTGATTGAATCAAAAATTATAAGAATCTACTTTTCATTGAAAAAAAAGGTGAACAATTACAATTAAGAGTGATGTGTTTAAGAATCATCAACATAAGTGTTAAAGTCTTCTTTAATAGAAAATAAAAATGAACATAAAAAATAAGTAAGGTTTTAACTATAAAACTTTATAGCAATAGCATCAACATGAGTTTTTCTTTTGAAAGCATGAATCTAATCCGATATAAGGCTTTTTTTTTTTTTTTTTTGAGAAACAAACCGATAGAATGTGTGAGTACTATTTCATTTTCTATTATGGTAAATGGGGAATGAAGGGGGCATATAGTACCGTCTAGGGGGTTGAGATAAGGGGATCCTTTATCTCCATACCTTTTCCTATTATGTTCTGAGGGGCTTAATGGTTTGATAAATTAGGCAGTTAGGGAAGGAAAAATTTAGGGATATTCTCTTTGTAGAAGTGGCCCAAAAATATCTCACTTGTGTTTTATGCAAATGATAGCTTGCTATTTTGTAGAGCTAGGTTGGAAGATGTCACAACAATAGAAAATATTTTGGAGGTCTATGAAACTGCTTCAAGCCAATAAATAAACAAGGAGAAAACTACACTCTTCTTTGGCAAATCTAATAGTGACATGGCAAAAAATTCTATAAAAGAGCTACTTGGGGTGCCGGAAATAAAATAGTATGAAAAATATTTGGGACTTCTAGCAGTTGTTGGTAGAAATAGGAGAGCAAGCTTGAATTACATAAAAGATCGGGTTTGGAATAAATTACAAGGGTGAAAGGGAAAAACTCTTATCTCAAGCTGGAAAAGAAGTGTTGTTAAAAGCGATGGTCCAAGCTATTCCCACCTTTGCAATGGGTTGTTTCAAACATCTTGTGGGCCTATGTAGGTAGATTGAGACACTAATATGAAAATTTTGGTGAGGACAAAGAGGAGAGAGAAGGAAGATTCATTGGAAAAATTGGGAGACACTTTGTAAACCTAAGAAAGAAGGGAGAGTGGATTTTAAGGAGTTGGCAAAGTTCAATGATGCTATGTTGGCAAAACAAGTATGGAGACTTATCCACGATAAAAACTCCCTATTTTATCGTGTGATTAAGTCAAAATACTTTCCAAATGGTACTATCTTTGATGCCAAAAAGTCTTCGGGGTCGTTTGCTTGGAAAAGCATTTGAGGGCGAGAAAAGTAATATCCATGGGTGCAAAATGGAGAATTGGGGATGGTTTGTCCATAAGGGTACTTAGTGACAACTGGATACCAGATGCCACGAGTGGGAGAGTAATATTTTCAACATTGGCAAGGGATGCAAACATGAAGGTAGCAAAATTGATTGACACCGACACGGGTTGTTGGAAAAGCCAAAAATTGATGAATGCTTGGAACCGTTTGATGCCCAAAGGATTAAGGCCATTCCTCTGTGTATTAGTCCATAACCTGACCTCTTATACTGGGCATTTATAAAGAATGGGCTATATTCGGTAAAATCCGGGTATCGAGCCTTATGCGAGGAAGCAAGGAGTGGGAAGCATCGAGTTCAAACTCAGGTTTGATCGCTGGGTTTTGGTTGAGTATATGGAAGCTAAATGTGCCGAGGAAGGTGAAGCATTTTATGTGGAAAGCATGCTCAGACAGTTTGCCTACGAAAACAAACTTATGGCCTGTTTGGATGTTTAAAATAGGAGGGGGAGTAGAGTTAAGGGAAGGAGAGTAATTCAATTATCTAGTTTGGAAGTTTTTTAAGGAAGGAGGGAGAGGGGTTTAGAGGGATTTGGAGGGGTTTCAATTACCTCTAACCCCTCATTTTTAATTCCCTGAAATTGGAGAGATTTGGAGGGAGAGTAGAGTAGATAAATTATTAACTAAAGGAATTTTCCAATTTATCCTTTCTAAATTAACAAAATTACAAACCAAAAAATTAACATAGATCCTTCTTTTCTTTTCTTTTCCTCAGTAACTACTAATTAAAAAACTATTTTTCTCAGTAACCAAACTGACTATCAATTATTTGACTTTGAAAACTTTTTAAAGCATATTCTCAAGAATCAAACACAGCACCAGGTCTAGGTCATATTTATGAAATGGCAAAGTGCAGGTTTTCCAGGACATATTTATGAAATGGTTGTTGTGCTTTTTGATCGGTTTAATCGTCAGTTTAATCGGTTTCTGCAACAATCTCATCGTCGAAAATTTTCAACTAACCCATCGGCCAACTCAGTAACCACTCAATGTTACATTGCTCTCTCCTATATATAAATAAGCCAATTTTTGGTGAACCATCTCAAGAATATTTTTGCTCTCACAAAGCTTGAAAATTTCCACAACACTATTTTTTTTCTATTTTTTGTCTCATCGTTTTTCATCTCTAGCTATTTCACACACTGTTGATCGGTTTTATCGTCACCTCTAACATGATGTTGGAGAGCAGGTCAATTTTATTTATTTATTTATTTTTTCTTTTGATTCGGTTCTGTTTGGTTTGATGGAAATTTTACAAATTTTCCCGAGAAAAAAAACTGATAACTTGAATTAATATTGACATTGAATGTTATCGGAAATTGAGTTTTTATGCTCAGCTGAGTTATTATTGAAATGTGGAAATTGAAGGGATTGGTGAAATGTGGTGCAGGTATGGAATGGCATTTTCTTGGCATCCAAACAGCGAAAGAACAGATAAAAAAAATAATAAAAAAAAGATTTTGCTTTATTAATTAGATTAAAAAAAAAAAGATTTTCAAATAGGAGTAAATTTGTCTATTTAAATCATTTCCTCTTATTTCCATCTTAATTTTTAAAACATTCAAACAAGAGGAAGGACTAATTACTCTTTTCTTCCTTACTAATTTTAAAAACATTCAAACAAGATGGAGGATAACCATTTCCCTCTACTCTACTCCCCTCTACTCTCCTCCTTCTTTAAACTTTCATACAGGCCATTAGTGAAAAGGAGAGTGTTGACGGAATCGGTTTGTCATTTATGTGGCCGAGCTGAAGAGGACACACATCATGCTTTGTGGGGTTGTGAAGCACTTAAACAGGTATGAGATAGAGACTTTCATTGGGAAAATCAATTCAAAGCATCACAGGGTTCGTTTAAAGACTTGGTGGCAGCAATAATGATGAACCCGAGAGTTCATGAAGTCTTTGCTACAACGGCTTGGTTCATGTGGTCTCATAGAAACAAGTCAAGGTTGTAAGAAAAATCGATTCCTTTTAACAGCATCAAAGAGGCGGTCTGCAACTTCTAGCAATTGTTTAGCTCCTGCCGTGAACACTCTGATAGCAGCAAGACATTGAGGCAACGTAAATGGCAACCTCCAAACCTAGGTGAATATAAAACTAACTTCGATGGCACTATGTTTAATGAATGTGATGAAGCTGGCGTTGGCATTGTGGTGCGAGACTCTAATGGTCTGGTGGTGGCTGTGATGGTGATAAAAAAAAAATAAAAAAAAAATAAAAAAAAAAATAAAACCTCATTCAGTGGAGTGTTTGGAGCCGTTGGCAGCAAGGCAGGCTATGATCTTCGCTAAGGAAATAAGGTTACAACAGTCCCACTTTGAAGGTGACTCGGAAATGGTTATCAAGGGGTTGCAGGGGTTTGGTATGCAGTTCTCATCTCTCGGGCATTTGGTTAGGGACACTTTATCTCATGTTAGCTCCTCGCGGAGTTTTTCTTTCACTCATGTTGCAAGACAAAGTAATGCGGTGACACATGTTTTGGCCCAAAAAGCAAGGTTATCTTTTCCTTTTTCTGCTTGGATGGAATCTGTTCCATTTGACATTGACGTTTTTGTATGCGCCGATTTTCAAGTTGTTGAATAATAACAATAGAAGTTAATTAATTACTCATTAAATTGTGTAGTGGGTCATTACCTAGTTGGTTGAGAGAGAGAGAGAGAGAGAGAGAGAGAGAGAGAGAGAGAGAGAGAGAGAGAGAGAGAGAGAGAGAGAGATTCTCATATTGGTGATTGACTCAATAGACATGAAATTAGAGTTTACAAAAATTATATAATTTAAGATGCCAATTAGAACTTGAGATTTATCTTCGAAAAGTGATTGACTCAATAGTTGTGAAAATTAGACTTTACAAAAATCATAATATGTAAGATGTCAATCATAGCATGAGATTTATCTTAGAAAAGTTATGGATTCGTAACAAAAAGAAAAGTCTCATTGAACTGAAAAACGTCCAAACAATTGATTATAAATGTGTTAAAATTTAGGTTCAAGTGGGATTTGTGATTCTATCAATCCCAGGACTCATTTAACAATTCAAAAATTATATAGGATCTTTAGATCCTATGATCTAGATCGAAGTTTTAACAATTATGTTGTGAGTTAATACATAAAATTTTAACATGAATGATTTTAATGTGTCGTGCCCACTTTTATGATGATTGACTATTTTTTTCCAACAATTTTATATTTATTTTTATTATTATTATATACATCAATAGTTGAAGGTGGAGGGATTTAGATCTTAGATGTCTTTGTTGAAAATGCTAGGAGATAAAAGTTAAGCTACAAGACTTTTTTATTTTTTATTTTTTTTATTAATTTATGGAACTATTGCAAGACTCTTGGTTGTTGACCAAGGCTATAATTTCTCAATTTGGTTTATTGTGTCAAAAAAAAAAAAAATTCAATAATGAGAGGATTTAAATTTGGCTTATCACATACAAAAAGAATGTAATAAAAAACAAATTTGGACCCAAGGAAGAAGAAGCAGAGGTGGAGACAAATTAGGCCACTAAGGCTGCGTTTGAATCGGTGGTAATGCATTTTCGGAAATCAATTTCCACATTTTCCGCGCGTTTGGCAATTCCGGAAAATTCCATTTTCCGGAAATTCACTTCCTATTTTCCCTTAAACAACGGAAATTCATTTCCGTTCCTATTTTCACTTCAAATATCATTTTTCGGAAAACCCAGAAGCAGAGAGCACGAAGAGGGAGAGGGAGAAAGAAACAGAGAGCACGAAGAGGGAGAGGGAGAAAGAAACAGAGAGCCCAGCGCCGGAGTCAATCCAAGCCCAGCGCCCAGCGCCCATCGCCGACGGACTTGAACCCACGAATCGCCGATCCAAGCCGAGAGACCATCGTCGGCGACCACGAACCGTCGAACCCAGTCCCCATCGCACCGCGCCGATCCAGTCATGAGCAGTCCAGTTCCGGAAAATCGATCGCACCGCGCCGTCGATCGTCGATCGTCGATTGCATCGCACCGCACCGTGCCCATCGCCGGAGTCGCGCCGCGCCGCGCCGTCGATCTTCGTCTTCCTCGATCTCTCCGTTTTTTTTTTTTTTTTTTTTTTTTTTTTTTTTTTTTTTTTTAAAGTTTGATTGTTGTTTTTGTTTTTTTTTTGAGGAACTGATTGTTGTTGTTGTGGTTGTTGTATTGTGGTTGTTGCGTTGTTGTTGCCGGAATTTGGTGGTGTTGTTGTTGTTGTTGTGGTGTGGTTGCCGGAATTTTTGTTGCCGGAATTTTTTGTTGGTGTTGTTGTTGTGTTGTGTTTTTATTGCCGGAATTTGTTGTTGAATTAGTTGTAATATTGAAATTTTTTGTAATAAAATTTGTTTGGATGCTGAGAAAATGTAAAAAATTTTCCGGAAAATAGCATTTTCAGAATACATCCAAACACATAAAAATATTTTCCACAACAATTTTCATAATTCACCCAAACACTTAAACATATTTTCCTTTTCCGAAAAATAACATTTCCGGAAAATACATATTTTCCGAAAAACGTTTTACACGAAACAAACACAGCCTAAAGTTCACATGCGTTGCGATTCATCCGTTGGTATCTTCTGCCATGATAGAGAAACCTACGACTATGGAGAGGTTCTGTGTCAACATCTAATCAACTGTCGTAGCCTCATAATTTCTTGTTGAGAAATAACGCATTTTTGGTACTTTGTTAGTCAACTTCCATGAGTTTTAATGTTTTATATAATACTGTTTCCTAACTCCCCTTCCATTATCTAGGACTAGATTCTCTTCCTCCACAAAAGCCCACTTCTGAAATTGGATGAAGATGGAATTCTGAATAAATTTCTGTTTGCTTATATAATTGTAAACATTTAAGACTTGCTAGGAATTTAACATTAGATATATGTGAGATGTACAAATAGAGGAAAAAAAAAATGCTTACAAAAAATAATCATACAATACAATATTTACGTAATTCGACAATTTGTTTATGTTCATGGAGTTGCAGTAATTTCATTATTTTTAAGGAAAAATACAAGATGTGATAATACAATTTTTCTCTTTCAAAATAATACGACCAACCTTAATCTAAATCATCGGTATCTATATTTTACATAGAAAAGCCTTTGCTACGTGGACTAAGTCTTAAAAAATCTCTTATTAAAAACTATACCACTTTTATATAAAGTTGGATCATAATCTAGATTAAACACAAACTAAGTTCCATGTAAGCCAACAACTCTTGGGTCTTAACATTGTGTCTAATATGGCTAAAAGTCATTCAGATCAAGACTACAGATTTTATGAAATTTTTCCTTCATTTTTATTTTGATTTTGGTAAACCATTCGTTTTATAAAATAATAATAGTCTTTGATTTGGCAGTTTTCCAAGATCCAATATAATATTAAGACACCCTTGAAAGCAAAGTGGCCTCAAAATTTACAAAATAAAATAAATTATGTAGGTGGTTTTCCAATATGGCAATATCTAATATAATATCAACTCTCCCGTTACAGCAAAGTGGTCCCATGATAGAAATAATGTGTATACTTCAGCCTCAAGGTGCTCACACAATGCTTACGAAAGCTCACATCATCCTTTTCTATTTGTGTTTTTATTTTTTCCATACAAGTGTGCACTGGCATTAAAATATAGTTTGGTTTTGCATAAATTGAATTGAAAGTAATCGTTATGCATGTTGATACTATTAGAGTTTATGCCTAAAATTCAATTTATTGACATGTTATAAATAATTAAATTATTTAATTATATGAGACTATTTGTAAATGAACTAATTGGACATTATCATAGTTCTTAAGATGCATTGTATGTGATTTAGTTACAGAAGATATAAATCACAAGTTTCTTGTAAACTCAAAATGTATTTCATAGTCGGTGATGAAATTGGGCGTTTTATTTACGAAGATTATAACACAATAACTAAGACGACTTATCTTGATCATGGAAGTGGAGACTTCTAGTTGATATGTTAATATGTCTTAAGTGTGTAAGACATATTGAACTTGACCGCTGTGAAATTAATTATTCAATTAATAACTGTCACTTGAATAATAAATCTCACGACTTCTAATTTTATAAACTCTCAATCCTGAGAGGATTGTGAACACGAGCATGAAATGTAGGTTACTTTGATATATTAGGGATGATATCTAACTTAACGGTCAAAACCTCAATATGTTAGGTAACTACACGTAGTGTTGATAGAACACATATTTTTAAGATGGAATTCATAATCTCTTTCTATAGAGACTTGAAATATCCCCTTGAGATAAATTTAATGAGAATTAGTTATTCAAGACTGGTCATTTTAGTAAAGAATTACTAAAGTTTATATTAATTGAAATTAGATTTCATAAATATGATTAACTAAAAGAATAAATCGAGAACTCAAGGAATAAAATAGTTATTTACAAAGTGATAGTTCATTACAACTTTGTTCACTATGGATATTTCATGGAGAGGTCAAATGATATCATATTAGAGTTTTAGGATATAATTTATTAATAAGGCCTAGAGTGTAGTCATATTTCCATAGTGGTACTTGTTATATAATTAATGGTAACTTTTCGGCTTATCAAGAGTTGACAGATAAGTCTGAGGCCCATTGAAGTTAAAGCCTTATTTGTCCCTTTGGTCCCATCCCAAGCCACATACTAAAGCCCAATTGGGCTAGCCCAAAAGGCTAACCTAATTAGATAATCAGTTGTTTATTTAATAAGAGTTATTAAATAAAGTAATTTCTAAGAGATAGTTAATACATATGTATGATTAAAAGAAGAGAGAACAATTTTTCTTAGTAGTATCTTGGTGAACACTTTTCTTTTTGGAAAATCAACGTACTTAAGAACTGATTGAGAGACCACTGATTGAGAGACCACTCATCTTGGGCACTATGTGGAATTAGGATGAAGATTGAAGGTCTTCTCAAGTATTGTTTTGAATTTTACTGCATCAAGGTATGCTTTCTCTTCTTTGTTTTAGAATTCAAGGTTATATGTTATCTCTCATGATTGAAGTAGATTCTTGAGTTACTTCCGCTCCATGTTTTGTATGAGATGCAAAACCAGTTTTTCCAACAGATACATATCAAAAGTTTATCAATTGTTAATATCCATGTTATTTTACATTAAAATAAAGTTTGATGAATGCAAACTTTTAGCCATCCGATCATAGTTATGGCTGTTGTATTTATACTTTTATAGTGTAATTGTTACACATGTTAATACATATTGACAGGGTTTGAACTTATTAATTCGATCACCCGAGATGCAATAAAATTCTATCACTAAAGAGAAAGCTTGTCACTTCTTATTAGAAATTGCTATTAGATGTGTATCATGATTATATATGTGGGGGAGTGGACCTATATCCACCTTGAAGATTTTAGCCCAAAGAAGAAATTTGAGGAATAGACTCGGCCCGGGGTGCAACAAAAGATAAAAGGGACTTCTAATGAGAAGAAACCATTTGGGCCCATAGCCAAGATAATTTGCTACACCCATGCTTCCCAAAGACCACCTAGGCATGCTGTTGAGGCAATCCGTAAAACTATTCTTTCCCGAGGACATGGAGACTAGTAGAGAAGTGGCCTTCCTCTTAAGCTTGGGACACCCTTTGTCACCTTTCAGCTAAGGAATACATTGCAAAAAATGTAGTCTAATATAAGAGTCACCTTTGCATTAATGAGCTCCTCCCACCTAATGTCAGCCACATTAAATGTTGAATGACTGGCTCGAACAATGAAAACACCCCCAAAAGTCCTTTTTCATGATCAATAAATGATAGGGCAAGAGGTTAATGGGACAAGTATCCCTCAAATGAGGAGGAGAGCAATAGGAAGGGGGGTCCAGAAAAAAAGGACTTAAGGAAGAACAAGAGAGAGTGTGAGAGTTAGAATTTCTTTACTTGTATTCAACACTTAGAACCCTTTTGGTACCACGAAAACACCCTTTTTCATATATAAAACGCACAATTTAGTTACTTTTCATTTCCAACTATCTTGTTAATCTTCCCATTGTGGATTCATACGACCCATTTTTTATAAATTAGTTGTGCTGATCAAGAACTTTTGTCTATAATCTTTTTCTGGTGTTTTTAACTCCTACAGAATTAGTGTTGACTATTGGAAAATCCACCAAGCAGTAGGATTAAGAGCCAGTTAGAGTGAAAGATGACGAGTCAGGCAAGGAATAGGGCTCCTAATTAGTCTTAGCCAAGCAAGTCAGCTGAATTTGTCTTAAGAAATAGGTGATTGTAATCTGAATTAAGAAGAGAAGGTCTGGAGTAGTCCCCCCACAATTATAGCAGGGAGCAAGGGTCCCCTCTTTCTTAGAGGGTTAGATTAGTGACTAACTCTACGAGACCCTCTTGTTCTAGCAGGGATCGAGAAATGGATTGGTTAAGGTCTCAGGTGTTGGCCTTGTAGTGGGATGTAAGACATAGAGAGGAGCATCAAAATCAACTGGGTGTTATCCTTGCAAGGGGACATTCCTGTAGAGGAGAAGATAGCTTAGGGAGTCATCGGAGGGATAGAGAAATGATGGACTCCCCACCTTGGTGGTACAGGGAAAGATCTGCTACTCCTCCAGCAGGTACAGGGATAGATCAATTTCTCTAGTTAGGGGATATGGAAGGGTGGATCCCCCCCCCCCCCCCCCCCCCCATGGAGGGATAGGAATAGAGGCCCCTCCCCCAATAGACAGTGGGGAGAGGAGCTTCACCCAGGAGGTTCAGGGCACAGGGAAACCATGAAGAACCCTCTACCCCTTAGAATTTGGGAAATGATGCTATAAGTAGGGCTTTACAACAAATATCTCATTCTTCCTTCTCTGAGGAAATAGAGAGTACTAACTTACCTTGGAGATTTGTCGAGACCATCTTCATCAATTATGATGGCAAGTCTGTTCCCATTGAGCACGTTAGTCACTACAACCAAAAATGAGGAATTAATATGCAAAATTTTTCCCTCTAGCCTTGGACCCACGACCATGAAAAGGTTTGATGGGTTGGAGAAAGGCTCCATTCATGGGTATGACGAGCTTGTTAGGATTAGTGCCCTAAAATCCTAATGTATGCTATGTATGACATTATGTTCTATGTAATAAACTTGTTTTATTATTATTCAAACTTGTGATATGAATATTTAGACATTATCATATAATCCTTGAGATGCATAGTATCTGATTTATGTTTTTTTTTTTTTTTTTTTTTTTTTTTTTGAGAAATTAGTATCTGATTTATGTGATTTAGTCATAGAAGATATAAATCACAAGTTCTTTGTAAACTCAAAATCTTATTTTGTAGTCAGTGATGAAATTGAGCATTTCATCTGTAAAGACTATAACATGTCAATTAAGATGATTTGTCTTGATCATGAAAGTGAAGATTTCTGATTGGTATGTTAATATCTTTTAAGTATACAAGACATATTGAACTGGACCACTGTGAGATTTATTATTCTATTAACGACTGTCAAATGAATAATAAATCTCACGACTTTCATTTACTTAAACTCTTAATCCTGAGGGAATAGTGAACCTGATCTGAAATGTAGGTTGCTTTAATATATCAAATGTGAGATCTAGAAAAACGGTCAAAACCTCAGTATGTAGGGCAACCACATGTAATGTTAAAGAAACACATATTCTCAAGATGGAATTCGTAGTCTCTTTATAGAGATATAAAAAATTCCCTTTAGATAAGTTTAATGAGTTTGGTTATTCAGAGTATTAGGTCTAACCTCTTTGGTAAAGAGTTACTAAAGTTTATATTTTATGAAATTAGATTTCATAAAATATATATGAATAACTTAAAGGATTAAACTGGGTACTCAAGGATCAAGAGGTAGTGATTTTCAAAGTGACAGTTACACATTATGATTTTATATTACTACAAATATTTTCATGAAGAGGCTAAATATTTAATAAAGTTTTGAGATATAATTTATTAATGAGGCCTAGAGTACAATTATATTTATAAAGTGGTATTAAATATATATTAATGGTAACTTTGGGCTTGTCAAGAGTTGATGGATAAGTCCAAAGCCCATTGGAGCTAGAGTTGTATTTATCCCTTTTGGTCTTACTCCAAGCCAAACACTAAAACCCAATTGGGCTGGCCTAAAAGGCTAACCCAATTAGATAATCAATTATTTATTTAATAAGAGTTGTTAAATAAAGTAACTGCCTAAGTGCAAATATATACTTATGATTAAAAGAGAGAAATATTTAGAGTTTTCTCAAGACACTTGGTTATTCTCTTAAACAAATACGTATAGAACTGATTGAGAGACTACACATCTTGGGCACATTGTGGAATTGGAGTGAAGATTGAAAGTCTTCCCAAGTTCAATCTTCATTTTGATTTGAATTTCATTGCATCAAGGTACGCCTTCTTGTTCTTTGTTTTTAAAACTCAAATGTTGCATGTTATCTCACATGAATGTAGTAGATCTGTTTATATTCCGTTGCGTGTTTTTATATGAGATACAAAAATGTATTTTTCCTTGTGTTTTTCCAAAAATTGGTATCAGAGCAGCCTTTAATCTTATGTTTGTATAACGTGTTGAGTGAGTTTTAGAATCAAAGAAAACTATTTTCATGGTTTTTTGAAAATTTTGCAACAATTTTTCTGCATATTTTAGTTTTAGAACCATTGTTTGATAAAACTGATATTGATGTAATGATGTTGTTTAAGTTTGATTTTAACCATGCCATATTGAACTTTAATACTATAGTATCAATGAAATTAAGTTTTGATCTCAATCACATTTAGATATGATCAAGGGACTATGTTTTGTTGCAGTGAAACATAAAAAATGGTTAATAGAAAAATCTAAAAAAATTCAATTTCACAAGTCTCGATCGATCGAGAATTCCTTTCGATCGATCGAATGTTCCTATCTATCGATCGAACAAGAATCAAGAATCGATCAAGTCATCTAGAGACTTTATAATGAACTTCTTCAATTTTTCGATTGATCGAGAATTCCTTTCGATCGATCGGATGTCTCTTTCAATCGATCGAACAAGAATTGAGAATCAATCGAGTCATCCAGAGACTTCAAAATGGATTTATTAAATATTTCGATCAATCGAGAAATACCTTCGACCGATTGAATAAACTGTTTTTGGAATTTCACTAAGTGTTAAAGTATAGATAAAGTGCAAAGCAATGTGTGATATTACACATATTTCCCAAATAAAAGTCTTTCTTTTAAAAATTTTAGTGGGAGAGATATTCAACGGTTGATTCGCACGGCCTCCATTACTAGTTCATAGTAGTGTGAAGTAGGCACCTTGTCTTGGCCTCGAGTCTTGCATTCCATGCGGAGGGTGTTTATTTCGTAGTACTACAAGATTGAACTTCCAGGTTTGTAGTGGTGTGAGCAAACACCTCGTCTTGGCTTTGAGCCTTGCATTCCATGCGGAGGTGTTTTGTATCATGGATCTACTAGATTAAACTTTTGTTGGTAGATGAAATGTGGCTACACATGACTTTAGGTAATGGTGTACACTAGACTAAATATTATAGTATCATCTATGCTAAGTTCTTACTATTATTATTTAGAGGCTAAATGAATAACGACATATTATTAGTGTTTGGTAAGAGTTATCAAGACAACACTAGTAATGAAAGATATTTTCAATCAATCATAGTATTTAATGTTCACTCTATGCTGAGGGATATTGAATATGGGATTGGGTTGTCGTTACATATTTTATATTATGGTTTTATTAAGGTTCCATACTATATGTTTACATGCTAAATTGATAATATCTAGTTTACTTATTATATTCATGTTTATTGCTTTTAGATTTAAGCATGGCATCTTTTAGCCCACTTGTTACTATTCTTAATAAAAACAAACTTACTGGATCCAACTATGTTGACTGGAAAAGAAACTTAGACATTGTTCTTATTGCTGAAGAGCACAAATTTGTGCTTAATCAACCATGTCCAAACTTTCCTTCATTAGATGCTCATACTGAGGAAAAACAGCGATATGATCGTTGGCAAAAATCTAATGAGATGGATAAGTGCTATATCCTAGCATCTATTTCAAATGTTCTACAATATCAAATGTAGGATGTGGAACTAGTTTCAAACATAATGTTAAGTTTGAAGGAGATGTTTGGTGAGCAAGGTCGTTTAGCTAGGCAAGATACTATGAGGATTATCCTGAATACCAAGATGGTTCAAGGGACTCCAATAAGAGAGCATTGTCTTAAGATGATCTCTCATCTGAATACACTAGAGATTCTAGGTGCCAACATTGATGGAGAATCCCAAGCGGATATGGTACTCTAATCCTTTCCAGAATCATTCAAAGAATTCAGACTTAATTATAATATGAAAAAAAAGATTTATACCTTGTCTAATTTAATGAATGAATTAGTGGCAGTGGAAGGCATCCTTAGGACAGCTAGTATTGATTCTAATATGGCTGAAGCTTCCTCTTCTAAGCCCAAGTCAAAAGGCAAGGGTGGTAAGAAGAAGAAGGACTTCACCAAACAAGATGGTAAACAACTTGCCTTTGGAGTTGCCAATAAGGGAAAGAAAAAGGTGATGGACTACACCAAAGGAAAATGTTTCCATTATGGTGAGAAAGGTCATTGGAAGAGGAATTGTCCAAAATTCATAGCTAGCAAGAATAAAGGTATGATGAGATGATTCATTCTAATCCCACGAATTCCTAGTGTGTGGATTCAGGCTGTACTAATCATATCTGCAATACTTTACAGGGGTTCCAACAGACCAGAAGGCCAAATGAAGGGGAACTATTTCTTACTTTGGCTAATGGGATCAAAATTCCAGTTGTAGCTGTTGGAGTGTTTAATTTATGCTTTGATTCTCGGGTTTTAATATTGGAAGATTGCTTATATGTACCTTTTTTTTTTTTTTTTTTTTGAGAAACCAAACCACAAACCTAGGAATTTATTCAAAAATGAAATCAATGAACATCATGAAACAAAAGAGGAGCATTATTAGCAGGAAGGTCTCCTAACCAAACTTGCAAGCCCATAACAGAACTAGCTTTCTTAGCTAAAGCATCAGCAATAGAATTACACAAACGACTAAGTAAATTAAACTTAAAATACTGAAAAGGAGAAACATGAACTCAGATGTCATCCAGCACATTCCTATAGCAAGTCAGCTCACCTGACCCTCGTCGAAGAGCATCAATCATAGTAGCTGAATCCCCTTCAAAAACCACTCGGGTAAGGCCAATATCTGATGCAAACTAAACAGCCCTTAGACATGCTAAAGCTTCCAACTCAGTAATCGAACTCCTAAGAAAGATTGGAATAGATAGCACTCTAACCGTGGCACCATTGCTGTCATGCACAACCATACCCAAACTCGTTAAGTTGGAAGACCGAAAAACCCCTGCGACGAAGTTCACCTTACACACGTCTGACGTTAGAGGACACCAACGTTGCACGGAAAGGGCTAGGAAGGACTAGTTCCTCATCCTGGGAAGCTAATAATTCCTGCAAGAAGTTACCAGCACTACTGCAAATCCGATCCACAGGAAGAGAACTTCGCCCAAAATGCAACTCATTCCTTTGATTCCAAATACTCTATGTGGTAATGAAAAAAATCTCAGCACGATACTCATCCTGGCAATGTATGAACCTGGACAGGAGCTCACGGAAACACACGGGTTGAACTAGAACCTCTTGGTGAAACCACTCCAAAGACAGCCAAACACTCGAGATGTCCTTGCACAACCAAAGAGCATGCACAACGTCCTCAAGGTGATCTTGGCAGAGGTTACAACTATCAGAAGGAACAATATGCCGCTGATACAAATTTTCCATAGTTGGCAATGCATCATTACAAGCCCTCCACACGAACAACTTGATTTTATTAGGAACCCGGAGCTACCACAAACCTCTCCAAAATTTCCTCTGATTATCCAAATTAGAGCTACTTGCAATAAAGTTCATAGCACCTAAAGCAATCAGCTTGTAAGTTCAACCAGTTGAAAATATACTTGAAGGAGTAGGAGCCCAAGCAATGCGATCAGGAGGTCGCCTAAAACTCAGAGGAATTCCCAAGATAATGTCTGATTCGTGAGGGAGAAAAAGCTCATTTATCAACGATACCTTCCACGTAATTCTGTCTTGGTCATTAAGGAAGCTAACTCTTGTATCATCATCCACTTGTGGCAAGGGAGAAATAACAGAACAGCAAGCTTGGTTAGGCAGCCAACGGTCCCCTTTTATCTGCACAGAATCCCCATTCCCTACTCGCCAAATCAACCCTTTACGAATAATATCCCTTGCACTAAGGAGACTTTTCCAAGCATAGGAGTCTATAGTAGATTCCCTAGCTTCAAGAATAGAAAAGTCCAGAAAAAATCTTGCCTTAAAAACCCGGTAACAAAGTGAAATAGGATTATTTAGCAACCGCCAAACTTGCTTAGCCAACAAAGCATCGTTAAACTTCTCTATTTCTTTGTACCCCATACCTCCAACCTCCTTAACTTCACAGCCTATCCCATTTAACCCAATGGGTCTTCCTAGAACCTCCATGATATCCCCACCAAAACTTCTATATCATGACTTCCAATTCCTTGATTAAACCCTTAGGGAGTTTAAAACAACTCATAGTATATGTCGGGATAGCTTGAATGACAGCTTTGATCAAAACCTCCTTGCCTACTAGAGACAACAAATTTTCCTTCCACCCTTGAAGTTTTTTCCAAACCCTTTCCTTGATGTAGATAAAACTTTGCTTCTTGGCCCTTCCCACAAGTGCTGGCAAACCCAAATACTTCTCATATAGCCGAATAGCTGAAACCCCCAAAATATTCTGAATATGAGACTGCATATCAGAAGAAGTATTAGAGCTGAAAAAAATATTAGTTTTGTCTCTATTAATTTTCTACCCCGAACCTCTCTCATAGGTAGCCAAAATATCCAAAATCTTCCGACATTCCTCCTCTTTTACTTGACAAAATATTACACTATCATCAGCAAAAAACAAATGTGAAACCCTTGGCCCATTCCGACAAATAGCCACACCTTGGATATGCCCCTCCATTTTAGCTGTATGTAACAAACTCTGAAGTCCCATAGCACACATAAGGAAAAGGTAAGGTGATAAAGGGTCACCTTGGTGTAGGCCCCTCTCCGGCTTAATATTCCCAACCGACTGCCCATTGAGAAGCATAAAGTAAGAGACAGAAGTAATGCAGGACATAATGAGGCTAACCAATCTATCCCCCAACCCTAGATGCCGCATGGTTTTCTCTAAATATTCCCACTCCACCCTATCATACACTTTGCTCATATCAAGCTTAAGAGCCATATAACCCAACTTCCCTTGTGTTTTTCTTTTAAGGTAATGTAAAACTTCAAAAGAAACTAACACATTATTGGAAATAAGCCTTCCATACAAAAAAGCACTTTGAGATACAAGAACAGCCTTAGCTAAAAATTTTTTCAGCCTATTTACCAAAACTTTGGAAATTAGTTTATAGACCACATTGCACAAACTAATAGGGTGAAAATCAGAGACCTTCCTTGGTTGCTTCACTTTTGGAATAAGGGCAATAGAAGCAGAGTTAAGGGATTCTAGAACCACACCTGAATTAAGAACTTTAAGCACCACCGCCGTAACATCCTCTCCCACAATATGCCAGAAAGACTTATAAAAAATAGGCGACATCCCATTAGGACTAGGACTAGTGAGGGGAGCCTTTTGCTTAGGTGCAACCCAAACTTCATCAGCATGAAACTCATGGCCTAAGTAACCAACAACATCGTCGGAGATAGTTGGATGTATCCCTTGCAAAATACTATCAAAATCCGACAGCCTAGAAGAGGTAAAAATGGAACGAAAATATTCCTCAACAGCAGCACCCATACGGCTTTCATCCTCCACCCATTCACCAGCACTATTCTCCAAACTAGCTGTGAAGTTGCATTTGTTTCGTTGGTTTGCCTGATAATGAAAATACCTAGTGTTACTATCACCCTCATTGAGCCAAGCACTGCGGGACCGCTGGTTCCACATACTCTCTTCTCAGCTTTTTAGTTTTGAATCTCATCCCTTAATTTATAAATCCTTCCAAGATCCGTGACAAAGCAACTCGCCTCCTCTGCATGGTTATGTTCTCGAAGCTTCTGTGCAAGAGTATTTCGGACATGCCCAAAATTTTTTTTATTCCACTCTAACAAATCCTCTTGGCATCCCAATATCTTCCTATTAAAACCCCACACCTTAGAAGATGCCATACGATCACCCCATGACTTTTTATCACCTCTTCACAAGTGCTATCTTTTAACCACATAGCTTCGAAATGAAAAGGTCTCCCTTTCCTGTAAAACCACTTAAATTCAGAATCCGAGCACAATATCAACGGTTTATGATCAGAATGGAAGGCTTCTAAATGGTGGATTTGTGTTGTTGGAAAGTGAAGAATCCATTCAATAGTTGCCACTCCCCTGTCCAGACAAATCCATGTGTTCTGGGCACTAGGCCTTCGATTACACCAAGTGTAAGGTAATCCATTAAAACCAAGGTCTTTTAAGAGACAATAATCCAAAGCATCCCTAAATCCCTGCATTTGTCATTCTGGCCTATCCAACCACCCCATCTTCTCATTTGCAAACAAAATTTCATTAAAATCACCCATGCAAACCCAAGGCAAATTAAACTGATGGCTTAAAGTTCGAAGTAAACCCTAAGAGTTTTCCCAGTTGGCAGTATTAGGATCTTCGTAGAAACCTATGAAACGCCAGGCATCATCCACTCTTTGGTTGACAATAGCATCAATGTGGTGGGCAGAGAAAGTTTGCACATCCACACCCAAATCAGATTTCCAATACAAACCAAGTCTACCACTTGTATTAACATGAAGAACAACAAAAAGATTAGTAAATTGAATTCTTCTACCAACCTTTTCCAGAATATATTTTTCAACTTTAGTTTCCATTAAGAAAACTATTTTGGGATCTTTTGCTGTTACAAGGGCAACAAGCTCAGCTTCTGTTTGTGGGTTCCCAAGCCCATGACAGTTCCAGCTTAGGTAACTCATATTGCCCGGTGGTGCTGTCTTGTAGCCACCACCTCAATATTTTGTTCCTCCTTACCCTTACAAACATCCATACAAAACTTCTTATTCTCCATTTGATCCTCGAAGTCTATGCTCATGTGTTTTCACCCAGAATTAATGGTATTCTCCACTGTCCCAGCCTCATTATCTAAAGTTTTATCCTTCGTAGCCATGCCTACTTCACGAGCTATCCTCTTCCATGCCTTGGTTAATAGTGTAGGCCCCGGTGATGATGACAGACTACTAATCAAAGAATCTGCCTGCAATACGTGAGCCGTAGTTGGAGCTTGACAATCCTGCTCAACCTAAGGAACCCGTGGGACTTTAGATTCAAAGTAGGTAAGTCCCACAATAACCCTTTCTAATCGGGCTTTATGCACCATCCCAGAATTCACTTTCTCAACCTACCCGACCTCTACAACAGGTGAAAAACGCTAAATGGAATCCACCTCATCGGACACACTACCTTCCCTATGTGTTACTATATCGCAACCATCTCCAGGCGTTGCTTGCATGGGCGGTACATCACCATTGCTACGAGATTGTTTAGGTATGTTGGACTATTGTTTCCAAGGAGCTTGACGGCGTGAGTTCCCCAGAATAACTGCCACTGACTTACGCACTACCCTAACAAATTTAGCCCGCATCCACTTACCATACTCCTGATCTTCCTTCCTCAATCTCCCCTTACTACAGAGCCACTTCTCGCAATCCCTGTCGCTATGATTGATACGACCACACCAATAACAAAAATTCAGAAGTCACTTAAACTTGATACCTACCCATCCCACAAGTTTCTGTCCAGCCCAAAGCTTGCAACACCGAGGAAGAGGCTGTGAAATATCCAAATTAATTTGGACTCTCAAAAACTCACCACCAGCCCTGTCGTCTTCTGGATTAGCCATTTGTAACACCTTGCCTAAAGTTTTACCTATAGACTCACTAGTTTCCTGCGACAAAAGGTAGTCAAGGACATTGTGTATCTGAATCCAAAACTAGGATCGAGAATAATCGAGTGAAAGGGTTGACTTAGCATCTAAAGCTCTTTGAAACACCACCAAACTCTTATCATATGACCAAGGTTCGAATTCCAGTACTCGCTCAAGGTCCAAACAATTTTTGAATTCAAATAGAAGGATATTATCTCCTACATCTTAGATTTTGAGTTCACCTCTCGGTTTCCACGAGGGTTTGAAGGTACGGGCCATAGCATTAACGTTGATGACCCTTTTCGTGAGGAATTTTCCAGCCAAATGGTGGTTAGTAGATTCCTCTTGGTCACTGACTTTAGCACCCTTATCTTCCTCTTCTGACAGTGAGAACCTAGCCCACATCTCTTCTAGTCCAGCCAAATTGAACCAAACAGCAGCACACAAACGCAATAGAAGGAAACAACTACAACAACAACACACACGACCACTCCGTCTTATCAGCCTTACCTAAGTATGAAGGGAAAGGAAAACCTAGACAACGCTAGGGATGATATTCTACAAGCATCAGTTTTGTTCACCCTCGATTTGCATGTCAGACCTTGAAAAATCCAAAAAAATATTATTTTCTCTCCATGGGGCCACGAGAAGATCTAGAATGACATGGCGCAACTTGTTCGGACATTGGAGCACCCGAAGTGCCTTTTTTAGCTAAAATGACTAAAATGCCCCTGGTCAACCCTAGGTATGAACTAAGGTCAAATAAGATCAAAATCCTCACAAAATAACATTTTTCATAGTTTTACATAAAACTTGAGCTTTTCAGAGATTTTTAACAACTTTGACTAAGTTTGACCCAAAGTCGACTTGGGTGGGCCTAAAAAACCCTAATTTTGATCCGGCCATCAGAATGGGTTGAACCAATGCCATTACAAAGATTATCAAATTTTTGTTCCAACGACTGTTCATGGGTCAAAATCGGAGTTAGGACGGTCGAGATATCATGAAAACCGGCATACCTTTTCAGAAAATGGAAATCAAGATCTTTCCAAGGGTGTCAAGATGAACCCGATCAAAGGAGGTTTGAGGCTAGCAGCCCCTGGGGGGCCACCACCTTGAAAAGCGTGCCCAGGCTATAAATAGCCCCAGGCACCCCTTAGACTGGGAGGACCTTTTTTTTTTTTTTTTTTTTTTTTTTTTTGCTAAGTTTTGCCCTCTGCCTAGTTTTTCTACATGTTTTTCTCTCTTCCAAACATGAAAAAACACACATAAAACACCCAAAAATGCATCAAAGCTTCTTGATTCTTCTCTCTTTACCAAAAAACACAAGGTATTGTTCTTATACCCAATCATCTTTTCCTTGGTTCTACACTTGGGATTTGGGGTTTAGGGGTGTGGATGAAGCTTTTTTAGCTACCATCCACACCCCTAACCATTTAAATCTTTTCCTAGCATTTTTTTTGTTCTTTTGCCTTAAAAACATGATTTATTGCTTTCTCTAGCATGTTTCTTGCCTTATTTGTGTTTCTAGCTTAAATCTCTTTGGTTTTATGCTTTTTGCCATGTTTCATGCTTAGATCTACGTCCTTACATGCTTATATGTTGAGATCTACATGCTTAAGGCTTTATGCCATTTTTCCTATGTTCTGTGCCTCTTTTTGTTCTATGTTGACGTTAGGGTTACATGCTCACATGCTTGTATGATGTTGTTGGCTATGCCTTGCTTGGATCTATGTATGTTATGTGTTTATTTCCATGCTATATGGTTAGATCCTTGTCTTCACATGCTTATATGTTTGGATCCATCTTCTCCCATGTCTATGTGTTAAGCTTCTACATGTTTACGCGCATGTTTCCATGCCTATATGTCTAGATCTATGTTCTCACATGCTTGTGTGCTTGGATCTATGTTCTCTACATGCTTTATGGTATCTTACATTTGCTTGCGCACTCCATGCCATGTTTGTGTGCCTGGACCTAGGCTATGTTTGTCATGCCACGTGCTATTGTAGCCCTTTTGTCGCTTTATCTTTCTTTCTTGTGTTTTGGCCTATTGGTTTGGACCTGATCTAGACACTATGGTATTTGTCACTATCCGTACACCTTGGCCCACATCAAAGGGTTTGGATCACATTTATTTGCATGGCTATGCTTGCTTGTCTTTATGCTTTATGCTTTATGCTTGTGCTAGCCTCTCTTGTTCTAAGATTTGTCACTTTTGACGCCCTTAGTGGGTTTGTGGTTGCGTGGTTACATCCAACGCTCATGAGGCCTTGTTTGAATGTAACCCTTTGGGATGCATCACCATGATGCCGGTTGCTTCATGCACACCTTTCCCCTTTTCCACTCTATGCAATGATATGCTTACCATGTTTGTTTGTGCCTCCCATTGCCTTTATATGCATCTTTACACATTTGCTTACATGTTCATGCATGAGTCTTGCTTGCTAGTATGTCATCCATGCTTCAACACAATGAGGCTATGGACATCTGATCTAAACCTATACCTATCCCCTGTGGACACCACTTTTTGTTTGCTTTCTTGCTTGTTTGCCCTTCTACTTGCTTGCTTGCTTTATTGCTTCTTTGCTTGCCATGCTTATCATGCTTATCCGATTTATGCCTTTTCATATGCTCTTTACATCTTTTACTTCCATTGCTTGTTTGCTGGTTTCTTGTCTTTGCCTTTGTATGTACAAACATGGAGCAAGGATGCTAAGAGCTAGGCGCAAGCAAAAAGGGCACAGATGCAAGCATGTAGATATAAGCCAAGTGGCATGTTTAGTAGATTTAGGAGTTTAGCCTTTCCTTTTTGGGTATGTACTCCTTTAACCTCCCCTTCCTTCTCCCATATTTCTCTCTTAGATGGGTTGTATTAGGTATATCATGTTGTGTACTATTCGTCCTCATCTCTAGAGTATGGCGACCCTTCTTTACTTTCCTGCAGCTATATTTTGAGCGATGCTCTTGGGATGTAGGCATTTAATTTCCTGCTCTGTGTGATAGCATTGTGCATGATGTATGTATATATATATCTGTTCGCCCCTTTTCAGTGTGATTGTCACAGTCTATGTCACCTAAGGCAAAGCGATGCCTAATTTCCACTGCGAAAGTAAAGTGACATGTTGCTGGATTTTGTCGTGGTAATCTAGTACTTTTTTCGTATGCCTTAGGAAAGCATAGATTGGGACCACACCCATTCAAAAGCCAAACCGCAAAGCTCCTATGCATGTAAAGCCTTGCAAGCCAATGCGAAAATCATGTTTTATGCTAATCTCCAAAAATTAAGGTTTTATCAAAATCTACACTTACCTTTGGAAATCCCTTAAAGTTTGGCCCAGATTCCTGCCATAACACTAAAGGTAGACTTACCTTCCTCCACTGAGAGAGAAAGCACCCGAAGCCCCGCACAAACCACCGTACACACCACACACATGCACACCATGCAATACCATTTCCAAGAGAGGAGGGCCCTCCAACGAGCCCTTGCATGCACGGGAGTGTCACCACGATGGGTGGTTGAATGAAAGCCGTGGTGGTTTTTTGCCCCCGACTGAGGCCGAGAGTCAACAAACTGGCAACTCCACTGGGGATCGATGAGAGTTTAGCCTTTAGAGCTTTTGATAAAACCATAATCTTTGGACATTGGCTTTAAAAAACATAGAAATTGGCATTGGTCTCTGGGGCTTTCCTTTTGAATAAAGGCTTCTACTATATCCTAGTAGACTATTTTCAAAAGAGCAAAAAAAATCTTTTTCCAAAAAATCCTTTTCTAACTGGGAGGCTTTAAGGTGTCTTCACATGGGGCTTTATCACTTTCCTCACATGCTTTACAGCTTTCCTTCGCATGCAAACATAAGGTAGCAAAATTTAATTTCCGCTACACCTTTATCTACTTTCATATATACATATATATATATATATATATATATATATATTCGCTGTGTCTAGAAAAGTCTTTGCTCTTCATTATGGATTGCATAACATATACACCCTTTTTAAGCCAAACTTGGGCTCCGCACTGCTAGCATAGTCACATCTCTTTGGAGATTTCATCACCCCATCTACAGATGCCTAGAAAAAAGCATCGGTAGTGTTACCCATAGTTAGATTTGTGGCTGATTTGTAGGAACTTCTAGGTCCATGGTTGGACAGGAGTAGCTGAAAAGGCCCCCTTGATCCTTTATGTCCCATAACTTCCATAAAGGCAGGGGTATGGTGATTAAGGACTAGATATGTCAAACCTGTAAGGACTAGATCAAGCCCAGAGCCCATCAGGACTAGGTGAAGCCTAAGGAGTGAACATCCGAGCCTAGGAAAGGATACCGTTATAGGGCTAGAGGTCAGAGGAAAGTGTCTTGTAACAGGTGCGCCCTTTTTGCTTGCGCCAAAGAAATTGTGCTCTACTCTAGGTTCTTTCTAACCTATTTACATAGCATCCATGATTAAACCCCTAGGGAAAGCAACCCCATTACTTGTACATGCTAGATCATACCCTATCCCTAAGGGTTTACAACCCTACAAGGGCATTGCTGCATACACTAATTGGTTCCGTCACCTAATTATGCAAAGATAAAATTTCTGGAAAGTAACAGAAACTCTGTTCAGAAGGAAATGCTGCCAAAAAACTGTCAAGAATCCCAAGTTATCATGAGTCCAAGAATTCTCCCAAGGAAGATCCAAGAAAGATTATTAGTAGATCACAATCAACAAAGAGATCGTAAGACGTCAAGAATCCAAGGGCTCTTTCAAGAGATCCAAAGGTCTAAGAGATCTATGCTGCCAAATCGCTAAGAGATCCATGTTGTCTAAATTGCCAAGGGATGCAAGATTGCCAAAGGTCGTAGATGTTAAGAACCCAAGGGCTCCCTCAAGCAATCCAAAGGTCCAAGAGATCCATGCTGTCTAAGTTACCAGGAGATCCAAGTGTCCAAAAGCTCCCTTAAGAAGTCCACATTGTCAAAAGCCAAGCTATTCCTCGTAATTGCATTTCCTTGTATTGTAAAAGGCCCACCATGGGAGCCAATGAACCCAGCATTGTAAATGCAAATCATGTACAAACATGAAATCAAAAGAAGGTTCCTTTTCGTATTATTGAGCATGTCATGAAAGTTTCGATTACTTGCTAATCTTGTGGATTAATCTTCCATCATAGTAGAAACCTACCATTATAAATACCCGATCAAGGGTGCAAAGCAAAATTACCAGGAGATCCAAGTCTCCCCATGAGGAAAATGCTCAGGAAATTACTCTTCTGAAGGAGCAAATGGTAGAAATGATGCATATGATGCAACAACTGGTTGTAGAAGGAGGACAGAACTCTTCCGGTCATAGTCAAAGAGGCCCCCAAACTGAGAATGAAAATCAGCCCCCACTAGTACAGAATCAGGGCCACAATGTATTGCCTTAGGGCAATGACCAAGAAACAGATCCTTCTAAGGACAAGAACCCCGAATCTAGGTATGGCCAAGTCAAGAGCCAAGTGGAAACTCTAGCTAAGAAGCTTCGTATCATGGAGGGCTTTAGTGCCTATAGAAGCGTTGATCTAGACAGTTTGACGAACTTCCCTCAGGTCATTATGCCTCCCAAGTTCAAGGCACCAGAGTTTGTCAAGTATGATGGTATGGGAGACCCTTGCACGCACTTGTGTATGTTCTGTAGGAAGATGGCTCTTTATGGGGATAATTAACCTTTGCTTTGCCAGATTTTCCCCGATAGTTTGATCGGCGCCGCGGCCACATGGTATGCGAGATTCGAAAAGACCTATAGTTGGAGGGAAATGGCTAACCCTTTCCTAGGATATTATAGGTTCAACACCGAGATAGCTCCTGATCGAACGGTTCTTATGAGAACAGCAAAGAAGAGTGGGGTGTCTTTCTGAGAATATGCCCAAAGGTGGCGTGAGCTAGCCACACAAGTGTAACCCCCCATGATGGAAAATGAGATGATTAAGTTGTTCATTGACAACCTTAAGCCTCCTTACTATGAGAAGATGATCAGCACCCAAGTCACTCATTTTGCTAGCCTCATCCCTATTGGGGACCGCATTGACAAGGGTATTAGTAGCAAGAAGATCCTAGATGCCGAGTCTTTGAGTTCCATAGTCGAACAAAAGGTCAAGAAAATGATCGGTTGCAAGACTAAGGAAGCCGATGTTCATATGGCGGACAATGCATCATAAAGGCCTAGGGGTATTGCTTCTGCCTATGCTACCCAGCTGCTAGACCTTATTAGCAACAAGCTTAGTCTACTCAAGCACCTAATCGAGCCTCTAATTAGAGAGGGAGTCCAAACCTAAATCGTCCCCCTTAGGAGAGAAAATTGAAAGCACACTCTGTTACCCATGCCCATGGAAAATCTCTATGCTTACTTACTAGCTAGTGACACCAATGTTTCAGAGGCCTAGAGAAGGTCCTTTTCCATTGGGATTTAATCTGTCCAAGAAGTGTGAACACCATTTTAGGGCCAAGGGGCATACTCTAAAAGAATGCCTCTAGTTGAGAGACCATGTCTAGGATCTCATTGACAACAAGTTGATACAGTTCGATAATGCAGCTGCTTCGAACATCATCACCAACCCTTTGTCTCCCCATCAAGAAGGGAATGTGAATGCCATCATCACAGTGGAAGAAAGGGTTCAGAATTTCTCCTTATCGTCATTCCCATGGAAGGTTATGCTCTGAGCCTTGGTCTAAGAAAGCCACCTTGATCTTAAAGGTATAGGAATCCCAAGATTTTATTGAGGAATTTGCTTATTCGGTGACAGTGAAGATAGTCATGCCCTCTTTGATTGTAAAGTGCTCCGAGTACAGGTGCAGAGTCTAGCAGAACGTGGTATTATCTAGGTTGAAAGGGAAATCGTGCGAAAAGGTGATTGCATGGTTGCCAGCCTATGTCCTTTAGTTACCCAGTCAAAAGCTAGTTGCAATGCTATATTAGTTAGGTCAAGAAAGGTTTGGGACGAATATTTACAAAAACGCCTTGGTAAGGTTACTTCAGCACCTCCCTCTTCAATAGTTACTAAGGAGATCATAGAATCACCTACGAATTCAGGGTCATTAGATTTAGGAAAAGGGCAAGCCCTGCCAGCCATCGAAGGATTCACTCCTCTAGTTCTTGCATTGCCTATAGTCGTAGAGCCAGCTTCATCATCAATATAGGAGGGAACCACCATTGTTCCTACTATCTGAGGTTTCGATCCTCTTATTTTGTCGAAGCCATCCTGCCATGTCCAGTGGTCATTAATCCGAAAGCATTCTCTATAGTGCCTAATTTGCAAACTCAAGAGGGTGTTATCATTCACATGTCGAAGCCATTTCCTTATAAGGATAGCCATCGGGTCCCCTGGAAATACAATGTGTCATTGGTCTCCACTTGAATCGAAAAAGAAGAGGTCTGCTCCAATATCTCTTTAGGTCTGTTTGGGTTTACTAGGAGTGGTTGTTGCTATACTCATGAGGAGCTAGAAAAGAGAAGGAAAGAAATTGGCAAGGGTATAGCCAAACATGTCAGGGACAGGGTCACAACTGGAGAGGTCGAAGAATTCTTTAAAATCAGCAGAAACTTGGAGTACAGTATGATTTAGCAGCTAAATAAGTCACTAGCTTAGATCTCCATCTTGGCACTATTGCTATCCTCTGATGTCCACCATAAGGCTCTCTTGAAAGTCTTGAAAGAGACATGTGTTCCTATAAGTGCCATAGAATCCACCTTTGAAGGTATGGTCTCAATGGTGTTGGCCATTAACCAGATTTCCTTTATAGATGATGAGCTACCACCAGAAGGTAGAAAACAAACTTTACCCAGGCACATAATGGTAAAGTATGAAGATGTGATCGTCTCCAGAGTACTAATTGACAACGGGTCAGCCCTGAATGTTTTCCCAATGTCTACCTTAAAGCGTTTGAATGTGGATACATCTCTTATCCACCCTACCATGATCATTAGAGCCTTTGATGGCACTCTCTAAGAGGTGCAAGGCAAGATTAAGTTAGCCATTGGAATTGGCACCCTGTTCTTCATGGTCAACTTTCAAGTCATCAAGGTGGATTCCCCATATAATATGATCCTAGGGAGGCCTTGGCTACATGCGGGAGGTTCAGTTGCTTCTACCCTTCACCTACGCTTAAGTTCCTATCCAAGGGTTTGTTGATCACTATTATGGCTAAAGAACCCTTGACTTTCTTCAAGGAACTTCTTGTTGGAAAATCTGGTTTTGTATCACATACAAAACAAGCGAAAGCAACAATCATGGATCTACTTCATTCATGAGAGATAACATGTAACCTTGAATTCTAAAACAAAGAATAGAAAACGTACCTTGATGCAATGAAACTCAAAACCAAGACTTAAGAGACCATGTCCACTATCCTCTCAGGATTGAGAGTCAATGAAATTCGAAATCGTGAGATTAATTATTCAGGTGACAGTTGTTGATTGAATAATTAATCTCACAGCGGTCCAGTTCAATATGTCTTAACTCTTAAGACACATCAACACATCAACTTGAAGTCTCCACTTTCATGATTAAGACAAATCATCTTAGTTGATGTGTTATAGTCTTCACAGATGAAATGCCCAATTTCATCATCGACTTCGAACTACGTTTTGAGTTTATAGGAAACTTGTAATTTACATCATCTGTGACTAAATCCCATAAATCACATATAATGCATCTCAGGGACTATGATAATGTCTCATTAGTTCATTTGTAAATAGTCTCATATAATTAAACAATTTAAATATTTATGACATGCCAATAAATTGGATTTTAGGGCATAAACCCCAACAATCTCCCACTTGCCCTCAAAACAATTTACCATATACCCGACACTAATTTCCCTTTAGAGTAATTCATAATCACTCTAAGGCAAGGTTTGGAGACAAGCTTCGGCCAGATTTATTACATAAATTATCTTTTCTACTACTACATCTCACGTACTCAAATCTCTCTAATGAGATAATACTTATGCTTAATGTGTATCTTCACCACCTAGGATGAACACATATGTTGAAGTCCAACTTCATGAATCACAATCAAACTACAAGTCAGTATTTGTACAACCAGTAACCATCAAATCCTCACTTTGGTGGACAAGCATATAATCCCTCATTCACCTAAGATATTTGAGTAGATGCTTTACTCCCACTAATTTAAGTTATCTTAGATTCAAATGGTATTTACTTACCTTGCCCACTGCAAAATAGATATTTAGCCCAGTATATAGCATAGCATAAAGATTTCCTATTGATATGGAATAAGAACCGTCTTGATATGCTCTTCCTTTTCAATGTCTTAGGACTATAGTCCTATATAAAGGAACTTCAAACTTAAAAGGAAAGAATCATTTCTTGAAGTATTACATGCTATACTTGGTTAGAATCTAATCTATTTAAGTGTTGAGATAGACCCAACATCCTAATTTCTGATGTTTAAAAAATTTTAATTCTTAGGATATGACCAGTCTTTCTCAAGTACTTTATATCAAACTAGACTAGACAACAAAAAATCTTCATTGATGACAATAACTTTATATCATTCTAATTGATTAGAATTTCATCAACATACATTAAGAAATTTATTATTCTACATAACTTTTTCACACATAAGGCCTCTTAATACTTGATCAAAATCAAACAACTTGATTGCTTGATCAAAGATGATATTTTATGATTCAGATGCTTGTTTTAGTCGATAAATGAGCTTTAAGCAACTTGCATACTAAACACTACTAGTTCTTTGTTATGAACAAGTCTAGTTACATCTATATTCCTCAATATTGCTACAAAAAGAAGCTTTCTTGATATCCATTACCATATTTCATCCAAATGAAATATAATGAATAAGAAAATCTTGATAGAATCAAATTTGACTATTGGTGAAAAAATCTTTTCATAGTCAAACCATTTCTTTTTGAATAAATATTTTCATCACTAGACTTAACTTTGAAAGTTTGCACCTTCAAATATATCAATCTCATTTACTTGTAGACCTATTTGAAAATAACAGGCTTAATGCCACTAGGCACCTCTACAAGCTTTAGACTTTAAATAGAATCTAATTCTATTCACATAACCTTGATCTAGTAATTCATATTCATATCATCTATTGCCTTTACTTAGGACCGAGGATGAAATTCATATCCTTGTGGAATGACTTCAAAAATTTATTCCAAAAGTATGAATCTATTTGATAATCCTCCCACTACGATATTGTATTAGTGTAATAGTTATCTACAGAATAATGTCTTGTGGTGTATCTAATACAGCCATCTCATTTCTAAATGTATTTTATAGTTGTCCTACAACAAAATTCTGACATTTTTCTTCTAGAACATTCTACCTTTAAGAGAGCCCTATTCCTCCTTTATGTATGCACTGACTTAAAAAAGTCATTGAAACTTTATTCCTTTATAAAAAAGAGCTCTAGATCATATTATCGTCTAAATAGAATTCATAGATTGGGAATATAACAAAATAATGGTTTTAAAAGCCCATCTTTCATCAATCTTGAATATCATTTTGTTTAATAAGATCTAGACATAAGTGCCAAAACATACAATTACAAAGGATGTAAACTTTCTCTTTAAAAAGTAAAACATGTAAATTTCCATCTAGAAGACAATCATGGATAATGCTTTAGCTTTACCAAAATAAAAACACTTTCCTTTTGGTCATACTTATGAGTCTAATTTCCTTATGGCAACTACTAGGACAACTAGCTTGTCCAACTGTTTGGTATTATAATTCATCATCTTACCACCCTTACCTTTCAGTTCAGGCTAAGAATTTGAATTAAATCATATTGATCCTAGCCTTAACTTTTAGGATGTCTTCTGTTGCATAGAACTCACCCATCAATTCAGATAATATAAAAAGAATTTATTTATTTCCAAAACTATCTGAATTGATCAAATGATTCTAACAAGGACTTGTGGATCATATCCAAATGAGATTAACATTTAATCTCTACATCCCAGAATTCAAATTCATTTAAAAATAAAATATTTTCATAAAATGATATAGAATTGTAACTTCTTAAGCCTTTCTTAGTACTCAATATGATTTATACCAAACATCTCATTTAGACTTAATATAAAGTCTAAGTCTAGTACTAACTCTTGCATCTCATATTGTAGCACAATTGAGATAGAAGCCAATGTAACATTTTAGCATTTCAATGGAGACTATGATCACATCATAAGCTATCTTCCATAAATGCATCATGTATAGGAAATTATGACAATGCTGAATCAAAACATAAATATGTATTTCAGCTCCTTTAAGCATCATGTCCAAAATTATTTCTTAGTTAATGTGATACAATTAAAATAGTAGTTAGAGAACAAAAAATTAAGACATCTTCAATTTGAGACCATGAACTTAAATATCAGTACATTATATTTTGCACCACTACCATATAATATGGAATCCATAAAAGCATTTTATATTAGGTGCAACGACAACCCAATCGATGTCTATAATTCCTTCGTAGCAAGTATATTATAAACACCATGATTGATTGAGAACTATTCTCATTATTAGTGCTATCATGATAACTCTTATTAAACACTAATGATATGCCATATTAGCTTTAGCCTCTAAGTAATAATGGCATAGCTCCTTTGGGAGGTTAACATTACACTTAGTCTAGTGTACACCATTATCTAGAATCATGTGTAGCCACATTTCTTCTCCCTTATAGTGTTTAAATTTGTAGTACCATGAAACAAAACACCCTCCTTTGGGATCGTGGGGCATTTATGCAAAGACAAGGTGCTTGTTCACACTACTTTAAACGGGTAAGTTCAATCTTGTAGTACTATGAAGTAAACACCCTCCTTTGGGATCGTGAGGCATATATGCCAAGACGAGGTGCTTACCCACACTACTATGAACTGATAATGGAGGCCGTGAGATGCAACCCTTGTATCTCTCTCCCACTAGAAATTTTAAAACAAGTGGATTGTCCTAAAATCATTGTGACCTAATCACAATTTTAACCCTACACATCAAATGTGTTTAATTGTTTAAATTTGACATGATCTTACTAAGTCACGTCACAGTAGCATAATGAATATTCGCGTAATCACAAAGAAGTTTAATCATATAATCCATGAAGTAAATACCCACCGCATGAAATGCAAGACTCGAAATCAAGACAAGGTATCTATTCACATTACAATAAACTTAACAAAAGGATTATAGCAGCACTCCCACTCGTTATTTTTTTATTTTTTTAAATAATTGTGATCCCATTGCAACTAATAACCTTACACTTGATAAAGATTCTAATCTCATTAGAGTCACTAACTAAAATGGAAGTCCTAAACTATTTAGGATTCCTTAAACCCTAATGGATCAAAAATTAGTTATACAGAACTCTATCCTTAATTTACTAGATAAAGTATTCTAATCTCATTAGAAACTATATAACTTTAATTAAAATTTTAATCTCATTAAAAACCTCTCATTAAAAATAAATTAAGGATTTTTAATCATAAAACAATTTAGGACTAAGAGTTTTATTTAACTAATGATTAATGTATGTCCTTAACTTTTAAGGACTATAAAATTAATCACATAGCTTTGATTTTTATCAAAGTTTTAACACTTAGTAAAAAACGAGTGAAAATTCAAAATTCAGTGCCTTCGATCGGTCGAACCTTTTCTTGATCAATCGAAAAAAGAAGAAGAAATTCATCACAAAGCTTCTACCTCGTTCAATTGATTCTCGATTCTTGTTAGATCCATCAAAATTAGCATTTGATCGGTCGAAAGGAATTTTTGATTGATTGAAACTTGCAAAACTGAATTTTTCTCAGAATTTTTCAGGTAACTGTTTTTGACATCTTCACTGTTCTTCTATCAAAAAAACCTTTTGATTTTATAAACGAAGATTTATTGATCAAACATTAAGGTTTTCAAGATCATTATCAAGAACCCTAATAATGCTAGAAACCCTTGAAAACATAATCCTAATCTCATTTATATATATATATATATAAAACCGAAGTTTTTGAAACTTTCACAATTTTCCACGTCAGCATTACTTAAATATAAAAAGAAATTCTAATTTTACTATAAAACAGGAAAAAAAATTCTCTGACACTTAAAACAAAACCCGATTATTTTTTATTTTATTTTTTGATAGTAAAACCCGATTATTATTATTATTATTATTATTTTTTGGTAATTCATGATCATAGCATAAAACTAACGATAAGAGGCCTCCTCCCGATTATACTTCTTCTATAACTAAAACTCGATTAAAAAAAAAAAAAACTCTCTGTTCTCACAACTTCTCTTCCTTCCTAACCCTTCGACAATTCTTCCTCTCTCTCTTCGTTCTCATCTAAACACAGACCTTCCCCTCTAACCTCTCACTAATTCGTTTCTCTCATAAGTTTCTGATGGTGGATTTAACTCAACCAAACCCTTCACACAATCTGGGTTTCATCCTTAATGCTCTGTTTTTTTTCCCTGACCAGATTCTTTCCGCAAACATTACTGGTAAGTTTTTTTTTTTTTGGTTCTATAATTTTGGTTGTTAAATATGATTTAGGGTTTCATTTTTGGTTGTTAAATATGATTTAGGTCTCATAAGTTTCTGATGGTGGATTCAACTCAACCAAACCCTTCGCACAATCTGGTTTCATCCTTAATACTCTGTTTTTTTTTTTCCCTGACCAGATTCTCTCCGCAAACATTACTGGTAAGTTTTTTTTTTTTTTTTTTTTTTAATTTTTATTTTTGTTCTATAATTTCGGTTGTTAAATATGATTTAGGGTTTCGTTTTTGGTTGTTAAATATGATTTAGGGTTTCGTTTGGGAGTGTTTCTTTTGAATGATTAGTTTAGATTGATGGGTTTGGAGCGTAGTGGGTTTTATTAATTTCAATTATTGGCGGTGAGAAAATCCATCTAGGATTTTAGAGTTGTTATTCTGTTTCATTGTTAATAATTTTGTTATGTTTTGTGTAATGATATTTCCTGTCCTTTTATTAGACGAGCATCCTTGGCATGCCCTTGATGTTTTTCTGAGCTATTTATTTGTGTTTGGATTTAATTTAAGTTTCTGGGTTTATATACAAATGCAAGTATATTAATTTAGTTATTGAATAATTAACTTTCTATTGTAGATTATTGAATTATTTTAGCCTCATATGGATTTATGGTTAATTATATATACCTTGGTGGCAGTATTCAGTTTTGATCTTAGCCTCCCAATCCTATAGGTTTTGCTTTCATGCTTTTCAGTTTCATGGTTTTTTTTTTTTTCTTTCTTTTACCTATCTGGGATTTATGGTTTCATGATCGGGCTATATTTTTTACTACCTCATGTATTGTTTTCATAAACTGCTTATTCATGTTCAACTAGAATGTTTTTATTGTGAAGTGAATGTGACTGTGGTTTTGGGTTTTGAAGGTTTTCCTTTTTACTATGATATGGACATTAGCAAAAGATTTTTAAGTTTATTTTGAGAGTGATGTTATGGTTAGCTCAAAAACCCTTTAATGTTTGTCCTGCCCTAAATTTATATGTGGGTTATGCATTGTTCCTATTGTGAATGATTAATTTCATTAAATGTCTTTCTTATATTTGGAGGTTTTTGAAATTAAAAAAATTAACAGTTTGGAGAGTTGACCCTTTTTTTTTTTTACTTGAATGAATTGACAACAGATTTCAATGTGATAGTTATAATACACTATTTGATGTGCAATATGCATTTTTTTGGCAAAAATGTTATTGTGTTGGGGGGTTGCCATTCTTCATTACTAGGAGTTTTAAAATCTGTTATCAATTCATCATAGCTTTCATGATGTTGAATAATAATTGGTATTTGGTTGATTTCATGCTTTGAATTTCTAATTTGTTAATGCCCTATTTTTTTTTAAAAAAAAAGGTTTAGTTTTGTCTTTTGTTCTACACAACTTTTTGTCTTCCTCACTCATTTTTAAGGGTTTTAATCATTCAATATAATGCTGTGAAATAAATATCTTTGTTCTTTAAATTTAAATTCACTGTCCTCACATATGTGCGGTTCTATTTTTTGGTTCAATTTCAAAGAAATAAAAAACTAATTGTTCACCCGTGCATGTTTTATGTTTAGTTTAATTATTATTTCATCTCAAGTTTACCATTGTTTTTATTAAATCTTTATCTAATTTTTATGGGCATGTACAATTTGTACTTTATCAAAGAATCATGCTATTTTTTTTTTTTAATAAATTTGATAAGAATCTTCTTTAAGAGCAGCATCTAGATTTTTTAGGGGTTTTGTTTGATTCTTTGTTTGGTTGCAGACTGCAGCTTCTTTTCCAGTGTCCTCCTGCAACCTTCGCTTCGCTGTTTATCTACAACTTTTATTTGTTAGTTATGGTAAGGTTTGTATTTTAAATCTTGGTATAACCATGGAAGCTAAGATTTGTTCCTACTGCTGACTTTTATTTTCTGCTTTCTGCCATGCACAGTGAAGGACTGAACCTATCAAGTTTAGAAGCTGTCTACAAATTCCAGCAAAAGCAAATTGAAAAGGTAGAGCTGTGTTATTTTTTCTTCCATATCTATTTTTGAAGCATATTTTGAGAGACTTCACTGTGGTCCAAGCTGATATATTGATTATTGAATCTAATAGGCAAATAGTGGATTAAACTTCGTGTTTTTGATGAATTTGGGGATACACAAATTATTATTTATTTATTTATTTTTTATGGATGAGAGAACAGGTACTTAATTTAGAGTCAAATCCCTCTCATAATAAAATTTTTTGACGATGCGCAAAACATAGAAGAGTGAGTTTATCTTCATTCTCATGAAGTTCTCTTTTCTCCTCCATTTGATATTAATAGTTTTAGAATTAATCCCATTTAAATTTGATGATTTGTCTACACAAATATGATGGACTATTCTGTGCATTGTTACAGATCTTGACTCAATATTCTTCAAAATCCTAAATTCCTTGATGTGTGCTCTAGCAAATTTTCATAGGATTTATCAAGATGTTCAAATTTATTATCTATGTTCCTTCCCATTTCGCATTTTTTTATTTTTCTTTTTTTTGGGTCAATGATCTTAATCTATGTAGCAGATTGCATTGCATTGTTATTGACTACAAGTATTTTTTACACGGGCTGCCAATGGACTCTGATTATCACAATTGGGTATTATCTGAGTTTCTTATAAACACTTTCTTTTTGTATCATTATGCGCATGTTTGTATTTTTTTGTTTTAATAATAATTTTGGTTTGGTTAATCAGAAAGTGTAGGGATAAGTTTTGGATTTTTATTTAGTATGTTTGGGATTCAAGCATCTTTATATGGTTGTTTGGGATAGAGTTTAACAGGGATGGTGAAGGCTCAGCGTGCTAGGATAATTCCTTTGAGAAGATGAGAAGCTGACAGTTTACAACTTTACATTAAGCGACATGGCATTTGGAATTGGAGTCAGAATCCAAAACCTTATGGTAGGAAACATGTAAATGTTCAATTTCAATGAATAAAAACTCAAGTCATAAATTTTTCATGGTTGTTTGCAGTTGTTTCTCTTAATGATTATTTGATTTAAAGTTTTCTTTCATTCTTTTCTTCAAGGTTTTGTAAGGTATGGGAAGAGTCATTCACTTCTCCAAAAGAGGTCTGGGAAGAGTTGTAGACTTTGTTGGATGAATTATGTAGAAACTTTTGGAAATGAGAGGAAACTATACTCAAGCTTTATTCATATGAAAATTGTTTTATCAAATTTAGTTTGTTAAATTCTGATTAAGATGAATGGATAATCCAAAACAATTACACTTATTTTTTATTTGTTTCTTTTAAATGTTGTTACACAATATATTTATATATTGATTGCTGTATCATTATTATGTGATAAAAGTCTTTACATGTATCATTTGGCTGCTACATCTATAAAACCCTAAAACTTAATACCACATGCAGAACATGTATAAACTTCAACATCAATGATGTGCCAGCGGTGATTAAAGCTTGCAAGGTGCTCCATAATTATTATGAAGTTAGTAAAAAACTCGGTAAAATTGTTGATGTCTGTTTAGGTTTTGTGCAAACGTGATTTTTACTTGACGCCACTTGCTGAAAACTCACTTCAAATTGCTGATGTATAGGATTAAAATAAAGGAGGAGCATACTTGGGTCAAAACTATCCGATGGAATGCCCTTATGATAGCTCTTGCAATTGCTATTGGCTTGCAAGAATGAATGGGAGGACTGCCTTTGTTATTGCAGTGGTTCATCTTGAATTGGCTTGAGTTTTCACTTTTTATTTTATTTTCCAAATATTATTAAAACTATTATAGTTCATGTAAGATTAAAAAGTTTTAATATATAAACTATGCTTTCATAAGATTTTTTTGTGCATCGCACGGGTTAGCGACTAGTTAGGAATAAATTTCATAATCCTAGCATTAACATGATAGCATGTATATCAGTAAACTGAAAAAAAAAAATTCCTTGAAGTTTACATAGATATTTTTCCCAAAGGAACAAAATGCCCACGGCCAAAATTAATAGATATATATATATATATATATATATATATATAGATATAGATTCTAAGAGTGCAAACATTTAAAGAAATTAAATTAAAGTGGGCCGTATCATACAATCACAAAACTGCTCACATGATATCATTTATATCTGTGTATCTCCATGTAAATTGTTACATATGAAACACACACATCAATATTAACATACGGATCCAAGGCATCCAAGGCAATTAACACGTGCTTATAAGATGGCCAACAAGCATTAACGTTAAATTGTCTTATTATCATTATCCTAAATAACGAAAACAAAGATGGCCAAAGAAACAAATGTTAACACGTTAATGGCATCAACAATAGTAATTGAATAAAATGCGACTACTATGCCCAATTGTCTACTATATCCAAGCGGTGCAAAACCTAATGCTCACACTTGATATATATATATATATATATCAGTTTTATTTAAGAAACTTTAAAACTGATGCCAAAGGAAAGTATTAAATGATTACATGAGAATCAACGTACATCATTCCTATCCGATCATGTTTATAAACTACTTCAATAAACCCGTTCGCAAAATGTGTAGATGGTGTCCTACTTGAATACAAACACCAAAAACATACGGCACAAAAAAAAAGTTACAGCCGTGTTCTCTTGGAACCATACACATCAATGTATCGCATATATTGATCAATGCACACAGGGTTTATTGAACAATAACTTTATGCAGAAAAAACTACCACAAAAAATAAAACAACAAGGAAACAGTTTTCTTTGATTCTAAAACCCAATCACATGTTATACAAGCATGATATTGAAAACCTGGCTCTGATACCAAGTGTTGGAAAATCTGGTTTTGTATCCCATACAAAACACACAGCGGAATCAACAATCACGGATCTACTTCATTCATGAGAGACAATATGTAACCTTGAATTCTAGAACAAAAAATAGAAAGTGTATCTTGATGCAGTGAAATTTAAAACTAAGACTTGAGAATACTTTTATTTTCATCTCAATTCTACATGTTGCCCAAGAAGTGTGGTCTCTCAATCAGTCTTTTTGTATGTTAATTCTCAAAGAAAGCTCTTCTTCTCATTCTAGAGAAAAACTATTTTCTTTTCTTTTTATCATACGTACATACTAATTACCTTTGTAGTTACTTTATTTAATAACTCTTATTAAATAAAAAATGATTATCTAATTGGGTTAGCCTTTTGGGCCTACTCAATTGGGCTTTAGTTTGTGGCTTGAGATGGGACCAAAGGGAAAAAACAAGATTCTAGCTCCAATGGGCCTTGTGCTTTTCTGTCAACTCTTGACAAGTTCAAAGTTACCATTACTTATATTTAATACCACTATATAAATATAATTACACTTTAGGCCTTATTAATAAATTATATCCCAAAACTCTTATGATATCATTTCACCCCTCCATGAAATATCCATAGTGAACAAAGTCATAAGGAACTGTCACTTTGTAAACAACTATTTTATCCTTGAGTACTCGGTTTAATCTTTTAGTTATTCATATTTATTGAAATCCAATTTTAATAAATATAAGTTTTAGTAACTTCTTACTAAAGTGGGCGCCCTGAATAACCAGTTCCTAGTTCCCATTAAACTTATCTCAAGGGGATATTTTGTGTCTCTATAAAAAGAGATTATGGATTCCATCTTGAGAATATGTGCTCCCTCAGCACTACGTATGGTTACCCAACATACTGAGGTTTTGACTGTGAATATTAGATCCCATTTCTGATATATCAAAGTAACCTACATTTCATGATCGGGTTCACTATCCTCTCAGGATTGAGAGTCAATGAAATTAGAAGTCGTGAGATTAATTAGTTAGGTGATAGTTGTTGATTGAATAATTAATCTTACAGCAGTCCAGTTCAATATGTCTTAACTCTTAAGACACATCAACATATCAACTTGAAGTCTCCACTTCCATGATTAAGACAAATCATCTTATAGTCTTTGCAGATGAAACGCCCAATTTCATCATTGACTATGAATTACATTTTGAGTTTACAAGGAACTTGTGATTTATATTTTCTGTGACTAAATCACATAAATCATATACAATGCATCTCAAGGACTATGATAATGTCCCATTAGTTCATTTATAAATAGTCTCATATAATTAAACAATTTAATTATTTATGACATGCCAATAAATTGGATTTTAGGGCATAAACCCCAACACTTCTGTCCCCTACGTTGGTGCTAATGCCTTTCCGGAGGTAACTTTTCACAGTTTTGCGCTAGTCTCCATGATTTCCAGAGCTTCAGAACTTGAGTTAGCATGACCCTCTGCTACTTTAATGGCTGCTAAGGAGATGCTCAAATTTGGTTATCAGCTAGGCCAAGGCCTTGGCGTTGTAGGACATTGGAAGGTTTCTTTGATTGAGCTCCCAGACAACAAAGGAAGATTCGGTCTAGGCTACAACCTCGTCGATGGAGTACTTTTCTAGGCTTCCAGAGGAAAGAAAAGGAAGTGCATTGGCCAAGGGATGTCTATTCCCCTCATCAGGGTCACTTTTCCAGCTCTAGTCAAGGTCAGTAGATCAGAAGTAGTGCAGGAATCATGCAAGGAGGAATCAGATTTGGCTTGTCTCATCCGTCTTTGTCCTGAGGAGTTCTTAGTGAATGCCATCATACCCCTAGGGGATGATCTGACTTCTACTCTTAGGCCCTATGTGCCAAGTGAGACATTAGGCCATTAGATCGTCAAGTGCTACTTTGTGGTTGCACTGGTTGAGTAAGGAGTATTTCATCATCATGTGGTTAGGTCCTCCAATTGCCTGAAAGAGTTGGAATAGCATATTTAGTTTGTTTTACATGTTGATTTCCTATTTCTGACATTCCTTGTTTGCATTTTCCCAGTTTATTTTTCAAAAAAAAAAAAAAAATGTTTCCCTTTTATCATTATCAAGCATGAACTTTGTTATCCCCCTATCTATAATCCATTAATGAAATTATCTAGCGCATTATTCAGGAAATTCTTGTATTTATCTCTTTATTTGCTTTCCTATGAATATGTGTGTGCAAATTTTCTTATGTTTCCTTATATATGTTCCGTTCTATAGGATCTATTCTAATTCCCAAGCAGGTACATCATCCTGTTGCCATAACGAGGATATTGATGACGTGAATAAGACAATAGAGTTGGAGCATGATATTGAAGGATTAGAGGAAATTCCGATTTTGCCTCGTGATATTTTGGAAGCTCTAAATAGAGAAAGTGAAGGGTCCAAGCCCAACATAGAAGAGACATAAGTGGTTAGCCTTGCCGATGAAGGCGAGAATGAAAAACTCGTCAAGATTAGGGTAAAATTTCCTAAAGACATGAAACATGAGCTTATAGCGCTACTTAAAGAGTTCAGAGAGATATTTGATTGGTCCTACCAAGATATGCCAGGGTTTGATACTGAGATTGTTGTGCACAGAATTCCAGTTAAACTAAATGCCCTTTAGTGCGGCAAGCCCTTTGAAGGATGAACTTTGAGATCATTTTGAAGGTCAAAGAAGAAGTAGAAAAGCAATTGAAAGCTGGTTTCCTTACCGCAATAGCTTACTCAAATTGGGTCACAAACATTGTTCCTATGCCTAAGAAAGATGGGAAAGTATGCATGTTCATCGATTACAGAGATTTGAACAGGGCCAGCCCCAAGGATAATTTCCCATTGCCACATAATGATACCCTAATCAATAATGCAGCTACCAATAGATCAAGATGGCCGAAAAAGACAAAGCCAAGATAGCATTGTACACACAATTTTCGTAAAAGAGAATCATACAGTCACGAAATGGTGTAACAAATAATCAATTTGTATTTGATTTGTAATTAATCTAGTATAATCCTCTATATGAATCTTCATAATGAAAGAGTACAATAAATTCCACTTATTTGATCTCCAAGAAATGTTACGATTTGAAGGGGCTATGAAGCTTGATCTTGAATCATGCTTTGATGTCTCTAAGTTGAAGGAATAGTTAAACGTGTTTGATTTGATGCGAGGGTTGTTGGCTTGATCTCAAACTAGATTAGAGGAGAATCCCCACTTTGATTTGAAGAAGTAGGAATAGGCCTTGATGAACAATGGAATTCTTATGAACTTTAGAGATGACTCTCTATTTTGGCAGAGTGTCAGTAGTGTTTTCTCTCTAAGTGTTCCCCTTTTTCTCATAAGAGAAGCCTCTATTTTATAGGCACCTTAATAGTATTTAATTTGGAATTTTCTCTCAGCATTTATTGAGAGTTGAATTATGAATTTAATTTGGTATTTCATTTAATAAGAACTTTCCATATAGGTTTTTTCTTCTGACACTACCATATGGCTTTCTTCATTTGATGGTGCCACGTAGCTTGATTTCATCCACCGATCATCCACATCATTAATTGGAGATTCATTCGATCATAAATATTTTATAATGAACAATCGGACTGTTATACATACATCATAAAATTTTAGGCAAAATCAATTACATACTTGCTTCATAGCACAGTTGACCGCCACATGTGATCCGTTGTTTAAGCTCTTGAAGAAAAACACAAAGATAGAATGGACAGACAAGTGTCAAGTGGCCTTTGATAGGATCAAGCAATGTTTGTTAAACCCTCCTGTTCTGGTTCCCCCGACGCTGGGATATCTGTTGATCCTTTACCTAGTAGTACAAGAAACCTCAATGGGTTGCATGTTCGGCTAATTGGCTGAGCCCGACTAGAAAGAAAGGGAAATTTACTACCTAAGCAAGAAGTTCACTAGTTGTGAGATCAACTACATCACTATTGAAAATATGTGTTGTGCCCTAGCGTGGGCATTGTGCAAGTTATGGCAGTATATGCTCTACTACACCACGTGGCTTATTTCCTGCATGGATCCCATTAAGTACATCTTTGAAAAGCTAGCTCTTACAGGGAAGATCACCCGTTAGTAAATGTTGCTCTTCGAATTCGACATTGTGTTTCTGACAGGAAAGACCATCAAGGGCCAGGCCATAGCCGATTACCTAGCAAACTAGCCACTGAATGATCCAGAGCTTTCAGAATCACTCTTCCCTGATGAGGATGTCATGGCGCTAGAGCCAGAACCAGACAGCGTGGAACCGTGGCAAATCCCTTTTCCCCAAGGGCTAGCAAATCCCTATTTTAGTCAAGTTGAATTTTGATTGCACCAACAACGTTACAAAATATGAAGTGTGTATAGTCGGCCTGTAAGTGGCCCTAGAGTTTGGTGCCTACGACTTTAGCGTCTTAAGAGATTCCCTGTTGATCATCTCCTAAATTGAAGGCAAATGGCAAGCCTGAAATGCCAAGCTGATTTTGTATTAGAAATGTGTTAACCGTTTGATTCTAAAATTGTGAAACATCACATTTGCCGATTTACCCTAGGACACAACCAGTTTGCAGACGCCTTGGCTACGCTGGTTAGCATGGTCAAGTTATTAGAAGGAGATGATATGCGGGCAATTGCACATAGAAGTCCATGGCGTTCCATCCTATTGCATGAACATCGAAGAATGCATAAGTGTCGAAGTCGAAGATAAAGGAAAGCCATGGTACCATGATATCAATGCTTATATCAAGAATAGTGAATACCCGTCTGGTGCAACGGACAGTGAAAAGAAGTTTATCTAGCACATTGCCTGCCAATTTTTCTTGAGTGGAGAAGTCTTGTACAAAAGGAACTATAATTCTACCTTGCTTCGATGCGTAGATGCCTCTAAGGCTAATTATCTGATGGAAGAGATGTATGAAGGCTTACTAGGAGCTCATACCAGTGGACCTTTGTTGGCCCACAAGATTATGAGAGTTGGTTACTATTGGCTCACCATGGAAAATGATTGCATTAAACATGTGAGGACATGCCAACGTTGCCAAGCCTATCAAGACAGGAAGAATGCCCTTCCTCAACCTTTGCACTCTTTAGCAGCATTATGGCCCTTCTCAGCTTGAGGTATGGATGTCATCGAACTTGTTATTTCAAAAGCTTCAAATGGTCATGAGTACATCTTAGTGGCCATTGATTATTTTACAAAGTGGGTGGAAGCCGCTACGTACAAAAGGGTCACTTAAGTAGTGGTAGCCCGGTTCCTGAAACACAACATTATTTGCTGCTACGACATGCCAGGAGAGCTTATTACAGATAATAGGGAAAACCTAAATAGGAAAATGATTTAGCAAGTCTGCCAATGGTTCAAGATTGAGCACAGAAATTCGGTTCCCTATCGCCCTCAAATGAATGGTGTAGTGGAAGCCGCTAACAAGAACATAAAGAAAATCTTGGTGAAGATGAAAGACACATACAAGGATTGGCATAAGTACTTACTGTCTACCTTGTGCACAGACGTAAGGATGGAAACCGTCCTCCACGTAGAGGTAGGGATCTTGTTTCTCAGGATTTTATCTCAAACAAAGCTGTTAGAAGCTGAATGGGCCCATTCCTAATATGAACAACTAAACGTGATAGATGAAAAGCGCATGACATTAATGTGCCATGGACTGTTGTACCAATACCGTGTTGAGCGAGCATTCAACAAGAAAGTTAGACCCAGTGTCTTCAAAGAAGGTGATCTAGTCTTGAAGAAGCGCAATAGGTTGTGCCTAATCATAGAGGAAAGTTTGCCTTAACTTACGAGGGACCATACGTGCTAAAGAAGGCCTTTTTCGAAGGAGCATTGATTCTAGCTGACATGGATGGGCATGACTTCAATATGCCCACCAATTTTGATGCCGTCATATGGTACTTTGCATGAAGAAGCCACTTAGTGCACCTTATTCCTATATTTTGATGTCCAACCAAAAAAAAAAAAAAACAAAAAACAAAAAACAAAAAGTATATGTAAAAAGTTAGATCAAACACTTAAAAGGGTGGTCTATGCAAAAGGAGAGCCAAAAGAAAGAAAGCGTGAGAAAATACAAAAGGTAGATTGAAAACCCGAAAGGGGGTCTACGTAAAAGGAGAGCAAAAGAAAGAGTATGAGAGAGCCTGCTAGATTGAAAACCTGAAAGGGCAGTTTAGGCAAAAATTAAGGCAATCAAAATTCAGTTGAACTACGTGATGACCTGATCCTTCCTAGTGGAGGTACGTAGGCAGCCATCTTGGTTCGGTCACATCTTAAAAGAAAAATCAGTCAGCTTAGCCTGTTTGAATTACTAGTTAAGATCAGAAAATTAGATGGATCCAGTGTCCAAGACAAGATATGAAGACACCTCCAAGATCGGTCTACAATATTGCCACGACCCGGTGGTCTACTCAAGATGTTTTGGCTCATGCCAATGGGAAATGTACCTCAATGGGAAAATGAAAAGATCCATCTAGAACATGATATATCTTGGGAAAAATAAGATATTGATATGCATGAATTTTACATTTATCACTTATTTGTACACTCTTACATTTTCAAAGCATTTGCTTGCATATTCATTAACATGCCTATATTGTACCATTCTGTTTCTTTCATACATTCTGGTGTCAAAACATGAAAAATCGTCTCATAAATATATCATGAATATCATCATAAACATCTCTCTCCACCATCTCTTAGTTTCTAAGCATGCCTAATAGACTAGCCTATGCTTTAAGAACTCAAACAAAAAGAGGAAGGCCTTACCCAATTGCCTAACAATTTACGAAGGACCTTTCCATACATAGTGGGATACTAACTACATAGCTCATGTGCAGAAACAAAATAAATAGAAAAGAATACTAGCAAGTCAAACATGGCCCAAGTGATTAGACACGGCTTGGCACAATCTCCCAAAACTAGTACAAAGGATTAGGTTATCATGAGCATAAGTGCAAAGTAACCCAACCACATCAAAGTCCAGGTCTCTGGCAATCCCTCGGAGTCTATCATGTTAATGCCAAAGATAGACCAGCTCCCTCTCCATCATGGAATTAGAAGTAGAGCCCTGTCTCTTAGTCTCTATCAAAGTCTGCAAGGTGCCCACATCTGCAGTAGCAACTCTTAAAGGCTCTTCTCTCTCCGCTAGCTCAGTTTGAAGGTGATAAAAAGCCAATTGTGGCTCACTAGGCTTATTGCCCTCTCACCCATACTCCATGCTCAAAGTGGAGTGGATGTAGGCTCTCACTTGCACTAACTCCAGTGCTAAGCCATTGGCCCTGCTAGCCTCTAGTACGACCCTCTCTTTATTGTAGGTGTGATCAAAAGCGGCGAACCTCCGAGTAAGAGCTGCAAGCTCATCCTTCAAACTTGCAACCCGGGATCTCAGCTGAACAAACTCCACCTTTGTGCCTAGAAGGGTTGACCCCCTCCGATCAAGCTCTGTCCTCAGAGTAAAAAGCTCACTCTCATGTACAATGTTCATCTCCTCAATATCCACCATAAGGGTATTAGTTAGCTCCTAGCAGCAGTCTCTATCCTTGATAGCCTCCGTCAAACACTCCCTCAGATCCATAAGGGCTTTCTCAACCTTGATCTCAAACTTTAGATTATAGTCTCTCAGAACATTAGCCGGAAGTGGCAACTCGGCCGAGACTGGTGATGATAGGTCAAACATAAAGTTAGGATCCCTAGTGTCTCACCAAATTCTAAACATTGCGAAAAACCACTCTTGGTCATCCCTAGAACAAAGGGGGAAGTCAATGCTTGACTTGCGCGCCTCCTAGAACTCAGAGGCATGCCCTATCACTGCTACATCGATATCCATGAGCCTGTACTCGCAAGTGACAACAAAAAGATCACTAAGTCGGGGGATATGTTGGATACCCCCAAACTGCTACATGGCCATGCCTAGGAAATACCCTATGCACCCCTAGATACCTACCAGGGGAATGCTAAGTAAACCAACAAAATGGGTCTGCCTTTGCCATCTAGTGATACCCTACTTAACTCTCCAAGTCCAGTCAGTGGGACTTAGGCTGCATAATTATCTTAGTCAACCCTTAATATCCCCAGAAAAAGGAAGATCGAGAGTTACAGTAGCCCAAACTCTATTCCTACTCATAAAGCCCATAGGCTAATCCTTAGCAATGACACTCAAGTGGTTATAGAACCACAGCTGTAACATATGAATGCAGCAGCCTAGCCTACCGCTACTGGTCTCTCGACACAAGGACCTAATGGTCTTGGAAAAGTAAAGTGGGAACGAAAGAGGTACCATGAGGTAGGGCACTCACCAGAGGGAGAACGGCAAAACTGACAGCTCCTGATGGTGAAAGGAATAGCATCACACCAAAGAAGGCCACCAGGAAGGCCTGGCGCTTGTAGGATGTCCACCACTCCTCCAAATCCACAAAGTCATCTCGGTAGCCAACAAGGCACTCCAATGAGTGGAACTAATCATGCAGGAAATCAAAGGACATGCTCCCTCCTATCCCACTGCCATACCAAGTTAGCACCTCCACAATGGGCCTCTTTAAGCCCATCAGATTAGTGAGCCTCTTGCAGTAGCCTGTCTGCACTAGTGGAACAAAAACAGTGCTCAGAGGAGTAGAAAGAGAAAGAAAATGATCATACTCCTCCAAAGTAGGCACCAAGTCAACATCTCTAATGGTCACACATCTTAAAGTAGGGTCTTAACAACAGGTGATAACCTCCAACAAATGCCAATCTAGTGTGGTGTGAAGAAGAGCAGTAGCATTTCCAAGAAGTTGCCGGATGAGTGCTTGATCACCATAAGAAAAAGTGCTCCACCACCTCATAAGCTTCTTCTCATAGTAAAACTCCATATTAAGCTTGACCAAAGTGTCGTAGGAGTGAGCTCCAAGAGCATCCATGAATAGATCTTGCTAAATCTGACGATTTGACGTGAATCCATGCAAAAAATGATGAAAAATCATGTTTTTTTACACGTTTTGGGTGAAGAAAAAGGGTAGAAGAAGACATCAAAAATTGTAGAACTGAATGAGCTGGGGCTAGGTTGAAACCTAGCTTTTATACACGTTTCCTGAGGTGGCAGCCTTTTGTAGGGCCGCTGGACCTTAGGACATGTGCCAGGGCCTTTTAGCCCCCTAAGCACAAACCTATATATGTTTTGAACACTCTCCCCCTATTTGGCATGTTTTTGATCACCTAGGAGCAAAGATTCCCTTATTTTAGCACTCGTTGTAGTATGCTGTTGGCCCAATGGTGAACCAGGTTGTCGGGAACTCTCTCTCGTGCATCCGAGACCGCACAAATTCTACACTGGAGCAATTTATCTTTATGTGTCTTGTTCGACACCTTCAGATGTCTTGAACCTCATTTTCTAAAACTCAGTTCACCTTGTTCAGGGGTCAGTTCAACCCCATTAATTAGAATTTACAATAGAAAAACACTAGAACCCATTCTCAGCTACGTGATAGCTTTTTCAGTTTATTTCGAGGGCAGAGGGAGTCATTTCTCATAAGGTCACCTTGAGGAACTTATCTTTGAATTATTAGCCCGCTCAGGAAATAACAGGAGCAACTAGTGCATACCGCCTCATGGCATGTCTAAGGAGATCTCGTTTAGAATTCCAACATTCATTACCAGCACTTGGAACGGTCTATGAAGTCAAGGCCATTTTTAGCCAGTTTATAGGCATGGAACCCTGCAAAACCCTAAACTGGGGTAGTTTATTTTACGAGGTTCCCTCATATTTGTCCAGTATACAAGAATGGGTTCTCCCCACTGAGGACGTGCTGCTCATGTCGAGAATCGCATGAAACCCTAAACTGGGGTAATTTATTTCATGCGATCTCTCAATTCTCTCTCCCCCCAATAAGACAATCATTGTCAAAATCCACCAGTAAACCTGTGAAACTATGATGCAATACAAGGGAGTGTGACACGAGCTAGTTCAAATCCACCATTTATGATGAAAATGCGATAGTTCATGCATATATTAATAGCCATCTCAAAGGCAGTTTCCAAAATTATACATGTAAGTCCTAATCAGAGGCCTTATTTTTCATGCACGTCTACAACTTTGTCAAAGGTGATTTCTCTATGGTGATACATTCGCCCTCTCAAAGGCAATTTCCTAGAATCATGCCTGTAAGTCCTAACCAAAAGGCATTGTTTCTCACATATGTCTATAGCCCTCCCAAAGGCGATTCATTTAGAGTTATACATGTAAGTCCTAATCAGAGGCATTGTTTCTCACATATGTCTACAACCCTCCCAAAGGTGATTCATTTAGAGTTATACATGTAAGTCCTAATTAGAGGCATTGTTTCTCGTATGCATCAGTGGCCGTTTCAAGGGTGATTTCTCTATGGTGTTACATTGGCCCTTTCAAAGGCGATTTCCTAGAGTTATGCATGTAAGTCCTAACCAAAAAGGCATTGTTTCTCACATATGTCTACAGCCCTCTCAAAGGCGATTCATTTAGAGTTATACATGTAAGTCCTACCTAGGGGCATTGTTTCTTGCACACATCAGTAGCCCTCTTAAAGGAAATTTCTAGAATCATACATTAGCCCTTTCAAAGGCATTTTTCTAAAATCATACATGTAGGTCCTAACAAAAGGAATTATTCCATACATACACCATAAATCAAAGAGATAATATCATACATCAAGGCCCATTGTGGGGCAATACAATATACACATGTCCAGGCCTATTAAGAGGTAATGAATAATATACATACATAACTGGCCATCATGGGGCAATGTCTATAGGATACATGGAAATGCACATGCCCACGCAAGGGCTACATCATGCTACAACAAATGGCTAACCCTACAGAGAATCATCACCCCTAATATACTGGTCGGTATCATCATCATTTCCTAAAACGGGTTGGTTGAAGGACCCATACCACCTAAAGTGCCTAAAGCATACCTTGGATTCAAGGAAGGCCCTAGAACTTGAGTGAAAGAGCCCTAACCGCCCAACATGCCTAAATGAGTTGGCATATATCTAGGTTCGTACGGAGGAATGAAGGGCCCTCGGCTTGAAATTTGAGGAGAAGGTGGAACAGGAATACAAGCTGCTCATAACTCTCTCACCAAAATCATGGTATAGCCATAAAGCATGGCTAGCTCACTCTGAAGTTTGCTCCACTCTCTTTCTACCATGGTAGCTCGGGCCTCCCTCTCTCTGCTAGAACTCCCTCTCCCGAGCAATCTCCTCTTGCATGTGTACCTTCATAGTGATAGCGGTGGCCTCAAGCTCTATCACCTGGCCTGTAGAGCCTTAACACGCGCACTCCACTCAGCTCCGAAGGCCACCTGAGCATGAACCATGCCTCCCAGCACCCTACCTCCGCTCATAGGGGCAATTCTAATAATAGGCCCTACGGAGGACTTTGCATGCATGCAAAAAACACCCTGTTGATATCAACATAGGTGTCAAAAGAACCTGTCGTGTAAGCCGGGTCATCCAGGATAACGGACTCGAATGACAATCCAGGAGGAGGAGATCTCTAGGTACTCTATAAATAGGCATAACCTGATGGATGGTCCACTTTGCCAAAAAGAACACCTAGCTCAACAGGGCCTAAAACTAGCATCATATCCTCGACTGGCCCATAGCAATAGTAAGTTCTGGCCTCTCTAGTAGCGAACCATCATAAGGGCGAGCTACCATCTCATCTTGGGTGTTGCAGTCTAAGGCTGCAAAGATAGTGACCGATTGCACTACAACAACCTTAGTGATCACACAGAGAGCCTAAAATATCCTCTCATGTCTATAGTCAATGGGAAAGGGATGCCCAGGAGCTCGCAGGGCATCTTGAAGCTCATGTCATTGATTGTAATCGGGTATCTGCCAAATTTGACACCCAAGATGGCTGTCCAATCAAGAAGGAGGACTGTGTACTCCCCGCAGCTCAAGTGAAAGGTGCCCGTCTCGACATGAAATCACAGATGGAAATAAGCATGTATGCAGTGGAAAATTAACAGATCTACTTCATTCTCAATCTACAACTATGTAAATTTCAGAATTCGAGTATAATAGAGCGTACCTTGAAGCGGTGAATTTCAAAACAAAGATCGAAGCACTTGAGAATACTTTTAATCTTCACTCCAATTCCACTAACGTCCAAGAAGTGTGGACTCTCAATCAGTTACAAAAGGAGAATTAAAGAGTGACTCACACTCACATACACACCATTTTGCAATAATGTTTTTATCTCTCTAAAATTTCGGCATGTTTTTCCTTTTGTATCTAACCAATTATCTAATTGGGCTGACCTTTTGTGCCTTTCCAATAGGGCTTAAGTGTGTGGCTTGGAATGGGACTAAAAGGGACCAATAAGACACTAGCTCCAATGGGTCTTAGGCTTTTTTGTCAACTCTTGACCAGTCCAAAGTTATCATTAACTATATTTAATACCACTATATAAATATAGTTGCACTCTAGGCCTTATCTACAAATTATATCTCAAGACTTTATTGTACATGCAAACCCTTTCATAAAATATTCGTAGTAATACAAAGTCATAAATGTGGTCTGCCACTTTGTAGATTACTACATCTTAATCCTTGAGTACCTGGTTTAATCCTTTTAAGTTATTTATCATATATTTATGAAATCAAAATTCATAAATATATACTTTAGCAATTTCTTACCAAAGTGGTTAGGCCTAACTCTCTGAATAACAAATCCATTAAACTTATTTCAAAGAAATATTTTATATCTTTGTTAAGAGATTATGAATTCCATCTTGAGAATATATGTTCCATCAACACCAAATGTGGCTGCCCAACATACAGAGGTACTAACCGTTACTTTAGATCTCACTCCTGATATATCAAAGTAACCTACACTTCATGATCAAGTCCATTATTCTCTTAGGATTAAGAGTTCATGCAAATACAAGTCGTGAGATTTATTATTCATTTGACAGTCCTTAGGAGAATAATAAATCTCACAGCGGTCCAGTTCAATATGTCTTAACTCTTAAAACATATCAACACATCAACTAGAAGTCTCCACTTCCATGATCAAGACAAATCATCGTAGTTGATATGTTATAGTCTTTGCAGACGAAATGCCCAATTTCATCACCGACTACGAACTATAGTTTTGAGTTTACAAAGAACTTGTGACTTACATCTTCTATGACTAAATAACATAAATCACATACTATGTATCTCATGGACTATGTGATAATGTCCGAATATTCATGTTACAATTATTTCAAATAATAATAATAAAACAACTTTATTTAATACAATATTAAGTCATACATAATGTCATACACAATGTCACACTTAATATCATACATAGCATCGTATAATAGGATTTAAGGGCACTAATCCTAACAATCTCCCACTTGCCCTAAAGACTATTGTGTACTAATCTAACTCCAATTCCCTCTAAATGTGACTCGTAAGTCCTTTGAGACAAGGCTTTAGTAAATGGATCTGCTAGATTATTTGCACTTTCAATCTTTGCTACCACCACATCTTCATAAGTAACAATATCTCGAATGATATGGTACTTCCTCTCAATGTGATTTCCTTTCTTATGATTCCTTGGATCTTTAGATTGTGCAACTACTCCGCTGTTGTCACAAAACTATGTGATTGGAACTTGTGACATTCTTATTACACCAAGGTCTGAAAGGAATTTCTTGAGCCATACAGCTTCCTTTGCTGCCTCACAAGCAGCAACATATTCTGCCTCCATGGTGGAGTCTACAGTACAAGACTGCTGAATACTCCGCCAACTTATGGCTCCACCTCTTAAGGTGAAAACACATCCTAATGTGGATTTTCTGAAATCTAGATCTGATTGAAAGTCTGAATCTATATAGCTAATAGGTATTAAATCCTCACTTCGATAAACAAGCATATAATCTCTCATTCTCCGTAGATACTTGAGAATATGCTTTACAGCTTGCCAATGTTTTGGTCTTGGATTTGATTAATATCGGCTGACCATGCCAACTGAATAACAGATATTTGGTCTAGTACAAAGCATGGCATACATAAGACTTCCCACTGCAGAAGCATAAGGAACTTGTCTCATCAAATTTTCTTCCTCTTGAGTCATAGGCCTTTGGTTATCAGACAGAGGAACTCCGTGTCTGAAAAGAAGTAATCCTTTCTTGGAGTTTTGCATGCTAAATCGTTCTAGAACCTTATCTATATATCCAGCTTGTGATAAGCCTAACATCTTATTCTTGCGATCTCGCCAAAGCTTGATCCCTAGAATAAAGTTAGTCTCACCCAAGTCCTTCATATCAAATTGGCTTGACAACCAAACCTTTACCGATGATATTACCCCTACATCATTTCCAATGAGTAGAATATCATCAACATAAAGCACTAGGAACATTACTACTTTATCTCGATGTCTTTTGTACACACATGGTTCATTAAGATTTTGATCCAAACCAAATAACTTGATTGCTTGATCAAATCTGATGTTCCATGACCTAGATGCTTACTTAAGTCCATAAATGGACCTTTTGAACTTGCATACCATATGCTCTTGGTTCTTAGCTATGAAACCGTTTGGTTGCATCATATAGATTTCCTCTTCAAGATTCCCATTAAGAAATGTAGTCTTAACATCCATTTGCTAAATCTCATAATCAAAATGTGTAGCAATGGATAAGAGAATTATAATAGATTTAAGTATTGCTACTAGAGAAAAGGTTTCATCATAATCAATACCTTGTTTTTGTGTATACCCTTTTGCTACTAGCCTTACTTTAAAGGTTTCAACCTTTCCATCTATCCCTCTCTTCCTCTAATAAACTCATTTGCAACCAACAGGTTTAATGCCGTTAGGCGCCTTTACAAGATACCATATTTGATTGGAATACATGGAATTTAATTCAGATTTTATAGCTTGGACCCAATAATGTGCATCTCTATCATTCATTGCCTTTTCATAAGTGTAGGGATCCGATTTAGCCTCTTCTGAGATAGCTTCATAAGTTTCTCCTAAACCTATGAATCTTATAAGAGGCCGAACAGTTCTCCCACTATGGCGAGGCACCTGTGTACTAGACATGTCATGAGTAGTATCTTGTGGTGTATCTAATACAGCCACATCATCCCTAGTTTTATCCATTAGTTGTTCATTTATAGGTTCATTCATTTTAGCCAACACAACTTTACTTCTATGAGTAAAATTATTCATATAGTCATTTGCCAAGAATTTAGCATTTGTACTAACAAAAATTTTGTTATCTTTACGACTATAGAATAAATAACCCCAAGTTTCTTTTGGATAACCTACAAGCAAACACACTTCTAATTTTGGTTCCAATTTATCAGGCTTCCCTTTTAACACATGTGCAGGACAACCCCAAATGTGAAGATATTTCATACTAGGCTTACGCCCACTCCACAATTTCATGGGTGTTTTGGGAACAAATTTTGATGGAACTAAATTCAAAAGATGTATTGCTGCATTTAAGGCATAACCCCAAAAAGAAATCGGTAAAGTTGAGTAACTCATCATGGACCTAACCATTTCTAAAAGAGTCATATTCCTTCTTTCTGCTATGCCATTATGTTGGGGAGTTTCAGGTGCAGCCAATTAGGATACAATCCCATTTTGAGTTAAGTAATCCTTGAAATTCCCAAGAAGGTATTCACCACCACGATCAGATTGAATGGCTTTTATGTGTTTACTTAATTGATTCTCAGCATCAGCCCTAAACTCTTTGAACTTTTCAAAGGTTTTGGACTTCTATTTCATTAGGTACACATAACCATATCTTGAGTAATCATCAGTAAAAGTGATGAAATATTCATAACCTCCTTTTGCTTGGATTGACATAGGACCACATACATCAGAATGCACTAGTTCTAGCAAATCTTGGGCTCTTCTACCTTTTGCATTAAAAGATCGTTTGGTCATTTTACCTTCCAAACAAGATTCACAAACTGGAAATTCATCAAAGTCCATGGGCTCTAAGAGTCCATCTTTGATTAGTCTTTGAATCCTATTTGAATTAATATGACCCAAACGCAAGTGCCAAAGATATGCATCACTAGTAGAAGGAAATTTTCTCTTTAATGATTTCACATGAGAGTTATTATCTAATTCAGAATTATATAATTCATACTTATCAAGAGTTAAAATATAAAGACCATCCACTATATTGCTAGAACAGATAAACACTTTATCATCTTTATTACAACATTGTCTTTTAGGATAACACAATATCCATGTTTACCTAAGTAAGTAGCAGAAATTAAATTCCTACGAACATTAGGTACATACAAACAGTCTTCTAATGTTAGAATTCTAGATTTAAAACATAAATTATAAACACCAACAACTACAACCGGAATCCTGCTCCCATCAGCCAAAGTAAGAAACAACTCCCCTTCTTTAAGCTTTCTGGTCTCCTGGAACCCCTGCAAGGAATTGCAGATATGATTAGTACAACCTAAATCCACACACCAGGAATTTGTGGCATTTTGTACCAAACATATTTCAAGAAGGAATGTATTAATCATACCTTTGTTCTTGGCAGCCTTAAATATTAGACAATTCCTCTTCCAATGTCCCTTTTCACCACAACGGAAATACTTTCCTTTGATCTTCTTTCCTTTATCAGCAACCCCTAAGGCAAATTTGTTTACCCTCTTGCTTGGTGAAGTCTTTCTTCTTCTTCTTCTTACCCTTGCCATTCGACTTAGGTTGAGAAGTAGAAGCTTCACCCACATTGGCTTCAACATTAGAAGTTCTAAGAATGCCTTCTGCTGCTACCAATTCATTCATTAATTCAGAAAATGTATAAATCTTTTTGTTCATAGTATAGTTAAGTTTGAATTCCTTGAATGATTTTGGTAGTGACAGAAGTATCATATCCACTTGAGATTCTCCATCAATATCGGCACCTAAAACTTCCAATGTATTCAGATTAGAGATCATTATAAGACAATACTCCCTTACTGAACTACCTTCAGCCATTTTGGTATTATAAATTTGCCTCATGGTCTCTTGCCTTGCAGAACGGCCTTGCTCACCAAACATCTCCTTCAGACTTTGCATGATGTCGGAAGCTAGTTCTATATCCTGTATTTGATGCTGTAGAACATTTGAAATAGATGCTAGGATGTAGCACTTGACCATCTCATTAGATTTTTGCCAACAATCATATCATTATTTTTCCTCAAGAGGAGCATCTAATGAAGGAAAGCTTGGACATGGTTTAGTAAGCACATATTTGTGCTCTTCTGCAGTCAAAACAATGTCCAAATTTCTTTTCCAGTCAACATAATTGGATCCAGTCAGTTTGTTTTGATTAAGAATAGTTAAAAGTGAGCTAAGTGATGCCATGTTCAAATCTAAAAACACTAAACATGAATATAATAAGTATTCGGACATTATCTATTTAGCATATAATCATATAGTATGGAACCTTAATAAAACCATAGTATAATATATGCAACGACAACCCAATCTCGCAATTAATATTCCTTGGAAGCGTGGTCATACCAATCACCATGATTAGGCAAGAATTATCCTCATTATTAATGCTATCATGGTAACTCTTATCAAACAAAAATAATTTGTCACTTTCCCTTCAGCCTCTAAGTAAGAATGACATAGCTTTGAAGGGAGATTAACATTACACTTAGTCTTGTGTACACCATTGCCTAGAATCAATGTGAATCATCAAGTAACTCCACGGAAGCGTGGTCGTTCTCAATGTAAAAACACATTTCATCTATCATTAAGAAGTTTAACTTGTAGTACCCTGAATCAAACACCCTCCGAAATGAGCAAGGCATATACGCCAAGGCGAGGTGCTTGATCACACTACTATAAACCAACAATGGAGGCCATGAGATGCAACCCTTGTATCTCTCTCCCACTAGAAGTTTTAAAATAAAGGTTTTTAATTTTGAAACATGCATAATCTAATTACACATAGCCTTGCTCTTTCTACATGTGAAAACACTTAGAAAAAATTCTGATATTCTTTCTTTCGATCGATTGAATGTGCCCTTCGATTGATCGAAAATCAATCAATTTAAAAAGTCTGATCACTGTTTCACTCGACCAATCAAAAGTGATTTTCGATCAATCGAAAATCGCAAAACTCGAATTTCTAGAAATTTTCTAAGGTAGTTTTCTTCGTTTTTCATGAACAAGCATTCAACATATGAACATTACAGACATAGATTGATGTCAAAACTGAATTCTATTGATGCTGTAGCCTTAAGACTCAATTTAACGTACTTAAATTTGAATTTAAACAACATCATAACATCAATTTTAGTTTTCATCAAATCATAGTTTCAACAACATGCAGAAAATTAAAAAACATAATCTTCTAACAATATGAAACTATCATCTCTAATTCCAAAACTTACAAAACATGTTAAACATATTGGAAATTAAAGACCGCTTTGATACCATTTGATGGAAATAAGCATGTATGCAGCGAAAAATTAACGGATCTACTTCATTCTCAATCTATAACATGTACTATGTAAATTTTAGAATTTGAGTATAAGAGAGCGTACCTTGACGCGGTGAATTTCAAAACAAAGATTGAAGCACTTGAGAATACTTTTAATCTTCATTCCAATTCCACTAACGCCCAAGAAGTGCGGACTCTCAATCAGTTACAAAAGGAGAATTAAAGAGTGACTCACACTCCCATACTCACTATTTTACAATGATGTTTTTCTCTCTCTAAAATTTCTGTACGTTTTTCCATTTGTATCTAACCAATTATCTAATTGGGCTGGTTTTTTAGGCCTTTCCAATTGGACTTAAGTGTGTGTCTTGGAGTGGGACCAAAAGGGACCAATAAGACACTAGCTCCAATGGGCCTTGAGCTTTTCTGTGAACTCTTGACAAGTCCAAAGTTACCATTAACTATATTTAATAATACTATATAAATATAGTTGCACTCTAGGCCTTATCTACGAATTATATCCCAAGACTTTATTGTACATGCAAACCCCTTCATAAAATATTCGTAGTAATACAAAGTCATAAATGTGGACTACCACTTTGTAGATTGCTACATCTTAATCCTTGAGTACCCGGTTTAATTATTTTAAGTTATTCATCATATATTTATGAAATCCAATTTCGTAAATATATACTTTAGTAATTTCTTACCAAAGTGGTTAGGCCTAACTCTTTGAATAACAAACCCATTAAACTTATCTCAAGGGAATATTTTATATGCCCGTTAAGAGACTATGAATTTCATCTTAAGAATATATGTTTCATCAACACTAAATGTGGTTGCCCAACATACTGAGGTTTTGACCATTACTTTAGATATCACTCTTGATATATCAAAGCAACCTACACTTCATGATCAAGTCCATTATTCTCTCAGGATTAAGAGTTCATGCAAATATAAGTCGTGAGATTTATTATTCATTTGACAGTCCTTAGGAGAATAATAAATCTCATAGCGATCCAGTTCAATATGTCTTAACTCTTAAAACATATCAACATATCAACTAAAAGTCTCCACTTCCATGATCAAGAAAAATCATCGTAGTTGATATGTTATAGTCTTTGCAGATGAAATGCCCAATTTTATCACCAACTACGAATTATAGTTCTGAGTTTACAAAGAACTTGTGACTTATATCTTCTATGACTAAATCACATAAATCACATACTATGCATCTCATGGACTATGTGATAATGTTTGAATATTCATGTCACAATTATTTCAGATAATAATAATAAAACAACTTTATTAACACAATATTAAGCCATACATAATGTCATACACAATGTCACACTTAATATCATGCATAGCATCATACAATAGGATTTAAGGGCACTAATCCTAACAATCGCTGCACCAAAGCCTCCCCAATCCCATGCGTTGTGGTGTACGAAAGGATTCGCAGGAAATCCTCAAATCCCTGCTCTCTTAGAAACTTGGCATATCCCTGGTGGGTCCTAGGAGCAAACAACAGCCAAAGAAAGGTGCACCAAGCACCTCAACCTTGGATCTTGTCGACCCCTTGCACTCAAAATCAAAAGCTATTTGTTAGCACATGCATATAATAGGAATCTGAATGATAAAGGAAGAAATACATCATACCTTTCCCTTCTGCGCCTAGGTAGAAGGATGATCCTTCAGCCTGTGCTGAAGGTGAGTGTCTCTGATGCCTCTGTCTACAACTCCAGTATGAGCATCGACCCCAGCCTGACGTGGCAGAAACCTTAGCCTCAAACAATGCCTCCGAATGCCCAAGTTCGAATGGACCTCATCCTTAGAAAAGTTAGCCTCCATGTCAATAAGGAGATCCTCGGCTTGCATCACTCTTCTGGAGGACCCTCTTCCTGTAGCTGGCCTACGCCGTGAAGAAGCCCCACTAGAAACAGTATGGGACTCAGAGGAGACACTGGCTGTCTCGATTGAACGCCACCTCCTAGAACGGGTCTCCATGGGTATACTGTAGGTGTTTTTGGGGTCATCACCCCTACAGTCAAAGTGACTCTGCAGAACCCAAGTTGCTTGTTCACCAGTTGAAGCGATCTCATCATTAGAAGAGTCGTCCCTATAGGATGTGGCATAAATGGGGGCCTTCCCCTGGTTTCCCCTAGAACTAGCCTAAAGAGACATGATCTACAAAACAACTAGAAATTCAAACACAAATGGTGAGCCCATGAAATAAATGGCAATACAGATGAACTAATACTTTTTCCTAAACATGTTATGCAGGTCTATTTCAAGCATGTGTTCTCAGAAGAAAGCATATTCTCACACATGATCTACAATGGGTGATAGCGGCCGTGTCGTATGCTTGCATTCTACAATGGGAGATAGCAGCCGTGTCGTATGCTCACATTCTACAATGGGTGATAGCGGCTGTGTGGTATGCTCGCATTCTACAATGGGTGATAGCGGCTGTGTGGTATGCTCGCATTCTACAATGGGTGATAGCGGTTGTGCCATATGCTCACATTCTATAGTGGGTGATAGCGGCCATGACATATGCTCGCATTTAAAGTGAGTGATAGCAGCCATGCCATATGCTCGCATTCAACTGCATGATAGTGGCCGTGCCATATGCTTGCATTCTACAATGGGTGATAACAGCCATGTTGTATGCTCGCATTCAACATTAGGTGATAGCGGCCGTGCTGTATGCTCATATTCAACAGTGGGTGATAGCGGCCGTGTTGTATGCTCGCATTTACAGTGGGTGATAGTGGCCGTACCGTATGCTCGCATTCTATAGTGGGTGATTGCAGCAATGTCGTATGCTCGCATTCAACAGTGGGTGATAGCAGCCGGGCCTATGCTCATATTCTACAATGGGTGATAGCGGTCATGCCGTATGCTCGCATTCTATAGTGGGTGATTGCAACAATGCCGTATGCTCGTATTCAATAGTGGGTGATAGTGGTAGTGTCGTATGCTCACATTCTACAGCGGGTGATAGTGGCCGCGCTGTATGCTCACATCCCATCTTGAGGTTATAGCGCCCATATCGTATGCCTCACATCAAAGTTATCAAGTTCCTGAAGAAGTTTTGAATTCCTAATCTTCAATGGATGATAGCGGCCATGTCGTATGCTCACATCCAATCTTAAGGTTATAGTGACCATGTCGTACGCCTCACATCACAGTTATCAAATTCTTGAAGAAGTTCTAGGTTCGTGCTCCACAATAGGTGATAGCGGTCGTGCTGTATGCTCACATCTCATCTGGAGGTTATAACGACCATGTCCTACGCCTTACATTACACAGCTATCAAGTTCCTAAAAAGTTTCCAAGTTCCTAATCTACAGTGGGTTATAACAGCCATGCCATATGCTCACACCTTATTCCAAGGCTAACTAGTGACCATGCCACGTCTTATCATTTTCACTATTCCCAATTACCAGGTAAGTCCCCTTACCTATGTCCCATATTTTATTTTCAGCATCTAAATTTTTGCATGTTTGCACACCCATATAACACAAACAAAAAGAGAAAAATATGTGCATTTTCCTAAAATAGCATGGCATAAATCATGATAAAAGATAAATAATATGCTTACGAAAATTCCAAAAATAAAATAAGCACAAGCATGCGTCCCTAGTAGTCTTGTGTTAAGATTAGTGTCCTTAAATCCTATTGTATGATGCTATGTATGATATTAAGTTTGACATTGTGTATGACATTTTGTATGACTTAATATTGTGTTTAATGAATTTGTTTTATTATTATCTGAAATAATGGTATCATGAATATTCGGACATTATCATTTAGTCCATGAGATGCATAGTATGTGATTTATGTGAAAAGTCACAGAAGATATAAATCACAAGTTCTTTGTAAACTCAGAATTATAGTTCGTACTCGGTGATGAAATTAGGCATTTCATCTACGAAGACTATAACATATCAACCACGATGATTTGTCTTGATCATGAAAGTGGAGACTTCTGGTTGACGTGTTAATATGTTTTAAGAGTTAAGACATATTGAACTGGACCGCTGTGAGATTTATTATTTTCTTAAAGACTGTCATATGAATAATAAATCTCATGACTTGTATTTGCATGAACTCTTAATCCTGAGAGAATAATTGACCTGATCATGAGGTGTAGGTTGCTTTGATATATTAGGAGTGAGATCTATAATAATGGTCAAAACCTCAGTATGTTGGGCAGCCACATTTAGTGTTGATGGAACATGTATTCTCAAGATGGAATTCATAGTCTCTTAACGAAGATATAAAGTATTCCCTCGAGATAAGTTTAATGAGTTTGTTATTCAGAGAGTTAGGCCTAACCATTTTAGTAAGACTAAAGTATATATTTATGGAATTGAATTTCATAAATATATAATGAATAACATTAAAGGATTAAACTGGGTACTCAAGGATTAAGATGTAGTAATTTACAAAGTGGCAGTTTACATTAATGACTTTGTATTACTACGAATATTTTATGAAGGGGTTGCATGTATAATAAAGTCTTGGGATATAATTTATAGATAAGGCTTAGAGTGCAACTACATTTATATAGTGGTATTAAATATAGTTAATGGTAACTTTGGACTTGTCAAGAGTTGACAGAAAAGCTCGAAGCCTATTAGAGCTAGTGTCTTATTGGTCCCTTTTGGTCCCACTCCAAGCCACACACTTAAGCCCAATTGGAAAGGCCCAAAAGGCCAGCCCAATTAGATAATTGGTTAGATACAAAGGGAAAAACATACAAAATTTTGTAAGAGAGAAAAACAACATTGTAATGGTGTGGAAGTGAGTGTATGTCACTATCTAACCATCCCTTTGTAACCAATTGAGAGTCCACACTTCTTGGGCGTTAGTGGAATTAGAGTGAAGATTAAAAGTATTCCTAAGTGCTTCAATCTTCGGTTTTAAAATTCATCACTTCAAGGTACGCTCTCTTGTTTTCAAATTCTGAAATTTACTTAACGCATGTTGTCAATTTCGAACAATGTAGATCGGTTATTTTTCCGCTACGTTCACATCTATTTCCATCATCTTGCTATTACCATTTTGCAGGAAAAGAAGATAAGAAGAAAAATAGACACTAACCTCAAGTGTAAAGAAGACTGAAACAACAGAATAGGGTTGAAATGATGGACCCGTTAAGCTCAAGATCACTCCAGAGAATTTTTTAGAAGTGAGAAGTGAAAGAAAAGTGAGAAATAAGGTCAAATGAGCCAAAATAGGGCATTTATTGGCCCTGTGCTGCCCGGTGCACCTTCTAGGGCCGCTAGGTAGGCCCAATGGTCTTATCAGGGCCGTTAGGCAGCGTTGACTTGATCAAACCCAAAAAAAAAATCACTTCTTTCTCCTTTCCCATAGTTCAAAGATGTGCCCGAAAAATGTTTCAATAGCAGTTGTAGCAGATAGATCCGATCAGGTAAACTCCGACCCTGATTTGTGAATAGTCTCTGCACCCAATTTTGGAGGCAACAAAATTCAAAATCACGTTCTTTATCCGACACCTCTTATTGCACTCGAGATGTTAGATAAAAAAAGGGCAGTTGTTGATACTGTACTTTGTCTGCTCTCAATTTGTGTGCCCGACCCTGAAAAATTCAAAAAGTATTATTTTCTCTCCATGGGGCTGTGAGAACATCCCGAATGACGTGGTGCAACCCATTCAAACATCGGAGCACCTGAAGTGCCTTTTTTAGCTAAAATGACTAAAATGCCCCTGGTCTACCCTAGGTTTAACTGAAGGTCAAACAATGTCAAAATTCTCACAAAATAACATTTTTCACAGTTTTACATCAAATCTGATATTCTCGAAGATTTTTAGCAACTTTAATCAAGTTTGACCTAAAGTCTATCCTAAGTGGGCCCAAAAACCCTATTTTAATCCGATTGGTAGAACGGGTTGAAACCAACGCCATTATGAAGATTATCAAATTCTCATTCCAATGCCTATTCATGGGTCAAAATCGGAGTTAGGACGGCCGAGATATCATGAAAACCGGTGTAAGGTTGAATTTAATCAACCATTGTGTTGTCTTTATTCCGTGCCAAATTTGCTTGTAATTTAGCAATTAGTAATCCTGTATTAAGGTGGGAATCATGGAAGGGTAGTGAGTGAGAGAGTTTGAAGAAATGCTCAAGATTGTGCAAGGATGCAGAGACTCGAGGTTGGGACTCGCGGGTGACTCGCGACTGGCAAGCCGCCAACTACAGCACATAAATGAAGCGTGCAAAAAAGATGAACAGTCATGCTAGCTGGAGCACTATAGGACAAAAAGTCCTGCCTAGCCATTTTGCTATCTCTTGGCTTGAACTCGCGACTCAGTCAAGTCGCGAGGCCAAGCCAATGGCCAGCCCTGTTTTGAAAAACCCGAATCTTCGCATTCCACTCTCACCCTAGTATAAATACCCCTTATACCCATGAAATGTAGAGAGTTTCCAGAGAGAATTTGGAGAGAGAAACCCTAAAGAAAAACAAGATTGATTCATTTACAATCTTTACATAGAAACACTTCAAATTCCTCTACTCTTATCCTCTCCATTGTTACATTCTTGAGAGGTTCTTACCTAAATTCTTTTCTCGTCATACCCACATCCGTGAGAATGCTATTTGGTGCTTTAGGAAGTAGTTAGGAAGGGATCAATGGTTATTGGTTGATGCTATAGGTTATAGCGGAATCTGGTAAGCTAAAGAAGATAACGGTTCGGCGCAATCTAGTTGGAGCAAAAAGATTGGAGGGCTTAGGTACACTAAGTAGATTAGGCTTAGAGGGTCTTCTGCTGTTCATGTATCCCAACTTCATGATGGAAATAAATGTGAAAGCAGTGGAAAAATAACGGATCTACATCGTTCGAAATTGACAACATGCATTAAGTAAATTTCAGAATTTGAGAACAAGAGAGCGTACCTTGAAGCGGTAAATTTCAAAACCGAAGATTGAAGTATTTATGAATACTTTTAATCTTCACTCCAATTCCACTAATGCCCAAGAAGTGTGGACTCTCAATTGGTTACAAAGGGATGGTTAGATAGTGACATACACTCACTTCCACACCATTACAACGTTGTTTTTTTCACTTACAAAATTCTGTACGTTTTTCCCTTTGTATCTAACCAATTATCTAATTGGGCTGGTCTTTTGAGCCTTTCCAATTGGGCTTAAGTATGTGGCTTGGAGTGGGACCAAAAGGGACCAATAAGACACTAGCTCCAATGGGCTTTGGGCTTTTCTGTCAACTCTTGAGAAGTCCAAAGTTACCATTAACTATATTTAATACCACTATATAAATATAGTTGTACTCTAGGCCTTATCTATAAATTATATCCCAAGACTTTATTATACATACAACCCCTTCATAAAATATTCGTAGTAATACAAAGTCATTAATGTAGACTGCCACTTTGTAAATTGCTACATCTTAATCCTTGAGTACTAGGTTTAATCCTTTAATGTTATTCATTATATATTTATGAAATCCAATTCCATAAATATATACTTTAGTCTTACTAAAGTGGTTAGGCCTAACTCTCTAAATAACAAACTCATTAAACTTATCTCAAGGGAATACTTTATATCTCCGTTAAGAGACTATGAATTCCATCTTGAGAATACATGTTCCATTACACACTAAATGTGGCTGTCCAATATACTGAGGTTTTGACCATTACTATAGATCTCACTCTTGATATATCAAAGCAACTTGCACCTCATGATCAGGTTCATTATTCTCTCAGGATTAAGAGTTTATGCAAATACAAGTCGTGAGATTTATTATTCATATGACAGTCCTTAGGAAAATAATAAATCTCACAGTGGTCCAGCTCAATATGTCTTCACTCTTAAAACATATTAACACATCAACCAGAAGTCTCCACTTCCATGATCAAGACAAATCATCGTGATTGATATGTTATAGTCTTCGCAGATGAAATGCCCAATTTCATCAACGACTACGAACTATAATTCTGAGTTTACAAAGAACTTGTGATTCATATCATCTGTGACTTTTCACATAAATCACATACTATGCATTTCATGGATTGAATGATAATATCTGAATATTCATGTTACCATTATTTCAAATAATAATAAAACAAATTCAATAAACACAATATTATGTCATACATAATGTCATACACAATGTCAAACTTAATATCATACATAGCATCATACAATAGGATTTAAGAACACTAATCTTAACATTCTCCCACTTGCCCTAAAGACTATTGTGCACTAATCTAACTCCCATTCTTTCCAAATGTGACTCGAAAGTCCTTTGAGACAAGGTTTTAGTAAATGGATCTGCTAGATTATTTGCACTTTCAATCTTTGCTACCACCACATCTCCACAAGCAACAATATCTCGAATGATATGGTACTTCCTCTCAATGTGCTTTCCTTTCTTATGATTCCTTGGATCTTTAGATTATGCAACTGCTCCACTGTTGTCGCAAAACAATGTGATTGGAACTTGCTCCATTGTCATTACACCAAGGTCAGAAAGGAATTTCTTAAGCCATACAGCTTCCTTTGTTGCCTCATAAGTAGCAACATATTCTGCTTCCATGGTAGAGTCCGCAATACAAGATTGCTTAATAGTATGCCAACTTATGGCTCCACCTCTCAAGGTGAAAACACATCCTGAAGTGGATTTTCTAAAATCTAGATTAGATTGAAAATCTGGATTTGTATAGCCAATAGGTATCAAATCCTCACTTCGGTAAACAACCATATAATCTCTTGTTCTCCGTAGATACTGGAGAATATGCTTTACAACTTGCCAATGTTTTGGTCCTGGATTTGATTGATATCGACTAACCATGCCAACTAAATAACAGATATCTGGTCTAGTACAAAGCATGGCATACATGAGACTTCCCACTGCAGAAGCATAAGGAACTTGTCTCATCATATTTTCTTCCTCTTGAGTCTTAGGCCTTAGGCCTTTGGTCATCAGATAGAGGAACTCCATATCTAAAAGAAAGTAATCCTTTCTTGGAATTTTTCATGCTAAACCGTTCTAGAACCTTATCTATATATCCAGCTTGTGATAAGCCTAACATCTTATTCTTGTGATCTCGCCAAAGCTTAATCCCTAGAATAAAGTTTGCCTCACCTAAGTCCTTCATATCAAATTGGCTTGACAACCAAACCTTTACTAATGACATTACCCCTACATCATTTCCAATGAGCAGAATATCATCAATATAAAGCACTAGGAACATTACTACTTTATCACAATATCTTTTGTACACACATGGCTCATCAAGATTTTGCTCAAGACCAAATGACTTGATTGCTTGATCAAATTTGATGTTCCATGACCTTTCTTTGCTATGAAACCTTCTAGTTACATCATATTGATTTCCTCTTCAAGATTGCCATTGAGAAATGCAGTCTTGACATCCATTTGCCAAATCTCAAAATCATAATGAGTAGCAATGGATAAGAGAATTCTGATAGATTTAAGCATTGCTACTAGAGAAAATGTTTCATCATAATCAATACCTTCTTTTTGTCTATACCTTTTCACCACTAGCCTTGCTTTAAAGGTTTCAACCTTTCCATCTATCCCTCTCTTCCTCTTGTAAACCCATTTGCAACCAACAGGTTTAATGCCGTTAGGCGCCTCTACAAGATGCCAAACTTGATTGGAATACATGGAATCTATTTTAGATTTCATAGCTTGGACCCAATGATGTGCATCTATATCATTCATTGCCTCTTCATAGGTGTAGGAATCCGATTCAGCCTCTTCTGAGATAGTTTCATAAGTTTCTTCTACACCTATGAATCTTATAGGAGGTCGAACAATTCTCCCACTACGACGAGGCACCTGTGTACTAGACATGTCATGAGTAGTATCTTGTGGCGTATCTAATACAGCCACATCATCCCTAGTTTCATCCATTGCTTGTTCATTTACAGGTTCATTCATTTCAGCCAACATAACTCTACTTCTAGGAGTAAAATTATTCATATAGTCATTTTCCAAGAATTTAGCATTTGTACTAACAAAAACTTTGTTATCTTTACGACTATAGAATAAATAACCCCTAGTTTCTTTTGGATAACCTACAAGCAAACATACTTCTGATTTTGGTTCTAATTTATTAGGTTTCCCTTTTAACACATGTGCAAGATAACCCCAAATGTGGAGATATTTCATACTAGGCTTACGCCCACTCCACAATTCCATGGGTGTTTTGGGAACAGATTTTGATGGGACTAAATTCAAAAGATGTATTGCTGTATTTAAGGCATAACCCTAAAAAGAAATCGATAAAGTTGAGTAACTCATCATGGACCTAACCATTTCAAAAAGAGTCCTATTCCTTCTTTCTGCTACACCATTCTGTTGGGGAGTTCCAGGTGCAGCCAATTGGGATACAATCCCATTTTGAGTTAAGTAATCCTTGAAAACCCCAAGAAGGTATTCACCACCACGATCAGATCGAATGGCTTTTATGCGTTTACCCAATTGATTCTCTACTTCAGCCCTAAACTCTTTGAACTTTTCAAAGGCTTCGGACTTCCGTTTCATTAGGTACATATAACCATATCTTGAGTAATCATCGGTAAAAGTGATGAAATACATATAACCTCCTTTTACTTGGATTGACATAGGACCACATACATCAGAATGCACTAGCTCTTGCAAATCTTGAGCTCTTCTACCTTTTGCATTAAAAGGTCGTTTGGTCATTTTACCTTCCAAACAAGATTCACAAACTGGAAATTCATCAAAGTCCATGGGCTCTAAGAGTCCATCTTTGATCAGTCTTTGAATCCTATTTGAATTAATATGACCCAAACGCAAGTGCCAAAGATATGCATCACTAGTAGAAGGAAACTTTCTCTTTAATGATTTTACATGAGAGTTATTATCTAATTCATAATTATATAATTCATGCTTATCAGAAGTTAAAATATGAAGACCATCCACAATATTGCCAGAACAGATAAACACTTTATCTTTCTTTATTACAATATTGTCTTTCAGGATAACATAATATCCGTGTTTACCTAAGTAAGTAGTAGAAATTAAATTCCTACGAACATTAGGTACATACAAACAGTCTTCCAATACTAAAACTCTTGACTTAAGACATAAATTAAACACTCCAACAACTACAACCAGAATCCTGCTCCCATCAGCCAAAGTAAGAAACAACTCCCTTTTTCTAAGCTTTCTGGTCTCCTAGAATCCCTGCAAGGAATTGCAGATATGATTAGTACAACTTGATTCCACACACCAGGAATTCGTGGGATTCTGTACCAAACATATTTCAAGAAGGAATGTATTAATCATACCTTTATTCTTGGCAGCCTTCAATATTGGACAATTTCTCTTCCAATGTCCCCTTTCTCACCACAATGGAAACACTTTCCTTTGATCTTCTTTCCTTTATCAGCAACCTCTAAGGCAATTTGTTTTCCTTCTTGCTTGGTGAAGTCCTTCTTCTTTTGCTTACCCTTGCCTTTCGACTTAGGTTGAGAAGTAGAAGTTTCACCAACATTGGCTTCAACATTGGAAGTACCAAGAATGCCTTCTACCGTTACCAATTCATTCATTAATTCAGACAAGGTATAAATCTTTTTGTTCATATTATAGTTAAGTTTGAATTCCTTGAATGATTCTGGTAGCGACTGGAGTATCATATCCACTTGGGATTCTCCATCAATATCGGCACCTAAAACTTCCAATGTATTCAGATTAGAGATCGTTGTAAGACAATGCTCCCTCACTGAAGTACCTTCAGCCATTTTAGTATTATAAATTTGCCTCATGGTCTCTTGCCTTGTAGAACGGCCTTACTCACCAAACAACTCCTTCAAACTTAGCATGATGTCTGAAGCTAGTTCTACATCCTGCATTTGATGTTGTAGAACATTTGAGATAGATGTTAGGATGTAGCACTTGGCCATCTCATTAGATTTCTACCAACGATCATATCATTGTTTTTCCTTAGGAGAAGCATCTAATGAAGGAAAGCTGGGACATGGTTTAGTAAGAACATACTTATGCTCTTTAGCAGTAAGAACAATGTCCAAATTTCTTTTCTAGTCAACATAATTGGATCCAGTCAGTTTGTTTTGATTAAGAATAGTAACAAGTGGGCTAAATGATGCCATGTTCTAAATCTGAAAACAATAAACATGAATATAATCAATAAACTGGACATTATCTATTTAGTATATAAACATATAGTATGGAACCTTAATAAAACTATAATATAATATATGCAACGACAACTCAATCCCACGATTAATATTCCTCGGAAGCGAGGTCATACCAATCACTATGATTAGGCGAGAAACATTCTCATTATTAATGCTATCATGGTAACTCTTACTAAACAAAAATAATTTGTTGTTTTCCCTTCAGCCTTTAAGTAATAATGACATAGTTCTGAAGGGAAGTTAACATTACACTTAGTCTAGTGTACACCATTGCCTAGAAGCAATGTGAATAACCAAGTAACTCCACGGAAGCGTGGTCGTTCTTAATGTTAAAACACATTTCATCTATCTTTAAGAAGTTTAACCTGTAGTACCATGAATTAAACACCCTCCGAAGGGAGCAAGGCATATACGCCAAGGCGAGGTGCTTAATCACACTACTTTAAACCGACAATGGAGGCCATGAGACGCAACCTTTGAATCTCTCTCCCACTAGATGTTTTAAAATAAAGGTTTTTAATTTTGAAACATGCACAATCTAATTACACATAGTCTTAGTACTTTTACATGTGAAAACACTTAGAAATTTTTTTTGATTTTCTTTCTTTTGATTGATCGAACGTGCCCCTCGATCGATCAAAAAAATTAAAGAATTCGTTCTTGACCTCCTGACTTGTTCGATTGATACTCGATCGACTCTCGATCAATCGAAAAACAAAGTCGCTCGATTGACTGGCAATCGAAAATCAATTTATTTAAAAAGTCTGATCACTGTTTGACTCGATCGATCGAAGATCAATCGAAAATTGCGAAACTCGAATTTCTAGAAATTTTCTAAGGCAATTTTCTTCGTTTTTCATGAACTCATATGAACATTACAGACGGTGATTGATATCAAAACTGAATTCTATTGATGCTATAGCCTTAAAATTCAGTTTAACGTACTTAAATTTAAATTTAAACAACATTATAACATCAATTTCAGTTTTCATCAAATCATAGTTTTAACAATATGCAGAAAATTAAAACATAATCTTCTAACAATATGAAACTATCATCTCTAATTCTAAAATTCACAAAACATGTTATACAAATCAAAATTGATGACCGATCTGATACCATTTGATGGAAATAAATGTGAAAGCAGCAGAAAAATAATGGATCTACATCATTCGAAATTGACAACATGCGTTAAGTAAATTTCAGAATTTGAGAACAAGAGAGCGTACCTTGAAGCGGTGAATTTCAAAACCGAAGATTGAAACACTTAGGAATACTTTTAATCTTCACTCCAATTCTACTAACGCCCAAGAAGTGTGGACTCTCAATTGGTTACAAAGGGATGGTTAGATAGTGACTTACACTCACTTCCACACCATTACAATGTTGTTTTTTTCACTTACAAAATTCTATACGTTTTTCCCTTTGTATCTAACCAATTATCTAATTGGGCTGGCCTTTTGGGCCTTTCCAATTGGGCTTAAGTGTGTGGCTTGAAGTGGGACCAAAAGGGACCAATACTTCAATGGGCTTTGGGCTTTTCTGTCAACTCTTGACAAGTCCAAAGTTACCATTAACTATATTTAATACTACTATATAAATATAGTTGCACTCTAGGCCTTATCTATAAATTATATCCCAAGACTTTATTATACATGCAATCCCTTCATAAAATATTCGTAGTAATACAAAGTCATTAATGTAGACTGCCACTTTGTAAATTACTACATCTTAATCATTGAGTACCTGGTTTAATCCTTTAATGTTATTCATTATATATTTATGAAATCCAATTCAATAAATATATTCTTTAGTCTTACTAAAGTGGTTAGGCCTAACTCTCTGAATAAAAAACTCATTAAACTTATCTCAAGGGAATACTTTATATCTTCATTAAGAGACTATGAATTTCATCTTGAGAATACATGTTCCATCAACACTAAATGTGGTTGCCCAACATACTGAGGTTTTGACCATTACTATAGATCTCACTCCTGATATATCAAAGCAACTTATACTTCATGATCAGGTCCATTATTCTCTCAGGATTAAGAGTTCATGCAAATACAAGTCGTGAGATTTATTATTCATATGACAATCCTTAGGAAAATAATAAATCTCACAGCGGTCCAGTTCAATATGTCTTAACTCTTAAAATATATTAAAACATCAACCAGAAGTCTCCACTTCTTTGATCAAGACAAATCATCGTGGTTGATATGTTATAGTCTTCGCAGATGAAATGCCCAATTTCATCATCGACTACGAACTATAATTCTGAGTTTAGAAAGAACTTGTGATTTATATCTTCTGTGACTTTTCACATAAATCACATACTATACATCTCATGGACTAAATGATAATGTCTGAATATTCATGTTACCATTATCTCAGATAATAATAAAACAAATTCATTAAACACAATATTAAGTCATACATAATGTCATACACAATGTCAAACTTAATATCATACATAGCATCACACAATAGGATTTAAGGGCATTAATCTTAACACTTCATTCTTTAGTGGACTATTGACCGCTTGGAGTGCGGCGGAGAGGTTTTACGCCGAGGGCTTCGGTTTTCTCTTCGATAACACATCGTTGTGTTGTCTTTGTATTTGCATCTCTCTTCTCTTAATCTTCGCCATTTAATTTCTGCTGTGGATGTGATTTTATTTGGTTTAGATTGTTTATAAATTTTGGTATAAGCTTATGATCATTTTCTACACATACATTGTTTAATATAAAGCTTGAATTGGTAATTTGTAAATTGGGGGTCTAAATGTTCATAGTGGTTTATACACTATTTGAATATTCAACTGAGATGACACACCGATCGATGCACCATTAACATTCGAGAGCCATAACTTTTGATCCGATCGTTGGATTTTCAAGGTCCACACCATTTTAGAAACAGGAAGTCAAGATCTTTCCAAGGGTGTCAAGATCAACCCGATTAGAGGAGGTTTGAGGCTAGCGGCCCTACAAGGGCCACTGCCTCGAAGAGCATGCTAGGGCTATAAATAGCCCCAAGCATCCCTTAGATCGAGTGGACCATTTTTTTGTGTGTAAAGTTTTGCTCTTTGCCTGGTTTTTCTACACATTTTTATCTCTTCCAAACACCAAAAAACACACAAAAAACCCCCCAAAAACATATCAAAAGTTCTTTTATCTTCTCTCTTCACCAAAAACACAAGGTATTGTTCTTATACCTAATCATCTTTTCCTTAGTTTTACACTTGGGATTTAGGGCTTACGGGTGTGGATGAAGCTTTTTTGGCTACCATTCACACCCCTAACCTTCTAAATCTTTTCCTAACATTTATTTTGCTCTTTTGCCTTAATAACATGATTTATTGCTTTCTCTAGCATGGTTTTTTGCCTTATTTGTGTTTCTAGCTTAAATCTCTTTGCTTTTATGCTTTTTTCCATGTTTCATGCTTAGATCTACATCCTTACATGCTTATATGTTTAGATCTACATGCTTTAGGCTTTAAGCCATGTTTTCCTATGTTTTGTGCCTTTTTTTGTTCTATGTTAACGTTAGGGTTACATGCTCACATGCTTGTATGATGTTGTTGGCTATGCCTTGCTTGGATCTATGCATTTTATGTGTTTATTTCCATGCTATATGGTTAGATCCTTGTCTTCACATACTTATATGTTTGGATTCATCTTCTTCTATATCTATGTGTTAAGCTTCCACATGTTTACATGCATGTTTCATTGCCTATATGTCTAGATCTATGTTTTCACATGCTTGTGTGCTTGGATCTATGTTCTCTACATGCTTTATGCTATCTTCCATGTGCTTGCGCGCTCCATGCCATGTTTGTGTGCCTAGACCTAGGCTATGTTTGTCATGCCATGTGCTATTGTAGCCCTTTTGTTGCTTTATCTTTCTTTCTTATGTTTTGGCCTATTGGTTTGGACTTGATCTAGACCCTATGATCTTTGTCACTATTTGGCCCACATCAAAGGGTTTGGATCATCTTATTTGCATGTCTATGCTTGCTAGCCTTTATGCTTTATGCTTGTGCTAGCCTCTCTTGTTCTAAGCTTTGCCACTCTTGACGCCCTTAGCGGGTTTGTGGTTGCATGGTTACATCCAACACCCATAAGGCCTTGTTTGGATGTAACCCTTTGGGATGCATCATCATGATGCTGGTTGCTTCATGCACACCTTTCCCTTTTTCCATTCCGTGCAATGGTATGCTTACCATGTTTGTTTGCTTACATGTTTATGCATGAGTCTTGCTTGCTAGTATGTCGTCCATGCTTCAACATAATGATGCTATGGACATCTGATCCAAACCTACAAACTGTGCCCTATGGACACCACTTTTTGTTTGCTTTCTTGCTTGTTTGCTTGCCATGCTTATCATGCTTATCTGCTTTATGCCTTTTCATATGCTCTTTACATCTTTTCCTTCCATTACTTGTCTACCGGTTTCTTGTCTTTACCTTTGCATGTACACACATGGAGTGCGGACGCTTGGAGCTAGGGTACAGTCTCCCAAGTGCAAGCAAAAAAGGCACAAATGCAGGCATGTAGATATAAGCCAAGCGACATGTTCAGCAGATTTAGGAGTTTAACCTTTCCTTTTTGGTTATGTACTCTTTTAAACCCCCCTTCCTCCTCCCTCATTTCTCTCTTAGATAGGTTGTATTAGGTATATCATGCCGTGTACCATTCGTCCTCATCTCTAGAGTATGACGACCCCTCTTTACTTTCCTGCACCTATATTTTGGGCCATGCTCTAGGGATTTAAGCATTTACTTTCCTCCTTTGTGTGATAGTATTGTGCATGATGTATGTATATATATACCTGCTCACCCCCTTTTGGTGTGATTGTCACAGCCCATGTCACCAAAGGCAAAGCGATGCCTAATTTCCACCGTGAAAGTATGGTGACACATCGCCGGATTTTCGCCGTGGAAATCTGGTACTTTGTCAAAATGCCTTAGGAAAGCATAGATTTGGATGACACCTATTCAAAAGCCAAACCGCAAAGCCCCTACGCATGCAAAGCCCCGAAAGCCAATGTGAAAATCATGTTTTACTGCCAATCTTTGAAAATTAAGGTTTTACTAAAACGAAGGTCTATCCTTGGACAGGCGTTGTGGGGTGCCTAACACCTCCCCCACATGTAACCCAACTTCCGGACCTAAGAATCAAGATTTTTGGCCATTCACATTAGATTAGGAAAAACACCGTTTTTCTTAGTCTAGGATTGGTAATAAAATCAACTAGAAGCAAATGACCAATCACACCTTAGAAAAACCCAATGATTGGTGGTGACTCCACTTGCCTTTGGTAATCTCTTAAAGTTTGGCCCAGATTCCTACCATAACACCAAATGTAGACTTACCTTCCTCCATTGAGAGAGAGAGCACTTGAAACCCCGTGGAATGAAGTAGATCCGTTTATATTCTGCTACGTGTTTTTGTCCAAAACCATTTGATTCCTTGATCACTATGTCCATGAAGGAGGGAGAAACTCTCAGGGCTTACTCTGATCATTACTGTGAATTGTATAACAAGATTGGGGGGAAATAATGGAAGGGTTGCTATTAGCACTTTCAAGAGTTTCTTTTTAATTCTCCTGAAATTTATTGATGAGAGAGTCTGAAACTTCGTTGAATACGGATGGGAGAAGCCCACTACTCCTATGAGTGAGTGGCAAACTTCTCAAAAAGAAGCAATTGTATTCAATAGCAAAACTATGAATGCCAACTTTAACGCCGTTTCTATGGAGGAATTTAAGAGAATATCTAATGTTGAGGTTGCTCATACTACTTGGAAAATCCTCCAGACTGTGCATGAAGGCACAAAGGCAGATAAATTAATAAGTTGCAGCAGTTAACATCTAAATTTGAAAGCATTAGGATGTTTGATGATGAATCTTTTGATGAATTCTATGCTAAACTGAATGATATTGTTAATTCTGCTTTTAATCTAGGTGAAATCTATGATCAACCTAAAATTGTTAGGAAGATTCTTAGATCCTTGACTGAGGACTTTAGACCCAAAGTGACTGTCATCACTAAAAGTAAGGATGTGGACTCCATCCCTGTTGATGAACTTGTAAGTCAGTCCTATGAGTTAGACCTACCCAAAGCTAACAAATCCAAATCAATGGCTCCTAAGTCAGTTGATGATGTTGATGTTGGTAGATTTGATGATGAGCTCTGTTCACGTAAAATAATCTACAAGCGCACAGAATCGTAACAAGTAGTAAAGTGGTTTTAGAAAATGAATGTCGAACCCACAAGGATTAACTATGTCATTGAGTACCGAAATTCACTAAATTAATTACTATTTGGAAAAATAAAAAATAAATGGTATGTTCTAATATCTGAATTAAATTAAACTATTTAATAAAAATAAATCTACGAATAAAAAGAATTAACAAAGCGTAAAAATCTAACAGTGTAAAAATATGATAAGAATGGATCTAGAGCGATTGATTTCACCTAACAAATCCTACACAATTTATCCTTCCTATTATTAAATTCTAATAATCTCCCATTGATGATTAAAAATTCCTTAAGTATTCAATATCTTCTCTCGAATAATATCAAAAGTATCTTCAACTAACAATTTCATATCTCTATGTGAACTTAATTAATTGGAGACTCATTACGTACTTTGAATTTTTTGAAAAATCACACTAGTCGCGGTAAAGCATCTGTACTTTCACTCAACTAATGGTGTTTAATTCTAGAACTAAAATAACAAATCACCTCTCGGTTTCATTGTAAATCAATTGATCAAACTATAATTTGTAAAAAATAGTAAGCATTAAGAATAAGAATTAAACACTTAATCATGAAATATTAAAAATAAAATAACTTAGAAAATAAATTGTGTGTTCATTGCTAGACTACGTCAATACACTAGAAAATAAAATTTAGTTCATAATAAAATTGAAAAGAAAACAAATAAAACTTATGTCTTTCATTCGAATTGGTTGATCAACATGAAGCTCTCACATTTGTCCTCAGATCTTTCTCTTCATAAAGACTTCCAAAAGCAAATTCTTCTATGCAGCAGCCTCCTTTTCCTCTCAGGTTTCTCTTTTCTTCTTTTTACCCTAAAGAGCCTTTAAATAGGTCAAGGAATCCTATTACAAGTTGAATTCCCGCTTGGAGAAAATCCCAAATTTTTAGGCTTCATTTAACCGATGATTTTGGCCCATTTAAATTCAGAATTCGAACTTTTGGTAAACTACAAAATTGTATCCCTTTAAGTTAAATTTCCAGCCCAACTTGAATAATCTCAATTGGATATCTGAGCCAAAAGTTATACCAAAAATACTAACTGATGTGCAGACCGGAATCCTAATCCAAATTGGACTTGGATTTGGTGCAAATTTCCTTTGATTTCTTGCTCCAATTGGACTTGAATTTAATTGGCCTAGCCCCACTTTGCATGTAAAGCCCTTGTTACCTGCAACACAAAGATATTATTATAATCAGTAACAAAATAACATAAAAGTAAAGCTAAATATGTAGATATGTGAGTACTTTATTGTATATATTTCATGCACATCAAATCCCCCCAAACCTACATTTTTGCTAGTCCTCGAGAAAAACAGATAAAGAGTAAAACATAACAAAAAAAATATCCTAACTATTCCACTTTCGCAGGAAATTTCGATTGCATTTAGCATATGCAACAAGCCTTTAAACCCCTAGCTTACACTAGTGGGCGAGTTGTAGTCTCGTGAGGGTTTACAGGGAATATACCCACAAAATTCTGAGAATGAATACTAAAATAAACAAAACAAAGAAAATCCATTTTTTTTTTCAATTGCCTTTTGCAAAGAGGATTAGTTCAAATTCAAAAACACTACAAATGCTGAAGAAATTTCTCATGCCATCAAAACTCATTGTGAGTGAAAAGTGGTAGCCAGCCCAAACAAACTCTTAGTTTTAGAATAAACTTGACTTAAATTTCTATTTGAAAGTATGCTTCAACTCAAACCTTTCTGGTGTTATCACTCAACAAATTAAATCACTCTGAAATGGGGTGTAACATTCTCAACAGTATATGTGAGTGGAATAATGTAAGAAAAATAAAAAATCTCACATTAAAATCACATGAAAAACACTTAATCAAGAAAGAACAAGTAGTCTCATGAAAAGATGCCAAAAAAAAAAAAAGAATTTATACCACACTTTTTATTCAGTCATATCAATATCTAAACTACACAATCTTCAAGATCAAATAAGGACTTTATTAGGACGTAATGTAGGGTAAAAGTAAAGGGTATGAAATAAAAATGGGTAAAGGTAAATATAAGAAGTGTTTTCAAGATTTGTCAGAATGTCAACTCTTTTTGGAATTTCCATTCAACATTTTTTTTTGAACTCTTCTTCTTCAAAGCAATACTCCTTTACATTTCACTTCTCAAAATTTGATGAGAACCCTTTTTATTTACTTCTTTTTGACACTTTTCCCCCCCCTTTTTTTTTTTTTTTTTTGCTCTTACTTCAAGTCGTCACTTATCTTTTGACGTGAATGCAGGCATTTGTGATGGATGCACCCAGTTACTCAACAAGTCACAAACTTGAAGTGCTTTTACATACTCATATTTCAAGTTACGGTTTGACGTAAGAGTACATTGGTAATGAATACCCCTAGTTACTAAGCAACTCAAAACATTGGAGTAAATGGAACTCTGTACAATTTTTTTCTTCTTTGAATTCTCGCACAAACCACCACATTGAAACAAACTGATCAAATTCCATCTTGAAACACTATGGACAAGGGCTTTAAGAAAGAAAGGCTAATTAAAAGGCTCAATGGGGTGACTAGAGATAATGTATCCAAAAAAAAAAAAACACATATATGGCTCAAAGTAGACAAAAATGGTCTAATCTCATCTCTCAAAAACTAGTATAGTTCATTCAACATCAATGACTTCAAAATGTTCAAGTGTGGCATAAAATCATTTTTTTTTTTTGCCAAAAGCAAGAACAATGAGACTACAACACGGGAAATATGTTACGCACTTCCAAATGAACTTTAAGATTAGAAAAAAATAAATAACCCTCCAAAAATAATGATTGGCTCAAAACTCACAAGGGTTATAGTCTCCACATTGTTATCATCAAAATTTTCTAATCATTTTTATCCTTCAACAACAAGTTGTGTCTAAGTGGCTACGTGCATGTGCAATGAATTGAGCATGAAAGTAATGAAATTCTTTAAACAAGAGTAGTATAATGAACTTAAAACTCAAACCTCAAGCTAGGCAAAAGAAAGTTTTTTTTTTTTTAAATAAAATAAATTCCCTTCCCCCAAACTTAAATTTCACATTGTCCTCAATGGAGAAAAGGAAGAAAAACTAAATAAAAGAATGAGAAAGGAGAAGAGATTCTCCCCTGATTTTAATTGAATATTTTTCCTTGAGGTGCAGCTGTGTACCCATTGAAGATTTCTTTGGTCTCTTTATTCCTACAAAATGAAAGAGAAAACAATAAGATAAAGAAAAAAAAAAAAAAAAAAAAAAAACTTGGGTTGCCTCCCAAAAGTGCTTTATTTAACATCTGTAGCTAGACGTTATCCTCCATTAAAATCTTGTGTGTGCAATTTGAAGGACTAATTCCTTTGATGTCAGAGATGGTCCAACCCAAAGCTATTTTGTGTTCCCGCAAGATTCTCAACAACTTTTCCTCCTCTAAATCACTCAAAGGACTGTTAATAATAACTGGAAAAGTAGAGTCTTGACCTAAGAAAGTGTACCTTAACTTTGATGGAAGTGGTTTGAGCTCAAGTTTAGGTGGTTCCTCTGGTGGAGATGTTGGCTGACATGGTTTTAGGTCTTCCACTTTTGGTTGCATTGAAGGAGGAAAGAGTGGTGTAGCCTCCAAATATATTTCACACTCTTTAACCTCTTCATCATTGAATTTAACAAGTGTAGAGTGAGTAAGACATACCTCAAGTGGTAACTTTTGAAAATCAATTGTACAAGTCTCATCGGCCATGATCATGTCTCAGTCACTTATTTGAAAACAAGAATGTGTCTTGGAAGGAAATTCCATAGAATTAAATACATTAAAAGTGACCTCATCCTCTCCGACCCTCAAAACAAGTTTTCCTTGCTGGACATCAATTAAGGTTCTCCCCGTCGCAAGGAAAGTTCGACCCAATATCAAAGGGATCTCCTCGTCCTCATCCATATCAAGGACAATGAAGTCAGCTGGGAAGATGAACTTGTCAACTTTTACTAATACGTTCTCAATGACTCCTCTTGGATATTTAATGGATCTATCCACCAATTGTAAAGAGATAGTGGTCGACTTTACTTCTCCAATACCCAATTTCCTGAAAATAGAAAGAGGCATTAGATTAATACTTGCCCCTAAATCACATAAAGCTCTATCAAAATAAGATTTTCCTATAGTGCAAGGAATAGTGAAACTCCCCGGATCTTTTAGCTTAGGCGGCAGCTTCTTTTGTAAGATTGCACTACTCTCTTCTGTCAGCATTACTGTTTCATGCTCCTCCAATTTCCGCTTCTTTAATATAATATCCTTCAAAAATTTAGCATATTTAGGCATTTGTTCCAAAGCTTCAATGAGAGGAATATTAATATGCAATTGCTTAAATATACTTAGAAATTTAGAAACTGATCATCCACATTGTTTTTTCATAATCTTTGCGGAAAAAGAATTGGTGGATCATAAATTGAAGGAGAATAAGTCTCAAAAGTAACTTCCCTGGATTTTTTGGATTTTGAAGCTCTTTCATTCTCCTTAGTCTTCTCAGCTTGCTCCACTTCTTTCATCTCTGACTCGGCTTCCTTCATCTTTGACTCCTAATTATCCATAGCTTCATCTTGTTTGTCATTTGTTACTTTTGGCTCCTCATATGTTTGTCCACTTCTCAATGATATTGCCTTTACATGTTCTTTCGGATTGGTGATAGTGTTGCTTGGCAAAGTTCTTGTAGTTCTTTCTGTGAGCATGCTTGAGAGCTGACTGATCTGCACCTCAAGATTACGGATTGAAGCTGAGTTGTTTTGGATTGCCACATCTGTCTTCTGCATGTACTGCATGAACATGTCCTCAAGTGTTAGCTTCTTCTCTTGCTATGGAAATTGCTGAGGTGGTTTAGCCTGCCCTTGGTTATTGCTCCATGAGAAGTTGGGGTGATTCCTCCATCCAGGATTGTATGTGTTCGAGTATGGATTATTTTGACGTTGAAGATTTGACACGTAATTTTCTTGTCCATAACTCGATTGAGCAAAAGGATTTGCCACTTGGCAATCAGTACTTGAATGATTTTCGGAACAATGATCACAAACAACATTAGTTTGAATAGCATTAACATTCATTTTACCTAGTTGTTGAGACAAAGTTGCCATTTGTGCTGCCGAGGTAATAGAATCAAGTTCTAAAACTCTAGCTATCTTTCTTGGCATTGCTCTTTCTGTAGGCCATTGATAGTTGTTGGATGCTAATTCTTCCAGAAGTTCATAGGCTACCTCATGAGTTTTACTCATTAAAGCTCCACTAGCTGCTGCATCAACCATGGACCTGTTTGTAGCTCCTAAACCATTGTAGAATGTTTGCACTTGAAGCCATGCTGGAAGGTTAAGATGAGGACACCTTCGCAATAAATCTTTGTACCTCTCCCGTGCTTCATATAATGATTCACCCTCAAATTGGATGAACGTGGTGATATCATTCCTTAGCTTTGCTGTCTTTGCGGGAGGGAAATATTTTGCTAAGAATTTTTGCGCCAACTCCTCCCATGTAGTAATGATGCCACGTGGACCAAACTTTTGCTTTATCCCTAAGTGAGAAGGGAAAAAGCCTTAGTCGAATCGCATCATCTATCACTTTGTTATGTTTAAAAGTATCACAAATTTCCAAGAAATTTGCAATATGGACATTAGGATCCTCTTGTGACAGCCCACTGAACTAGATAGTCTGCTGTATCATCTGAATGATGGCCGGCTTGATCTCAAATTATTGGCTTGTATGGCTAGCCTCTTTATGCTTGATGTAGCTCCATTTATTGAGGGCATAGCATAATCTCTTAACGCCTTTTGCTCTTGATCGGCCACATTAGAGAGAGATGTGTTGGCCTCTTTCTTATTTTCTTTCTTGAGCTGATGTAAGGTTCTTTCAATTTCAAGATCAAAGACTGTATGCTCTAATGGTTTAGATCGGGGCATGCACTTCTAATTCCTGAAAAGAAGGAAAACAAACTCAGATGCACCTAATTAATTTTTTTTAATTAAATAAAATAAAATCCAAAGTAGTAAATATCTAGCTAGTATCAATATCAATAACAAATAGTTAATCCCCGGTAACGGCGCCAAAAACTTGTTCGCGTAAAATAATCTACAAGCGCACAGAATCGTAACAAGTAGTAAAATGCTTTTAGAAAACGAATGTCGAACCCACAAGGATTAACTATGTTATTGAATACCGAAATTTACTAAATTAATTACTATTTGGAAAAATCGAAAATAAATGGGATGTTCTACTATCTTAATTATATTAAACTATTTAATAAAAATAAATCTACGAATAAAAAGAATTAACAAAGCGTAAAAATCTAACAGTGTAAAAATATGATAAGAACGGATCTAGAGCAATTGATTTCACCTAACAAATCCCACACAATTTATCCTTCCTAATTATTAAATTCTAATAATCTCCCATTGATGATTAAAAATTCCTTAAGTATTCAATATCTTCTCTCGAATAATATCAAAAATATCTTCAACTAACAATTCCATATCTCTATGTGAATTTAATTAATTGGAGACTCATTACGTACTTTGAATTTTTTGAAAAATCACACTAGTCATGGTAAAACATCTCTACTTTCGCTCAACTAATGGCGTTTAATTCTAGAACTAAAATAACAAATCACCTCTTGGTCTCATTGTAATTCAATTGATCAAACTATAATTTGTAAAAAATAGTAAGCATTAAGAATAAGAAATAAACACTCAATCATGGAAATATTAAAAATAAAATAACTCAGAAAATAAATTGTGTGTTCATTGCTAAACTACATCAATGCACTAGAAAATAAAATTTAGTTCATAATAAAATTGAAAAGAAAACGAATAAAACTTATGTCTTTCATCCGAATTGGTTGATCAACATGAAGCTCTCGCCTTTATCTTCAGATTCTCCTCTTCATAAAGACTCCCAAAAGCAAATTCTTCTATGCAGCAGCCTCCTTTTCCTCTCAGGTTTATCTTCTCTTCTTTTTACCCTAAAGAGCCTTTAAATAGGTCAAGAAATCCTATTACAAGTTGAATTTCCGTTTGGAGAAAATCCCAGATTTTTAGGCTTCATTTAACCGACGAATTTGGCCCATTTAAATTCAAAATTCGGACTTTTGGTAAACTACAAAGTTGTAGCCCTTTAAGTTAAATTTCCAGCTCAACTTGAATCATCTCAATTGGATATTTGAGCCAAAAGTTATGCCAAAAATACTAACTAATGTGCAAGCTGGAATCCTAATCCGAATTGGACTTCGATTTGATGCAAATTTCCTTTGATTTCTTGCTCCAATTGGACTTGAATTTAATTGGCCTAGCCCCACTTTGCATGTAAAGCCCTTGTTACCTGCAATACAAAGATATTATATAATCAGTAACAAAATAACATAAAAGTAAAGCTAAATATGTAGATATATGAGTACTTTATTGTATATATTTCATGCATATCAAACTCTCTGCTATGGAGATTGCATACCTTACCAAGAACTTTAGAAACTTTCTTTGGAACAATAACAGAAAGGCAAGAGGTACAAACATTGCTAAACTTAAAAACTTTAGGAAGAATGATCCCACTAAGGTTAATAACAATGAAAAACCTAGAGAAAAAGTTGGTCAATCTTCAAACAGTTCTATGGGTACTCAGTGTTTTGGATGTCAAGGGTATGGTCACATAAAATCTGAATGTCCCACATACTTGAGGTCTAAGGGGAAGGCTATGGCTGTAACCCTTAGTGATAATGAGGTTTCTGATGATGAGTCTGGATGTGACGAGGATGAAAATTTCATTGCTTTCACTGTTACTGTTGTAGTTAATGAAAGTGTATCTGTTAAAGAGAACCCTTCTGATGGGAAACTCTCTGAGAATGCAGATCTTCAAGCAACCTGTAATAAACTTTGCAAAGTTGTTGCAAAGGATGCCATGAATGTTGAATTAGGCTTAAAGAAAATTGCATCTCTTGAGCTTGAAAAGAAAAATTTGCTTATCAAATCGTTGGATGCTAATGATCTTTTGAACAATATGAAATCTGAGAATATGCTCTTGCTTGATAAAGTTAAAACTTTGGAACGTGATTTATCTGTTGCTAGATTTACTAGTTCTAAACTTGATCAAATGCTGAGAGTTCAAAAGGCTCCTTCTAACAAATCTGGATTAGGTTTTGTTGAAAGCATCACTGTGTCTGCACCAAATTCCACAAACTTTGTTCCTTCTTTTTCCACTGAACCCCCTATGAGTGAAGTTGTGAGTGAGATTGTTAAACTTGTAAAGATCACACCTCCTAGGAAGATTAGGGTTGATCTGAAAGAGTCTAAACCTAAGGAGTCTACCCTTTCTAAGGACAAGATGCATAGTAAACCTGTTTGGGTTTGTCATTTTTGTGGAAAGTCTGGACGTATTTGTCCGAATTGTTATAAACTGCAAGCAGCTAAGCGAGCAAATAAGCCTAAAGTGCCTGTGCCTCAAGCACAAGATCCTATGGCTCTTATTGGTGAGTTGGTAAAGGCTCTAAACCTTTATTCCAATCCTGGAGTTGGAAATCACTCTAATCTGAATATGAACTCCAATGCTTGTAATGCATCTAAAAGGTTTTGGATGCAAAAGACTCGATATAATTAAGTCTCTCTAACATGGTCCTTATATTTCATTGCTTATCTTTTGTGACCTTTGTTCTTTGGTTTCTTTATTTTCTTTTTTCAAGGATTTGCATTGCATATCATTCATGCATTTCATTTTAGGATTGCTTTTGCTTTTTCTTTTGAAGAAAAATTTAAAAAATTAAAAAAAGGGAGAAAAAGGAAAGCAAATTGTGCTTTGTATTCATTCTCTTGGTTTTTGAAAACAAGGTTGGTCAATTTATTTTCACATAACATGTTTGTGTACTTTGTTTAGTTTTGATGAACTTATTCGTTGCACTTTACTAGTTAAAGTTTTGTAGTGCATGTTGTGTGGGAAAGATGTTTACAGTTTTTGATCACTTTGTGTTGATCTTGAAGTCACATGTTTTTGACTGTTGGATTTAAACCTTTTGAGAAATGCATAAATAACCATCTCAACACTATTCACTAGCCAATCATGAACACCTTAGTGCATATCTTAAGATTCTATGCTCGAGAAAGTGTAGCACATACACAAAAAGAACATAAGGTGAAGCCTCGGTTTAATTGCTTAATGCTTAAAATTGGTGTGTACTATTAGGCTTGATGCCAAATCACATAATTAAAATCGGTGTGTATATTATGAGGCAAAATTCAAGAAACTTACATGATTGCAAACTTATGTTATAGGAGATGTGGGAGTTATATGATGTAACTCTTTAGGAAATAGTCTCTTTTGAATTCTATGTGATGAATTTTGTAGACTTTGTGGTTGATTTCTGTTCACATATCACCTTACATGTATCTCAAGTTTTTGCTAGTTGCACACACTACACAAGTTACTCTTTGCTAAACATTGTATATGTTATTGTGTGTGTTTTTGGTCTGACCAACCAAGTTTGAAAAATACTTTGAGTTTTATGCACAACTGATTTGTTGCTTGAGAATTTAAAAAGGGAGATTGTTTGAAATCTAAATTTTTGGGAGAATTGGGTTTAAATCTTAGGTTTGTGAAAATCATTTCATCTCATACCCATGCATTTGTTTCATCTTTTTCAATGCTTTGAGGAGAGAAATCTTTTTTTTTTTTTTTTTTTTTTTACAATTTCGATCGATCAAGTCTATTTTTTGATCAATCGAAATTGCGTTTAAAAATTTCTGTGAGCCTCTATCTATTTCGATTGATCGAAATTGTTTTTCGATCAATTGAATATCACGAATTAGGTTTTTTAAAAATCAGTGTTTGAACTATTCAAAACACTTTTTCATAAAAGTTTTTCAACTCTTCTCTCTCTCTCCGACTCGGCAAAGCACAATCACCAATTTTTTTTGTCGTTTTCCTCCCAAATTTTTGCAAAGTTTTTCTCCTCTAAGGCCGGTAAGACCTTTATACCCTTCCTTTTGCATTGCTTTTCATGTTTTCATGCATTATTTCATGGACTTTGGGTAAATTTTCGAACTATGCATAAATTGGGATTTTTGTTTAATCAAGCCTTATTTTGTGAAATTGATCAATGGGTTTTGTTGCTATATGGATATATTCAAGATATATGTTGGTTAATTTGATCAATTTTGGGCTTTATGAAAAATTACAATTTCTAAGGCTTGTATTGAATCTGATTTGGGGATTTCGTTCAATTGGGTTAAAATTGATCAAATTGGCTTGTTGTTTTGATGTAATTGATCATTCTTATATGTTCTCTCTCATGTGTAATGGTAAATTCGTCAATTTATTTCAACACATTCAAGTGGTTTTCAAATTTTTTTGGGGTTTTTGTTAGAAACTCTATGCTCAAGCCAATTTTGTGAAATTGAACTTAAATTGAACCTAGTTTCATTGCATTAAAACATGCATCATGATATTTAATTTGTTCATGCATCATATAGATTTTTGTTCTATATCTGTTTTGTGCTAACTTGTAGTCTGCCCTTGGTTTTTCCTTTTGTTTGTTTTCTCTTGGTTCTACTGTGTGTCCTAATCCTTCCTTAGTACCATGCCTAGGAAAACTAGAGCCCATAGGATCCCCTCCACTTCTTCTGTGTCACCCTCTAGGAGTAAGTTGTTTAAGGATGCCAAGAGTAGAGAAGCCTTTGATAAGTTGAACAGTAAGAGGAAGATCTGGGCTAAGCATTCTGTTTTTCTAGATGAGGTTGATCTAGCCATTAGGGCTAATTTTGAGAGTCGAGGTCGGTTGTCTTTGTTGGAGATAGATCATCCACCTCCGACCGCCCTCATTAGAGAGTTCTACTCGAACCTCTCTTGTCACGTCTATGATTCCAACACCCTTGTTAGGAGTTAGATACGAGGTGTAAAGTTCACCATTACTCCTGATGTAGTGGTTGATGCTCTTGGGGTCCCGGTCGTTAGGCAGCCTGACTATCCTTATAAGAAGTCTCCACCCCTTGATGACGTTATGTTACACATCACTAGGTCTTCTATCCAGTGGGGTTCTAATTCTCAAATCACGACCGCTGAGCTCCCTAAGACTACCTATCTTTTTCTTAGGATAGCGGGTCATTCTTTGTGGCCTATCTCTCATCTCCACACCATCCCCATTGAGAGATGTGTGTTTTTGTATGCACAATGTCTGGTGCTTCTATTTCTTTTCCTCATCTGTTTCTTCGTTCTTTGAACGAGATTCATAGGAGTAGCACTGTTGGTCATGCCCTTGTTTATCCTATCTTCATTCATAGGATTTTGTTGTTTTTAGGTCTAGATGGTTTCCACACTTTTGAGACCGTCCATATTACTGGTCCTATAGGTGCCTCTTTTCTTCGTCTGAGGGCTGCCAATTTGAGGCCTTCTCGTGTTAGGTCTTCTGGTGTTGCACCCCCTCCTCCCTCTTCTACAGGTGATGCATAGGCCGAGGCGTCTAATGCTACTGCTACTGCTGATGTTCCTCCACTGACTACTTCGGATGATTCAGACATTTGACGTACGTTGGATCATGTCTTGACTGTTCAGGCGGCTCATAGACAGATTTTGGTGGACTTGCTCGATGAGGTTCGTGCTTTGCGTGCAAAGTTGCCGCTTTCTTGACGTTCTCCTTCGCCACCTTCGTTTGATGATGGGTTATGATTGCCCTTTGACATTTTGTCACAAAAAGGGGGAGTAGATTTTGTTGAGCTTGTAGAGTTTTTTATTGTTTAGGAGAGTTTTGTGTTTTTTTTTAAAGCCTATGGTGATTAGATTGTATCTAGATGTATTGTTGTTGGGTTTTTCATACTACTTCCAGTTATATTTAATGTTTTATATGATTCTTGTGTTCACTGCTTATTGATTTATATTTATGAGTTATTCATTAATATATGTCTTTATTTTGTGTTGTGTGGAAAATATAAGAATGCTTTGTTAAAAGGGAGTTAACATTGTTTTTGATGTATCTAACTTAGGGGGAGAGTTAGTTTACATATTTGTTGTTGTTTTACTGTTTTTCTATCACACATGCGTTTATGCGTTTGTTGAGTATTTCAAGAAATACAGGTTGATTCAATTGAGCTGTTGTCTACACTTGCAACTGATGGATAGTAGTTAGGATTGAATTTGTTGTTATGAGCATTTTTTTGTAAAGGGCTTTATTTTGTCAACTTTGAGCATTTAGTTGTGTTTTGTCACGGATTACCAAAGGGAGAGTTTGTTAGGTTCTAAAGACTTAGGAATTTATGTATTTAGAACTCTAATTTTTATTGTTTTTGCAAACCATAATCAAAACAGGCTGTTTAGTCTTGTTTAGACTCGCTCAAAGTTGTGCGTTTATGTAAAGTTGGAATTGAGTGGCTGTAGAAAGCATTAGTGACTTTCGGCTTGGCTCGATTGATCGAAGTTTAGGCTCGATTGATTAAATCTCAGGCAGAATGTTTTTTCTGCAGATTTCCAACTCAACCCTAGCTTTTTTTTAAATGTTTTAGGGTTTTATGTTTTGCCAAGGTATATAAGGCAAACTCTAGCCACGTTTTAGAGGTTGCTCATGTTGCTCATATTGCTATTTTGTGTAAATCTCTTGTGAGATCTAGAGGAACTTTCCTTTGCACAAAGTTTAGGGTTTTCAAGAAGGAGATGTTATCTACACCTTGATGATCAATTCAGTTACTGCCATTGAAGTTTAAAGAAACACAAGCAAGTGTGCTTGTATCTGGTGGTGAATCCAAGAAAGAAGGAGTCCGTGGTCTCGGAGCTTGCACGTGGTCGTGTTAGTAAGTTCTACTGGCGGGTAGCAATAAGAAGTCGAGCGTGGGGCCTTGTAAGTCTTATTGTATGAACTTCGATTCTTTCAAGATAGTGGATTCTAGTTTACCTTGAGGATAGCTAGGTTAAATCCTCCCCAAGTTTTTACCGTGTGGTTTCCTAAGTCATCATATCTTTGTGTTATTTACTTTTCCGTTGCTATTTATACTTGATATGATTGTTTGATTGTGATAACCTAGATTTACATGATTTGACTAAGTTAATCACTTGGCTAATTAACTAGGTTACTCTGATTGGATTAAGAGGTCTAAAAACCGTTCAATATACCTAGGTTAAAAGATATATTGTGCCACTGTGGTGAACAAAGACTCTAGTTTATAGAAAATAAAATTACTAGTTGAGACACATGTTAAAATGGCTCAAGGTGTGATTAAAGAGAGTATGTTATAACTATACTTTCAACATTACTTTTTCAAACATCTATCATCTATGAAAGACATCAATCATATTGGCATTCTTGATCATGCTCAAATGATAAGCAATCAGAACAATAGTTTGCGTACATTCATGTCCAATGCCTCTTGTGCTATTCTTTCAAAACCAGGGTCAAATGCACTTTCAGCTGCATTTAAAAGCTAATGTTAGGTTCTAAGACTTTAGGAATTAATGTATTAGAACTTAAATTTGTATTATGTTGGCAAACCATGATCAAAACATAAAGTCTAGGTTTAGGCTTGCAGAATTTATTGGACTAAATTTGCAAGTCTCGACTGAATTTGCAAGTCTCGATTGATCGAAAATTAGACTCGATCGATTGAACCACATGCAGATTTATTTTTTCTGCAGAATTCCAATTCAGCCCAAACTCTACTAAACGTATTGGGGTTCAAGTAAAACAGTCTTGTATATAAAGGAAACCCTAAAACGTTTTTAAGTGATTTTTAGAGAGATTAGAGTGTCTTTTGTACCTTTTTTGTATTTAGGGTTTTGTACCTAAAAGCTCTCTATAAGTTGCTATTTATGCTGTGTGTGTGAATCTTCTGTGAGATCTAGAGGTGGTTACCTTGACACTTACTTAGGGTATCCAAGGTTCAAGATTATATAAAGAACTTGGTAATCATTCAGTTGCAGATTCAAGAGTTTAAAGATACACAAGCGGGAGTGCTTGTACTTGCTGGAAATCCAAGAAAGAAGTAGTCCGTGGACTCGAAGTTATCACGAGGTCATGGTAGTAAGTTTCCTACTCGTGGTAGTAATAGGATGTTAGTGGTCTAAGTCACTATTGTGTAAACTTCATCATAGTGGATTCAGTTTTACCTTAAGGATAATTAGGTTAAATTCTCTCTAGGTTTTTTACTAGTTTAGTTTTCCTGGGTCATCATATTGTTGTGTTCTTTATTTTTCACACTTTACAATAATATGATATTTGTGTTAACCTAGATTTGCATAATTTACCTAAGTTAATCACTTGGCTAAATAACTAGGTTAATCTGATTGTGTTTTAAGGGGTCTAAAAACGTATAAGTGGTATCAGAGCGGTTAGCTCTTGTGTTAGATCTTTTGATCTAAGAGTTGATCCTTGATCCTTGTTATCATGGATAATTTGAAGTGTCTTTCTCCTCATGTTTGTGATAATTTGAATAAAGAAGATGTTATTGTTTCTATTGATCTTTTTGATGCTTGGGAAACTCTTCGTAAGGAATTATCTAAATATATTAAAATTGCTAAGAAATTCAAGGAAGAGCTTAAATTGGCTAATCTTGAAAAAGAGGAATTGGTTGTTAGATTAGATGAATCCAATAAAAAGAATGAATTTTTGAGAAATCAACTTTCCTCTCAAGATGAGAAGATGAAAAGCTTAGAACAAGAGTTAGTTGAATCTAAAGCTAAAATAAAAAATTTGACTAGTACCAAGCCTGCTATTGATAACAAAAGTGTTTCTATTTCTCTTAAGCCTAAAACTGAGAAAGTTTATATCCCTCCTTTCAAGAGGAATAATAAAGAAAATGTTTATTTTGCTAAGTTAGACAAAGGTAAAAGTTTTGATGTAGACACTGAAATTTCTAAACCTATGTCTAAGCCTACAGCTAATGTGCAAAAAAAATCTATTTTTGTGCCTACCTGTCACCTTTCTGGTGTTGTTGGTCATATTAGACCAAATTGTTCTTTGTTGAGGTAAAAACCAAAATCTGAGACTAGATTTGTTATGGACAAAGTTTAGCTACAAAACTAGTTGTAGCCTAAGGCTACAAACTGCTCTAATAAATTGACATGTGTAAAAAAAAGCATGTGCATTGCACATGATTTCTTAAGTAAACTTAACCCAACTATCCCTAGTCAACTACACCACCTATTAAAATATAAAAAATAAAAAACTAAAAACCTAAAAAACCAAAACGTAACTCTCTTTCATTGAAGAAACCCATCTCCCACTGGTCCCAAACCCTCCTGTCTCCACCGTCGGCCGGCCAACCCAAACCCTCTATCTCCACCGCCGGCCAACCTCAATAGAGAGTACCTATAATATCATCGGTCGTCATCTCTACCCTTGTATGGCCCAAATTTATTGTTTCACTCTTGTACACAGGCAGCTAGCTAGCAACAGTTAGTTCATGGTGCAATGTGATGTCAAGGATGAAGCAAATTTACTTGCAAAAGAAAAGAAAAAGATGATGAAGCAGAATTTGAGATGCATTTAATGATGAGGAAAATTACAATTCCAATCATAGAAGGGCTTTTGTCCAAACAAGAGCACTACAATTTATGAAATATGTAAAAAGCTTCATCTGCAATAGTTGATGGTGATGACAATGGGACCAGCAAAAAGTAACCTTACAAATAAAGAAACCTTATCCAAATTCTTGAAGAAGCTAAAGCCACAAGAAACGATTCCACATATTCTCATTATCTTCTCACTACGAGCCTGAAGTTTTTCATTTATCAAAAATTCAATGGCACCTATTTTGTTGAATCCACCAAATCAGCTTTCCTTCGAATCAAATATAGCACAGACACTGTCTCTGCTTGAAAGATGTACACCAAAACAATTAAATATAGCATCACAAAAACAACGCTAAAATCACAGTACAGGAAACCAAAACCACATATAGCAACACTAGGAGGATTTGAGGTGGGCTGGCGATGGGTGGGCAGGCGATGGAGACATAGGAGGATTTGAGGTGGTGAGCCGGCGGTGGAGACAGTACTGGATTTGAGGTTGGCCGGTGGTGGAGACAGAGGATTTGGGTTGGCCGACCGGCGGTGGAGACAGGAGGGTTTGGGACCGGTGGGAGCTGGGTTTCTTCGTTCAGACAGGAGGGTTTGGTTTTTTAGGTTTTTAGTTTTATTTTTTATTTTTTTAATAGGTGGTGTAGTTAACTAGGGTTAGTTGGGTTAAGTTTACTTAAGAAATCATGTGCAATGCACATGTCATTTTTTTACACATGTCAGTTTATTAGAGTAGTTTGTAGCCTTAAGCTACAACTAGTTTTGTAGCTAAACTTTGTCCTTTAAGAATACTGATGTTCCTCAATTTGTTCCTGTTTGTCACTTTTGTGGTGTCTCCGGTCACATTTGTCCTAATTGTCATAAATTAAAATTAAAAAATTCTATATTTCAATCTAGCATATGTGATGATATTTCTCCTACCATAAGTCCATATAAATTGTTTCTATTCTTTTGAAAAATTTGAGATTGTTGACTTGTGAAAAGAATTTACAGGATTTCAGTCTTTCTCATAAGATTAGTGTAATCCCTCAAATACACTCTGCTTCTCATGGATTTTCACCTACAAAGCCAAAGACTCATGCTATATGGGGGAGAAAAGATTCTCTAAGGTGAGTGTTGTTTACTTGTCCTTGATTTAATTTTTTCAATTAATTGTGGACATGTTTTCTTTTAGTTTTTGGTTGTTTTATTTTCTTAGATTGTTTTTTTTTTTTTTTAAAAAAAAAATCCAAAAACATTGAAAATTTTTAAGAGGACAAAAATATTTTATTTTGTGTATTTTTTAATTTATTTTGAGGATTACATGAGTCATAATATCTCTCTTGATTTAGAACATACTTGACATTGTGAAGAAACTTGAATAGTATGTGTTATATAAGTGTTAAGCTATTTATGATCATGTATGAGTATGTACTAGTTTGTACATGTACTTATGGGCTAATTAAGAAATTGATATTTCTTGTTTGTGTACCCTCTACAGCTTAGTTGAGCACTATCATGCATAGCTTTGCATTGTTCATTTAGCGTAATGTGTGCTTTTAGTTTTGGTTGTAAATTTTTTTTTTCTAAATCAAAAAGATTTTTATGTGTTTTGTATTACACATCATGGATTTGAAATAAAGGTTGGCCATATTATCTTTACATAACATGTTTATGTACGTTGTTTAACTTGGATGAGCTTATTTTATTGCACTTTACTAGTTTGAGTTTTGTAGTGCATGTTGTGTGGGAGTTGTTTATAGTTTTTGATCGCATGATCTTGATCTTGAAGTCACGTGCCTTTGATTGTTGGACTTGAACTTCATGAGAAAGGTATATATAACCATCTCACCACTGTTTATTAGCCAATCATGAACACTTTAATGCATATCGCAAGATTTTGTGCTCGAGAAAGTGTAGCACATGTACAAAAAGAATATAAGGTGTAGCCTCGGTTTAAATGTTAAAATTGGTGTGTACATTATTGGGGCATAATATCATTAAATCAAATAAAATTGGTGTGTACATTATCCCGGCTATTTTTAATAAGTTTCTGATTAAGTAAAATTGGTGTGTACATTGTGAGGCAAATCAAGACTTACATGATTGCAAGCTTTTATTTTAGGAGATGTGGGAGTTATATGATGTAACTCTTTAGGTGATAGTCTCTTTCAAACTCTATGTGATGAATTTTGTAGAAATTGTGATTGATCATTGTTTGCATATCACCTCACATGTATCTCAACCTTTTGCTAGTTGCACACACTACACAAGTTACTCTTTGCTAAACTTTGTACATGTTATTGTGTGTGATTTTGTTTTAGCCATCCAAGATTATATGTTCCTTGATTTTAATGCAAAATGTGTTTAATGTTTGAGTTTTTTTTTGGACAAAATGTGATCTGGGTTGAATTCATGTGTTTTTGAAAAACTTTTAATCTCATACTCATGCATTTCATTCATGAAATTTTGTGCTTTGAGGAGTTTCTGCATAAAATTGCTCTGTTTTTCAAAATTTTTTTTTTTTTTCCAAATTTTCGATCGATCAAATCTGTTTCTGAACCAATTGAAAATGCGATATAATTTTTTATTTGAATCTGCCTAACTCGATTGGTATTCGATTGATACTCAACCGATCGAAATTGAAAATTTTTTTCTTCAGTTTTTAACTTTTTGACCAAATTTTTTTTTCATGCATCATTTATGTTTAGGATTTACATGCATTGTATTATTTTTTGTATCCATCTTACAGTTTTGCAATCATATCTCTCATTATTTTCACACACATAATATGCATACACTTTGCTAAATTGGGTACTTAACTTGATTTAAAAATTGATTGATTAATTTTTGAGTCCTTTGTATATTTTAGTATATGCTATTTTTATGTGTGAACTACAGAAAATATTTTCTTAAGAGATATGATGGATAATCAATGTGCAAATATTTTCTCTACTCATGCAACTATTTATGGGTCACATAGTGTCAAGTTTGCATATATTGAAAGAGATAATATTTTTTCTTCAAGTGAATCCTCATTTTTTTAAGTTTGGTTTGTGTGTCTTTATTTTCCCCAAAACTGTTTTTCCTAAAAACTTGTTTTGTTTTTACTATTTTCATAGGGTGAGTTGTCTCTATTTTCTATAGAGCTGAATTATTTTGTCCCTTTGATTCTCTATTTTCTCTTATCCTCTATCATGTATGTTTGAGTTGTCTTTGTCAATATATGACAAAAAGGGGGAGTAATAGTTGAAATGTGGGAATCATGTTTGTTTTGTTTAAGGAGAGTTGAAATTGTTTTTGAAAGGGGGAGAATATAAAAAGTTTTTTGATGTATCTAACTTAGAGGGAGAGTTAGTTTACTTTTGTTTTTTATGTTTTACTTTACTTGTATTTTCCACACATGTGTTTATGCATTTGTTGAGTGTTTTAGGAATATACAGGTTGATTCAGTTGTACTGCTGTCTACACTTGCAACTAATAGATAGTAATTAGGTTGAATTTGTTGTGTTGGGCAATGTTTTTGTATTTGGGCTATTTGTAACTTTAAGCATTTCATGTTTGTGATGTGTTTTGTCACGGATTGCCAAAGGGGGAGATTGTTAGGTTCTAAGATTTTAGGAACTAATGTATTAGAACTTCAATTTGTATTATGTTGGCAAACCATGATCAAAACATAGAGTCTAGGTTTAGGCTTGCTCAAAGTATGTTTATTTGTAAAATTAGAATTGAGTGATTGTAGAATTTATTGGACTAAATTTGCAAGGCTCGATCGATCAAAAATTAGACTTGATCGATTGAACCACATGTAGATTTATTTTTTCTACAAAATTCCAATTCAGCCCAAACTCTAGTAAACGTATTGGGGTTCTAAAATACTCCTATATATAACGGAAACCCTAAAACATTTTTAAGTGATTTTTAGAGAGATTAGAGTGCCTTTTGTGGCTCTTTTGTATTTAAGGTTTTGTACCCAAAAGCTCTCTATAAGTTGCTCTTTATGCTGTGTGTGTGAATCTTCTGTGAAATCTAAAGGTGGTTACCTTCACATATACTTAGGGTTTCCAAGGTTCAAGATTATGTAAAGAACTTGGTGATCATTCAGTTGCAAATTCAAGAGCTTAAAGATACACAAGCGAGGGTGCTTGTACTTGCTGAGAATTCAAGAAAGAAGTAGTCTATGGACTCAGAGCTGTCATGAGGTTGTAGTAATAAGTTTCCTACTCGAGGTAGCAATAGGATATTAGTGGTATAAGTTGCTATTGTGTAAACTTCAATTCTTTCATAGTGGATTCAGTTTTACCTTGAGAATAGCTAGGTTAAATCCTCCTCAAGTTTTATACCGGTTTGATTTTTCTGAGTCATTATATTGTTGTGTTCTTTATTTTTTGCACTTTACAATAATATGATATTTGTGTTAACCTAGATCTGCATAATTTATCTAAGTTAATCACTTGGTTAAATAACTAGGTTAATCTGGTTGTGTTTTAAGGGGTCTAAAAACGTACAGTTAAAATCCACAAGACAAATTAGTCTCGTGCGTCACCACCCATGGAGTCCACTCAGCTGCAAAATTCAAAATTCCAAAATATATTAACAACTTAGTTGATTATCAAGATGAAAGGATCATCTAAAGTACAGTCATGGACTGAAAGTTAGAACCTTAAGCAATGTATCAGTAAAAAACCAGCATAGGCAAGTTTAGGTGCAGCTTTTATTTCTTCAATTCTTGTACCACCTTTCCACATGCAATATTATATTTGATGGTGGATGAAAAGAACAAGGGTTCTTGGCTGACAAGACCAAATTTTTCCTACTCCATTAAATCTGAAAATTTTTGAGATTAAATTATTCATAAGAACTTTGCCCACCTGAAGATCATTGTATCACTTTGAAGAACTGATAATTGGTGACTTCCCGCACTTTTGCTTTGTCCAACCAAAGCTCAAGTTTTGCCATCTGGAATATAGAAATAGAATCAACTAAATATTATCATTATACCTTTGAAAAGATCAACAAAGTAAGCCAAAAACATCACCTCCTTGGCACACTATTGAATAAAAAATCAAGTAACATTTTTTTCTTTATTCAGTTAAAGAAAATTGGCAAAGCCAAAAAATAAATACTAATACATTTTACATATTATTTCATCTCATATAAATGTGGAAAGGACATATTATGATAATGAAAGTAATGAGGCAGAATTTCCAGCTTGTCATCTTACTACATGTTGCAAGAGAATCCTTAGAACATTGAAAAGAAACAATAGCATTGACATTTAATTATTATTATTATTATTATTTTTTACTAAACAAACAAGATTGGTATATATCTTTTTACGAAGGATCTAGGTTAATGATTGACATACATACCTAAAGAAGTCAAAGTGGCAATAAATTCTGAAGCTGGGTCTCGTTAATTCAGTTCCACTGTCAAATAAAAGTGACCAGGTTTATGCCGCATCTTTCTTGTTTGACTCTGCCATCTTAGCAACAACTTAAGTCAGTCAATAATACTCGATCTATTTATTGAAGTAAGGCTATCATAATCAAGCACATTGCAAAATCCCCCTTGATTTCCCTAACCATCTCCTGAATTGCTACTTGTCTCTACATTTCCCTCTGATAATGAAAGCAACAAGTGAATAAACTTGAAGAAAAGCTCAAAACTTTCCAATAAACACTTTGAATTTATATCCATGAACACAACCACTCGTAGTAAGAACCCAACTAGACCACAATAACGTTCATATAGATCAATATGATCTAAATTTGATTGTTATAAAATCCTAACATAGTAAAGCAAGACTTGTATTGAATACTTATGAGAATGAGGTTGGAATTATAGTGCAGGAACCTTGTGGTCTATTATAAATAAAACCTACTTATTCTTTTACTTAATATGTGATGATGCAACCATTCGTAGAATAAAAAAAGGTAAAATAAGATACGAAACATGCAGGTAACAATGCTGGAGATGTTAGAGCTTCAATGGCTAATATTTTGAAAAACACCACAACAATTAACAAGAGATATTTGCCACCACTGTTGTCATTAACTGCTATACAAACTGACATTGAACTTGTTTCAGATTGGATTAGCCAACAAAAGATAAACAAAAACCAGGATTTAAACACAACAAAAATCTGAGATAGGCAATAAGTATAGATTACACCCCATAAGAGAAAGATCATGCAACAAAATCATTTTGTAATCCAAATATTAAGTAGTTAGGTATTAATTCAGCCAACATATTTTTCCAAATCATGCATGAAGAAACCAAATTTAGGATGAATAATTATGAAATGAAAGTAAAGAAACGTAATTTCAATGTATTGTAAAGTTGCAGGGTAACAAATTAAGAAATACAGCATATGAAATCAGACAAGTTTAAAATACTCAAAATATCAGAATGCTTATAAAAAATATGAAAAAGAAAGCATAGAATTGAGATTTCATTCTTGTATTTTATCCTTGAAAAATAATACTAGAACATATGTGTTTATGAAGGATCTCGGTTAATGATTGACATATGTACTAAAAGAAGTCGAAGATGAAACAAATTCTGAATCTTGTTCTCACAAATATAGTTCCACTATCAAATATATGAGAACAGACTTATGCCAACTTTTTCCTATTTGCCTCTGCCATTGTAGCCATAAGTGGGATAGCCACTAACATTCGTTCTTTTTAAGAAGGAAGGCTATCCTATCCAAGCACGTTGTAGAATTCTCCTTCATTTCCACACCCCTCTCATGAATTGCTGCTTTTTTCTGCATTTCACAAGTGACCATGTGTTGCATTTAGGTTGTGCCTATCTACTACATGTCTGCCTGAACCAAAAAGTTTGTTGAATGCCTCCATATAAAAGGTAATCATGTGAGAAGTTGGTCATCTAGAGAGAAACAAGAAGTTGATAAAATTAGATAGTTAGCATCCACCTAACATTTATTTGCCACTCTACTGTAGGAAAAAAAAATGAGCCCTTCTACTGTTGGGGTGGCTATCTCACAGCTCTAGGGGATGATATTGATTGCTCATTATCCAACATGAGAAAGTTTATAACTCAAAAATCAAAATAACTTGTAAGTTAACAAACTGAATTGTGGCCCTCAACCTTTTTATGGAGTACTGATGGAGCCTTTTAAATTCAATTCAGCATCATGGTGATATATGCTGTCTCAAGTCATACCGGAGCATTTTCACCTGGTATCATTCAATAAGTACCATTATGGATTTCAGAATCTAAGCTCCTCTTTTTGAATATGAATTCAGTGGGATGCTTATCAATTTTGGATTAAAAGAAAAAATAGAAGTTATGATTTTATAATCATTGTCTTCCCAAAGTTTCTCACTAACCAGGGGCATAAAATGAATACCATCCCTAAAATTTATCATTTCTAGAAAAAATCTAAGCTGTGTTTTGATGCAAAATATTCTATCAAATAAAAGTTACTGACAGTAAATTTCATATGTCCAATGTGGGGTCAGGAAATTGTGTAGCCTTGGCCCATTCCAAGCTAGGCCCAAATAACCCACTCTAAGGATGGATGACTATCTGAGGCCAATTTAGGGAGAGACTCTTTTTTGGATCCACGCCGAAGACCCCTTCGTCCTCGGCATACTGAGAATAATTGTAGGTGGGGACAAGCCCATAGCAAGTTGTCACATTCGCACTTAATACGCTCACCTAACCCTTCTGGCCGCATTAATGGGGATGTAACCCCTGAGCAGGGCTACATCGATCAGGGTGAACCACTTGAGCATGGATACGACCTCTGATGGGATAGGCAGTCAGAGGAGAGGCTAATGGATGATCAACAAGAGGAAGAAGAGAGTAATATATAAGGAATATGAGCAAAGTGTAAAAAGGGAGGGAGCCTGGGAAACAAGCCTCCTCTGCCATAGGCCGAGGAGCATCCCTCAGTTGTAAATTGGTCTAAGTGTTCTTTCAATAAAAGATAAAGTAGTTCCGAACCGGCGAAGGCCAGACAGCGCCTAAACCTTCGATCCACTCTCTACAAATTTATTGTTTGGGCTTGTTGGGCTGAAAACCCATTCGTACTCTGGGTCCAATCCAAGTTGAGTCTTTACAATTGGCGCCGTTTGTGGGAAGGATTAGTGCGCTGGCCGGCGCAACCGGCGATCGTTCTAAGGGATCACTTCACAGAAGGTTGGCGACGTATCAAAAAAAAAAAAATCGCAGAAAAGTAGAAGATTTAACAGCAAAGAAAGAAAGATTGATATTATTTCATAAGCAGAAAAATACAAAATACAATCAGAGGCTCAGATAGGCGTGTTTTACAAACAAATTTACAAGCTAATTCTACAATCAGAGGCCCAGGCGGACCTATTCTAGAACTAGCTAGAGAGAAGTGTCAACCCGTTCCCTTATTGGCATCAAGAGAATGGGAGAACTTGACAATAAGATGGGGGAAAGGGGCTGAGGCTGGCTCGCTTCAAGGCCACCAACAACTCCTTTCTTGGTGCGGCGGAACTTGAACAAAGCGAGCAGAAGATGCAGGGGCTCCGGGACGCCCTCCCCCGTGACGTTCCCTTGATTCTCTCCAACCCTCACGAGCGTTGGCCGTTGGAGACGGCAACACTCGGGCACCAGCCATGACATGAGTTCGCGCATCTCCTCCATCGGGGGTGCGCTCCGAGGAGAGACATTAGGTACTTCAACGACATCCCTCCGGGCCACCGCACATGGCACCACCGGAGTTATGCCTAAACTCTACTGCGCCGGAAACATAGTAAGGGCTGCGATCACAACGGCCTTTGGCCCGGATGTCCTCACACCCGCCCAAAGCCTCCTCATGTCCTCCAATTTCGGTCACAATCCTGGCGGGGTCATTAAAGGGGCTTGGAGAATTGAAGGTGCATGTTTCTGTTTGTGTTGGTAAGTTCATGGAGTATGGAAAAACCATCCCCCCGGAAAGCCTTATATAAAGGATGAAGGTTGTTGAGAATTAATCCACACAGAATTCGAAGAGAGAATAGTCAGCAGTGCTAATCACGGAATTACCGAATTCTAAGGGGACCGTAGACCGCTGGATTTGTGCTGATTCACGAGGACATTAATAAAGGCGCGTCCCGCGCACCGAAACGTCAAGCGCGGAACACGAATGGCCAAGGGACGCCTCGTGGATGAGAAAGATAGGGGACTCGAGCTGGAGGCGAGACAGAACGCCACGTGTAAGGTCATAATCCGAACCGAGGAGGAATCATTACCAATGAAGCGGTCCGAAGACAAACCCCTACTTAAAAAGAAATGAAAGCGTTAGACTGAACCAAGGCATTGCATGGTCCTCGGTCTCAAGGCTACGGGGAAATTAACCGCTCATCTATACCTGGGTACTAGACAGAACCAAGGTATTGCATGGTCCTCGGACTCAAACCTATGGGGAAACTAGATACTTACAGAGAAATGAAAGCGTTAGACAGAACCAAGGCATTGCATGGTCCCCGGACTCAAGCCTATGGGGAAACTAACCGTTCAGCTATACCTGGGTACTAGACAGAACCAAGGTATTACATGGTCCTCGGACTCAAACCTATGGGGAAACTAGATACTTACAGAGAAATGAAAGCGTTAGACAGAACCAAGGCATTGCATGGTCCTTGGACTCAAGCCTATGGGGAAACTAACCGCTCAGCTATACCTGGGTACTAGACAGAACCAAGGTATTGCATGGTCTTCGGACTCAAACCTATGGAGAAACTAGATATTTACAGAGAAATGAAAACGTTAGACAGAACCAAGGCATTACATGGTCCTCGGACTCAAACCTGTGGGGAAACTAACCGTTTAGCTATGCCTGGGTACTGGACAGAACCAAGGTACTGCATAGTCCTCAGACTCGAACCTATGGGGAAACTAGATACTTACAGAGAAATGAAAGCGTTAGACAGAACCAAGGCATTGCATGGTCCTCGGACTCAAGCCTATGGGGAAACTAACCGCTCAGCTATACCTGGGTACTAGACAGAACCAAAGTATTGCATGGTCCCCGGACTCAAACCTATGGGGAAACTAGATACTTACAGAGAAATGAAAGCGTTAGACAGAACCAAGGCACTGCATGGTCCTCGGACTCAAGCTTATGGGGAAACTAACCGCTCATCTATACCTGGGTACTAGACAGAACCAAGGTATTGCATGGTCTTCGGACTCAAACCAGTGGGAAAACTAGATACTTACAGACAAATGAAAGCGTTAGACAGAACCAAGGCATTGCATGATCCTCAGACTCAAGCCTTTGGGGAAACTAACCGTTCAGCTATACCTGGGTACTAGACAGAACCAAGGTATTGCATAGTCCTCAGACTCAAACCTATGGGGAAACTAGATACTTACAGAGAAATGAAAGCGTTAGACAGAACCAAGGCATTGCATGGTCCTCGGACTCAAGCCTATGGGGAAACTAACCGCTCAGCTATACCTGGGTACTAGACAGAACCAAAGTATTACATGGTCCTCGGACTCAAACCTATGGGGAAACTAGATACTTACAGAGAAATGAAAGCGTTACACAGAACCAAGACATTGCATGGTCCTCGGACTCAAGCCTATGGGGAAACTAACCGCTCAGCTATACCTGGGCACTAAACAAAACCAAGGTATTGCATAGTCCTCAGACTCAAACCTATGGGGAAACTAGATACTTACAGAGAAATGAAAGCGTTAGACAGAACCAAGGCATTGCATGGTCCTCGGACTCAAACCTGTGGGGAAACTAACCGTTTAGCTATACCTGGGTACTAGACAGAACCAAAGTATTGCATAGTCCTCAGACTCAAACCTATGGGGAAACTAGATACTTACAGAGAAATGAAAGCGTTAGACAGAACCAAGACATTGCATGGTCCTCGGACTCAAGCCTATGGGGAAACTAACCGCTCAGCTATACCTGGGCACTAGACAGAACCAAGGTATTGCATGGTCTTCGGACTCAAACCTATGGAGAAACTAGATATTTACAGAGAAATGAAAACGTTAGACAGAACCAAGGCATTACATGGTCCTCGGACTCAAACTTGTGGGGAAACTAACCGTTTAGCTATGCCTGGGTACTAGACGGAACCAAGGTATTGCATAGTCCTCAGACTCAAACCTATGGGGAAACTAGATACTTACAGAGAAATGAAAGCGTTAGACAGAACCAAGGCATTGCATGGTCCTCGGACTCAAGCCTATGGGGAAACTAACCGCTCAGCTATACCTGGGTACTAGACAGAACCAAAGTATTGCATGGTCCCCGGACTCAAACCTATGGGGAAACTAGATACTTACAGAGAAATGAAAACGTTAGACAGAACCAAGGCATTGCATGGTCCTCGGACTTAAACCTGTGGGGAAACTAACCGCTCAGCTATACCTGGGCACTAGACAGAACCAAGGTATTGCATAGTCCTCAGACTCAAACCTATGGGGAAACTAGATACTTACAGAGAAATGAAAGCGTTAGACAGAACCAAGGCATTGCATGGTCCTCGGACTCAAGCCTATGGGGAAACTAACCGCTCAGCTATACCTGGGTACTAGACAGAACCAAAGTATTACATGGTCCTCGGACTCAAACCTATGGGGAAACTAGATACTTACAGAGAAATGAAAGCGTTAGACAGAACCAAGACATTGCATGGTCCTCGGACTCAAGCCTATGGGGAAACTAACTGCTCAGCTATACCTGTTTACTGGACAGAACCAAGGTATTGCATGGTCCTCGGACTCAAACCTATGGGGAAACTAGATACTTACAGAGAAATGAAAGCGTTACACAGAACCAAGACATTGCATGGTCCTCGGACTCAAGCCTATGGGGAAACTAACCGCTCACCTATACTTGGGTACTAGACAGAGTCAAAGTATTGCATGGTCCTCGGACTCAAACCTATGGGGAAACTAGATATTTACAGAGAAATGAAAGTGTTAGACAGAACCAAGGCATTGCATGGTCCTCGGACTCAAACCTATGGGGAAACTAACCACTCAGCTATACTTGGGTACTAGATAGAACCAAAGTATTGCATGGTCCTCGGACTCAAACCTATGGGAAAACTAGATACTTACAAAGAAATGAAAGCGTTAGACAGAACGAAGGCATTGCATGGTCCTTGGACTCAAGCCTTTGGGGAAACTAAACACTCAGCTATACTTGGGTACTAGACAGAACTAAGGTATTGCATGGTCCTCGGACTCAAACCTATGGGGAAACTAGATACTTACAGAGAAATGAAAACGTTAGACAGAACCAAGGCATTACATGGTCCTCGGACTCAAGCCTATGGGGAAACTAACCCCTCAGCTATACCTGGGTACTAGACAAAACCAAGGTATTGCATGGTCCTCGGACTCAAACCTATGGAGAAACTAGATACTTACAGAGAAATGAAAGCGTTAGACAGAACCAAGGCATTGCATGGTCCTCGGACTCAAGCCTATGGGGAAACTAACCGCTTAGCTATACTTGGGTACTAGACAGAACCAAAGTATTGCATGGTCCTTGGACTCAAACCTATGGGGAAACTAGATATTTACAGAGAAATGAAAGTGTTAGACAGAACCAAGGCATTGCATGGTCCTCGGACTCAAGCCTATGGGGAAACTAACCGCTCAGCTATACCTGGGTACTAGACAAAACCAAAGTATTGCATGGTCCTCGGACTCAAACCTATGGGGAAACTAGATACTTACAGAGAAATGAAAGCGTTAGACAGAACCAAGGCATTACATGGTCCTCGGACTCAAGCCTATGGGGAAACTAACCGCTCAGCTATACCTGGGTACTAGACAGAACCAAGGTATTGCATGGTCCTCGGACTCAAACCTATGGGGAAACTAGATACTTACAGAGAAATGAAAGCGTTAGACAGAACCAAGGCATTGCATGGTCCTCGGACTCAAGCCTATGGGGAAACTAACCGCTTAGCTATACTTGGGTACTAGACAAAACCAAAGTATTGCATGGTCTTCGGACTCAAACTTATGGGGAAACTAGATATTTACAGAGAAATGAAAGTGTTAGACAGAACCAAGGCATTGCATGGTCCTCGGACTCAAGCCTATGGGGAAACTAACCGCTCAGCTATACCTGGGTACTAGACAAAACCAAAGTATTGCATGGTCCTCGGACTCAAACCTATGGGGAAACTAGATACTTACAGAGAAATGAAAGCGTTAGACAGAACCAAGGCATTACATGGTCCTCGGACTCAAGCCTGTGGGGAAACTAACCGCTCAGCTATACCTGGGTACTAGACAGAACCAAGGTATTGCATGGTCCTCGGACTCAAACCTATGGGGAAACTAGATACTTACAGAGAAATGAAAGCGTTAGACAGAACCAAGGCATTGCGTGGTCCTCAAACTCAAGCCTATGGGGAAACTAACCGCTCAGCTGTACCTGGGTACTAGATAGAACCAAGGTATTGCATGGTCCTCGGACTCAAACCTATGGGGAAACTAGATACTTACAGAGAAATGAAAGCGTTAAACAGAACCAAGGCATTGCATGGTCCTCGGACTCAGGCCTATGGGGAAAGTAACCGCTCAGCTATACTTGGGTACTAGACAGAACCAAGGTATTGCATGGTCCTCGGACTCAAACCTCTGGGGAAACTAGATACTTGCAGAGAAATGAAAGCGTTAGACAGAACCAAGGCATTGCATGGTCCTCGGACTCAGGCCTATGCGTAAACTAACTGCTCAGCTATACCTGGGTACTAGACAGAACCAAGGTATTGCATGGTCTTCGGACTCAAACCTATGGGGAAACTAGATACTTACAGAGAAATGAAAACGTTAGACAGAACCAAGGCATTGCGTGGTCCTCGGACTCAAACTTGTGGGGAAACTAACCGCTCAGTTACACCTGGGTACTAGACAGAACCAAGGTATTGCATAGTCCTCAAACTCAATCCCCTGGGGAAACTAGATACTTACAGAGAAATGAAAGCGTTAGACAGAACCAAGGCATTGCATGGTCCTCGGACTCAAGCCTATGGGGAAACTAACCGCTCAGCTATACTTGGGTACTAGACAGAACCAAGGTATTGCATGGTTTTCGGACTCAAACCTATGGGGAAACTAGATACTTACAGAGAAATGAAAGCGTTAGACAGAAGCAAGGCATAGCATGGTCCTCGGACTCAAGCCTATGGGGAAACTAACCGCTCAGCTATACCTGGGTACTAGACAGAACCAAGGTATTGCATAGTCCTCAGACTCAAACCTATGGGGAAACTGGATACTTACAAAGAAAAGAAAGCGTTAGACAGAACCAAGGCATTGCATGGTCCTCGGACTCAAGCCTGTGGGAAACTAACCGCTCGGCTACACCTTGGGGCTAGATAGAGCAGGAACACTGCTTGGTCCTCGGACTCAGGCCCACGTGGAGACTTAACTACAAAATATCCCAAGTTCGGAAATGATCAAGCCGCACCTAGCCCTTGAGGCACAAGAGGGTTGCCCATGCATACGTACTCTCTCCTTCTCATCGTTGCTGCCACAATTGGCTGACATACAACTCAAGCTAAAATCGTGCAGATCAAAGGAAAAGAAGGAAAGCAGGCAGCGCGCACACAAATAAGCAATTGAAATAAGCAGAAAGGCAAAATAAATTCACTTTACGATAAGTAGTCCATAAAAGTTGCATGGCAAGAGCCACATTACATAATGGAAGAGCATAACAAAATAAGATAAAATGTACTTATCAAAAAAACAAAATAAGATAAAATGATGTGGGAAGAGCCGAGGCGCTGGAGAGTCTACTCCTTTTGATTAAGATGGACAGGGACGACCTCCGACCCCTCGGGGCCCTGGCCTGAGGGGGCGGCCTACAAAGGCCCCGCGAGAACAACTGCTTCCTCGGTGGTGGGGATTGGATCATCGGAAGAGACCTCCACTACCTCTTGGGGCACCTCCTCGCTCGAACGTTCCCCCAATTCAGGAGCCCCCACCTCTTCAACGATTTCCCCAGCCTCAATGCCATCAGGGGCGGCCTCGCGGATAGCAGGCGGGTAATACACGCTCTCGGCCTTTCATAGGTCTGACATGGCCTCCACCCTAGCTTGTTTGAAGGCCTCAGCCCATACCTGGGAACAGTATCGCCTACACACCCCCGGGACTTGAGCCTTGTAGAGGGCCTCTACCGCAGCCATCCCAGCAGCGTAGGCTGCGGCTTCAGCCTCCTCCTTGGCACGCTTGGCCACCTCCCTACCATGGTCAGCCTCGTCTTTTGCCCGCCGAGCCTGGTCTTTGGCCCATTCTGCCTCCCTTTGAGTCCCCTCGGCCTTGGCCACGTCAGCCCGCAGGCTAGTGATCAGATCCCTCGCGATCCGCAATTGCTCCTCCGCCTCGCCCAGGCGCCTCGTCTGCTCCATGGCCTGGGTCTAGGCACCCTCAAGACCAAACAGGGCACTGTCCCCCTCCCTGGTCACCGCCTTCAAATCCTCTCGGGCCTTGGCAAGGTTAGCCTCGGAATCCTTCAGAGCCCGAGTAGCTTGAAAGCGCCAGTCGCGCTCCTTTTTAAGGACCTCCCTCTGGTCATATGCCGCCCCCTCCAACACAAAGATAGCTTGGACAGCCTGCCAGAATAACCAATGTGCTATAAGCCCAATAAAAGAAAGAGTGGGAGTAGAGTCGAGGTGGTAGTCCTTACCATCCCCACGTATCGCTTGAGGCTGAGGAAGACCTGCTCACTCGTCAAAGAATTAAGCTCAGCCATATCTATTGGGAGTAGCAAGCTCCTCTCCAGCGCATCTGCCACGCGCGCACTTTCGCCCTCATTGAAGTCCCTGAGGGAGGCGTTATCCCTCAAGGGCTCCCCACGGAGCATCGGGGTTGGAAGCCAGGCCTGGGCCTCGGAAGAGGTAGTGCCGACTACCTGCCTCTCCTGGCCCTGGTCGCCTATTTTGAGCTGCTTAGACGGCCGTAGAGTAGTGTCCCCCTCCTGCGAAGGCACCGTCTTATCCTCTATAGGCCCCTTGCCCTTGTCCTTCCTCTTCTTAGGTGCGACAGGCATAGACTGAGAGGGCGAGCGTGTCTGAGGAGAGGGAGGAGGGAGTTTCTGCTGAGCGGAAGTCGACCAAGTCTTCGGTGGGGTAGGAGGAAGCTTTTGTTGGGACTTCCCTGGCTGGCCCTCGATCAAGTCCAGCAAGTCGGTAGTGGGCTTCCTCTTGTAACCCATTGTTGGTAGATGAGGGGTTTCAGAAGCAAGGAGGTCTGCTTCGCTCAGATTAGGGTCACCTAAGTCCCCAAGTGGATCCTTGGACCGATCAAGCTAAGCAAAAACGTCAAACGGGTCCCCCTCCCTCTCTGGACCTTCCTCGGCAGCTTCAGCGAACGGTTGGGAAGAGGAGGGGACGGCTAGTGTGACAGCTTCCTGGTCGGAGGGCTCCTCGGGAAACGAAAATCCGTCCTCGATCACAGTAATCCTTTGAAGCCGAGGATCGTTGGCTAGGATGACGTGCTTTGGAACCGGGAATGACTTCTGGGTGGGCGTATACCCCAAGATTAGGTGGGCGGCTCTAACTTGATTGTCGCCCTCGTTTACGTAGACTGACGCCCTTAGCACCTTTTGCAAATCTTCTTGGTTGGTCAAATGGAAGTGGCGCTCAAAAGCATGCGGGTCTGCAGACGGAAAACACTGCTATGTTAGCAAAAAGAAAAAGGGAAGAAAAAAGGACAAGAGAACTCAAAACCCCTTCTACTCCTACTACCCCACCTGGTATCCCTTCCGTCGTTGGGCAGTGAAGACCATCGTGCCACTCCCTTGACACGATGAGGAAGTCCTCGCTAAGCCCCTTGTTGGACTCAAGGAGGCACTGGATGAGCCGCACCCTGTCATCCCTCGTTTTTAGATAATAAGACTTGCCCCTAAGATGTTGAAGGTTGTAGCACCAATTCACGTCGTGGTGGGTCAACCTTAGCCCCATCTTCTTATTCAGGGCGTCCACACAGTCCAAAATCCTAAAGACGTTTATCCCACACTAGGTAGGGGCCAACCGGAAGTGTGTGAGGTAATCCCTCATCACCGACCCCATTGGAATCGTCATTCCCCCTTCGAGGAAGGCGGCAATGGGAATTACCACTTCACCCTCCTGCTTATGTAAGCGCCAATCCCCATCCTCACTGTATCTCAAACCCACATTGGCGGGAATTCGGTAGTCGGCGAGGAATTTCTCCATCGTCTCCTCGGTGTGGACATATTTCTTAAACCTACCCATCCCAGTTAACACCTAAAGGAACTAAGAAAGGACAAATGAAGGAGAAGGAATAACGGGAAAGAGAGCTCAGAGAGATAGAGCAACTTACTTAAAAGAGGAGGAGCTCCTCGGACAGGCTTTTTGTGCTGGAGATGTGAGAGTGTGGCTGGACTCAGAAAGGATGCACGAGAACTCTTGATTATGAATGAGGAACAGGGAGAAGTGATTCGTACAGGTATTTATATCCCGAATCGAGGAACGATGCGGACTTTCCCGCCCATAAATACGAGACGAACCCCCACCGTTGGATGGATAATGCCTCACTAAACGTGGGGAACCCAGAGTCTCCTGAATTTAATAATGAGCACGTTACGTGCTCCGAAACGTCAGCAACATGCATTGGGCAAGTGAATAGACCCCAATCCTGACAGGGGTAAGGCCGAGGATGTCAAAATCCTACTCCCCGCCCGAGGATGCGTGCAGCAAGATTTTGAGGGGCTATTGTGGGGCCAGGAAATTGTGTAGCCTTGGCCCACTCCAAGCCAGGCCCAAATGGCCCACTCCAAGGATTGATGACTATCCGAGGCTAATTTAGGGAGAGATTCTTTTTTGGATCCACGCCGAGGACCCCTTCGTCCTTGGCATACTGAGGATAATTGTAGGTGGGGACAAGCCCAGAGCAAGTTGTCACCTCCGCACTTAATACACTCACCTAACCCTTCTGGCCGCATTAATGGGGATGTAACTCCTGGGCAGGGCTACATCGATCAGGGTGAACCACTTGAGCATGGATACGACCTTTGATGGGACAGGCAGTCAGAGGAGAGGCCAATGGATGATCAACAGGAGGAGGAAGAGAGTAATATATAAGGAATATGAGCAAAGTGTAAAAGGAGGGGGGGAGGGAGCCTGGGAAACAAGCCTCCTCGGCCAAAGGCCGAGGAGCATCCCTTAATTGTAAATTGGTCTAAGTGTTCTTTCAATAAAAGATAAAGTAGTTCCGGACCGGCGAAGGCCAGCCAGCGCCTAAACCTTCGATCCACTCTCTACAAATTTATTGTTTGGGCTTATTGAGCTGAAAACCCATTCGTACTCTGGGTCCAATCCAAGTTGAGTCCCTACACCCAAATATGCATAATCATTAATTAAACCATTAAGTTATATAAATCTTTGGGCTCACCACTCACAAAAGAAGTGATAAGAACCATTGCCAAAGGCCACTTTTACACATTTGATCTCCATTTCATCAATTGTACAATAAAAAGGGAACTGATTTTACAATGTAAGAAGATAGCCCTGGATACCCACATTGAAGTACAATTTTAATGTAAAGCAGGTCCTTGTTTGGCAAAGCAAGCAACATAGAAAACAGGAGAAAATTTGACTTTTGTAGAGTGATTTACTAACCTATTTCGGATTCTTGGAAAGGTCTAGAAACCTGTGATTAACGACATACCTTTACTTATTTTGGCCACTAGAAGACTTATAAGAGCCAAAGTAACCAAAATTCATTACAAGCCAGAGATTGTTATAGAAGTTGCAATTATAAATGAAGTTGTTCAAAGCCTAAAGCATACATATAAAAATAAGGCATCTAGTTCTATTGTCAATATAGACTCAATACCTATATGGATAAGAGTAGTACTTGTATCTATATAGATAAGAGTAGTAATAAATAGATTGACCCCTACTTTCATCATAAACTACAGTAGGCATTATGAAGAATCTGCCATAATGAAAATCTTTTTCTTTATTTTTTTTTTCCCTTCAAACAGACAATGAAGGGAAAAAAAAGAGTAAGATGAAAGACGCTATATATTGTATTTTCAATGCAAGTTAAGCAAGCCGAAAAAGATAGGAAAGAAACATTAGCAATTTAGTATGAAACAATTCAAACCTGCACAAGCCACCAAAAAAAAAACAAAAAAAAAACATAAACCATAGTTTTTTATTCTTTAGTTGAAATAAAAACATGGTGGAGCTTATAATTGAATCATAAAAAATACCTGCACAAGCCAGTTCTGCAGTGCTGTTGCCAAATATACTTCTCCCCACAAAAATATTATCTCCTTATCACCAAGCGCTGACCCTCATCTGACAAGACAAGAAGTAAAACACCCAAAATACATCACCAAATTAACTTGGTTTGAGATACAAAAAGAAACAGAGGAAAGAATACCATATTCTTTCTCATAATATGTGAACAAAGCAAGCATGTGAGGAATGAAAATTCTATTGGCAGAGAAAAAGAAAACAAAAAACCAATCCTAAAGTAAATAATTTACCACTGAGGTATTGACTTGTTGAACCACTGCAACGCCCAAAAATTTTGGTAAAGCCCCGAGTTTGTCCTGCATAATGAATTGCTAACAATGGGTAATTGTCCCACGTTACTTAAGAGAGTATGTTATGTGTAGTATAACTTATCTCACTCTCCCTTAAAAATTACCATGAATTTTTAGTAGAATTGTGATGTGCTTTTGTGATAGAACCCCATCCCCTCTCTCTTGTGTGTGTTTGTTTCACACCAAAGAAAAAAAAAAAAAAAAGCCAAGAAAAAATTAGCTATACAATTAAAGAGGATGAAGAAGAACTTTGTTTTGCATAATGAAATTCAGTACCTGAATCTTCTTCTGACAAAGCTAGATTCAAGTTTTTGATGCAAGCAATCCAATCCTGGCTCTTGCAAATTTCTACTAAGATAGGACACCTCCCAATATCCAGTTTCTTCAAAGACGTTAGGGTAGGCAATGATGTCAAATTGGGGCAATTATAAATATAAAGGGATTGAAGAGATTTGATTTCGCAGATCCACTCAGGCAGTGTCGTCAAACTCGGACAATTTCGAATCTTGAGATATCGCAGAGAGGTGGCTTGTTGAAGCTCCATCGGAAGAGAGGTCAATTTTGGATGATCAGATAATTTTAGATACTGAAGCTTCCTCAGCCCTTGCCATTCCAATTCCATCTTGTCCCCATTATAATTATATAAACTAAGTTCCTCAAGTGCAGTGAGATGTTGAAGGAAATGATTATCACTGCCTTCTATCATACCAATACCCAAAGATTTTAATTTGGAGAGAGGGGTGAATGAGGCGGAAAGTGTTGAAGAAGAAGAACAAGCTGAAGAGGTTGACTCTGCTACTGCAACTGTTGGGATTTCCTGAGATTCCGTACTTATCATTCCCATCAATATTGTTCGCTCCAATGGCCTCAAATTAGAGTTTTGCAAATTTAGTTCTTCAAGATAAGGAAATAAAGGCATGGAAGATAGTTTAGGGCAATCAGAAATGTTTAGAAAGGAAAGATGAGAAAATGAAGGCAAAGAATGATTCTTTGCTGTTATCGTCGATATTTCACCATAATTATCGGCGTCATCTTCGTCCTCCTCAATGGAGTCGCTCCTCCTCTTCCACCATCCCTTTAGATTAGGGCAACTGCAAATTGTAAGGAATTCAATGGGTGGAAGTTTAAAACTCTCTGATACCAGAGATATGTACTCAAGAGAAGGAACATCGTACAACCAGAGAGTTTTGAGAGAAGGAAATTGATGCAATGGTAGCACATCTTGGCTATTCTTCATTGATTCTAACATAAGGCGTACAAGATTTTTAAGTAAAGAAAGCCAGCTTGGATATTTCACTCCCATGTAGCCATTTAATTCCAAACTTCTAAGATTTTGGTGTGGTTCCAAAGCTTCGACTGACATCTCATCGTACCCAACATCCACTTCTCTTTTTATCCACTCTAACCCCAACTCTTTAAGGTATTGTTTCTCTTTCAAATTTACAGCCTTATATTCTAATTCAGCATCTTTCTTGTGTCTCAGATTTTTAATCCTTAGATTGTCTCTTAGCTGGTTTAGTCCGTGAAGTTCCTGCAACTCACCACCACACCTAGATTTCGTACTTAACACATACTGAGCTAGTGATCGGAGATTAGTCAATTGCCCAAATCCACGTGGCATATGAGTCAAACTAGAGCACCAATCAATGTTTAGATGCCTAAGATTGACTAATTTACTAAAATTTTTTGGCAATTTTATAAGTTGTCTACAATAAAAAAGATTCAATGTCTCCAAATTCTGCAACCTTGTAATGGAATTAGGAAGTATCTTAATGTGTATGTTGTGTGAGAGATCGAGATACCTTAAATGCTTCAACTTTCTGATAGAATGTGGCACATTCTTAATGCCGGTTTCATGCAAATCTAACAAGCGCAAGAACTTAAAACTTGAAACAAATGCATCACAAGTTAACTGGTTCCATACAATTTGACTTGAATACCTCTCTTGACATGGCAAAAGAAATGTTCTCATCCTATTTGCTTTGAGCAACAAAGTGGGAATTTGTGTTGATGAGCCTAAATTTAAACCAAATGACGCGTGATGGGTTTTTTCATCCATTTTTTCCTCATTTATGCCAAAAGTGATGCTCTCTATCCCCACTACTGATATTGCCAAATCATGCATGAGGTCATGTATTTTGAATATAGATCCTGTGTCTTCTTGAAAGAATGATCTCCAAAGTAATTCCGTAAAATACTCATGACCAACATCTTCTAAGCATTGGTTTTGACCAGAATGCTTAATGAACCCTTGTGCCATCCATAGCTTAATCATTTTCTCCTTTTCAATTTGATAATCTTTTGGAAATAAACTACAATAAGCAAAACATTGTTTCAAATGTGACGGGAGATGATCATAACTCAATTTAAGTGTTGGTAGGATATCATTTTCTTTTTGATCTAGTTTTGAAAATTCTTTATTCATGAAGGACATCCACTCATATTCAGAGTTTTTAAAGCACAATAGGCTTCCTATAGTCTTTATGGCAAGTGGAATTCCTTTGCACTTTCTAACTATTTCCATTCCAATTTCCTTAATTCTTAAATTTTCTGGTTCTTGTCCTTTTTCAAATGCCTTTTGCTTAAATAAAGACCAAGACTCCTCCTCATTTAAACCCCTTAAAAAGTGTGGTTCCATAGTTTTTGAAATCTTAGCAACCTTCTCCTCACGTGTAGTCACCAATATTCTACTGCCTCTTGCACCACCTAGTAGAGATCCTTTTAATTTATCCCATTTTTCTGCATCATCGTTCCACACATCATCTAATACAAGTAAGTATCTCTTTCCATCTATTTCTTTATGAAGAAGATTTATCAATGTGCTCATTTCAAGTTTTTCTGGTTTCTTACCTTTTGCATATTCTAGGATTTTCTCAACAATCCTTTCTACATCAAAATCGTCTGAGATGCACACCCAAAATTTTTTTTCAAAATGACTATTAACTTCATCATCATTGAATACAAATTGAGCTAAAGTGGTCTTACCTTGTCCTCCGATTCCTACTATAGGAAGTACTGAAACATTCTCTTCAATATTGGAATCCAATAAGCGTTCTATGATCACTTTCATATCAACCTCTCTTCCAATAAAGTCTTTAGCTTCAACACTTACAGAACTATGAGTCTTTCGCATTCTATTATTGACTTGTGTCTCCCTAGGACGTTCCTCTAAGTGGAACTTATTCCTATCTGCTGCAATGGCATCGAGTTTCTCCCTAATAGCCTTAATCTTATGACCCATTTTAAGACCATATGCAAGTTGGTTTGATTTGGAAAAGAAGATGCGTACCTCTTTCGCCTTCTTATTCCGGGTCATCACTTCCCGTCGTAAAACTTCAGTGGAAAAGTCATCCAGCAAGTCATCCGCTTCAAAAAGTGCATCTTTCAGCCTTCCCACCCAATCCTTGATGGCATGGCTCTGCGCCTGCTGCTCCTCTGCATCCTGAAGCACAGATTTGATTGTTGAAACCTTGTTTTTGAGGTTTTCAAGCTCACCATTGACACCCAAGAGCAGTCCAATCTCTTTGAGAGCTAGGTTGCCCAGTTGGCCAATGATTCCTTCAGCTACGTTGAAGAGAGCTCCTTCAGCCATTTCTCAATGAAGGTGAATGAAATGAATCCTTGAAATAGTTAAAGGTAGGTAAGATGAGACCAATGGTTTGTGAGGAGAATGACTTAGGCAGAGTGATCAATATATGCAACAATAATTTGGATGTGACAGTTTAGATGGCTGTATGCCATGTATGACTTTGTCAAAAAAGCATCACATGGGCTGTGGAGCTGGCCTGGCCCTCATATACTTCACACTTCATTCGTATGTTAATATTCAAATTATTTTTTAGCTAAATCACCTAAAAAGTAGTTTATTCTCTTGATTTCATATTTATAAAGACTTTGACTTGTGATCATATGACGCAAAAGTAAAAGATCATAAAAGTGTGACTCGATGGTAGAAGTTCTTATGTTACTTCACTTGGTGGGCGTTTCTAGGAATGTCTCCATCAATGCTAGAGTGATACACGTGGTATTATTCATTAACGTCACATGACATTGGATCTTTAAATCCACACTGAATAACCTCTTTTTTTTTCCAGTAAAAAAAGGGAAGGTTTGCACAAATCATAGTTGAGCGGTGGACTCTAAATAATAAGATTATCTAAAAAATATGTTGCCTTGTTATTTGGCAAGAATTATCATTGTTCTCCCTTTTAGTCATGTAAAGGCTCCTAAAGTCCCTTCGTTTTATTAGTATTATTTCTCCCTTTATCCTTTTCATATTGTGTAATTGAAAAGTATGTGACAGAGAAAAAGGGACCACAAATTTTTCCTTTCACATTGTGTAATTGAAAAGTATGTATCAAAAAGCAAAAGGGGCCACACAATTTTCTTTTTCTCATTATGTAATTGAAAAGTGAGTATCAAAACGCAAAAAAGGACCACAAATTGGTGTAATCTAGTAATAGAGGTTTGTCTTTTAGAGCATTAGCATTGGAGAATGCCAATGCTACTCTATTATATTATTCCAAAAAACTACTTTATCATTATATCATACCATTTTACAATACCTCCAACATCTCAAAACTCTATTTTTATTAAAATATTATTTTTTAATCTTTCTTTATTATTTCTTTCAACTTTCAATTTTTTTCAAACTTAAGCATGATTCCAACAGTCACATTTTCCTGGGGTTTTGAACAGTAATTTTTTTCCCAACGGTCACATTTCTTTCTTGGCCTTTATCATTTATTTTCAGCAAACTTCTTTTTTTTTCCTTTCAAATTCAACAACTATTCCAAACAACCTGCTAAATGTTTTTTTTTTTTTTGATAAAGAACCTGTCAAACATATTGAACTTGCCAATTATTCCAAAAAACTATTCCACATACATACATGTTGAACTTGTCAAACATATTGAACCTGCCAATTATTCCAAACAACTATTCCACATACATACATATTGAACCTGCCAATGAGTCTTTTTGTTTTTTTAGAAATAACTTGCAAAAATATCAATTTACTCAAGCTTGCTAATTTTAAAAATCCACATACATACGTACATATATATATATATATATATATATGCAACCTACCAAATATCAATGTACTCAACCTGCCAACTTAAAAAATCCACATACATATATATATACATGCAACCTGCCAAAAATCAATGTACTCGACTTGTCAACTTTAAAAATCCACATACATATATATAGATGCAATCCACACACATAACTATCAATGTTATCTTTAGAAGACTCATACATATATCAAATTACAATAAAACACCACATACATAACTCACACACTTTAATAAGTTCCTACAACTCCTCTTGTAATTGCCATAAATGCTCAATGAGGTCTGATTGGAGTTGAAAATGATTTTTATGGTCTCAAATACATTGATGGGTTTCAATGAACTCCGTAAATGTATTTGTGTGCTCCCATGAAAGTTGTATGGTAAGATTGTCATCAATTTGCTCATAATCTAATTCCACCGCTTCATTTACATCTCGCTCATCCTCAACGATCATGTTATGAAGAATTACACATGCTTTCATGATGTCTTGAAGTGTTTCACTATGGAAAAATCTCGCAAGTCCATGCACAATTGTGAATCTTGCTTGAAGCACTCCAAATGCACGCTCTACATCCTTCCTATTCGCCTCTTGGGCTTGTGCAAATAATTTTTTTTTATGTCCTCGTGGAGATGGAATTGTTTTAACAAATGTTGACCACTTTGGATATATGCCATCGGCAAGGTAGTATCCCATTGTATACTCATGACCATTGATTGAGTAATTAACTACAGGAGCATGTCCTTGTTCGAGTTCAGAAAATATAGGAGACCGTTCTAATACATTAATGTCATTATTTGACCCAAGTAACCCAAAAAATGCATGCCATATCCAAAGATCAAATGATGCCACTGCTTCTAAAACAATGGTTGGCTCATGAATGTGACCAGAGTACTGACCTTTCCATGCAACCAGACAATTTTTCCATTTTCAATGCATGTAATCAATGCTCCCTAGCATCCCTGGAAATCCACGTCTTTCCCTATTGGCTAAAAGTCTAGTAATGTCTTTGTTGTTTGGGGACCTCAAGTATTCCTTGGAGAAAATATCAACCACTGCTTTAACAAATTTTTTTAGACTTTTCATTGCAGTGGATTCTCCAATCCGCACATACTTATATATAAAATCAGTTGTAACTCCATACGCAAGCATCCTAAGTGTAGCTATTATCTTTTGAAGAGAAGATAAACCCCATTTTTGGCATTATCTATTTTTTGGATAAAGTAAGATTTGTAAGTTTCTACACTAGATTGAATACGAAAAAAAAGAGACTGACTCATCCGAAATCTCTTCCGAAATAAATTAGGAGGATATACTAGTGTGTCGGCAAAGTAGTCGAGATAAAGTCTTTTATGGCCTGCCAAACGATCATGTTCGATATACCGACGACGTTTACATCGTACTATTCTGCCCTTAAGAACTCGCCTTATTATCTCATCCTCGTCTGATTCGTCAAAAAGCAACTGTTTAAAAAGAGAGCGACCCATAGCAGAGACAACCTTGAAGACAACAGTGTTAGGAAATTATCACTATTATTGAATAGGAAAATAATTAATAAGGGTTTAGAGAACATAAACAGTAGTAAACAGCCACATAAACAGCTACCAGAAAAATTAAACACACTTAAATAGCTTAAAACATACTTAAAACAGCCCCATAACAGATTTTGACAAATTCTACCACTGAAACAGACATAAAACAGCCATATAAACATCAGTGAACAACCACATAGACAGCTACTAGAAAAAATTATACACACTTAAATAGCTTAAAACATGCTTAAAACATACATAAAATAGCCCCATAATAGATTTTGACAAATTCTGCCACTAAAACAGACATAAGACAGCCACATTCTGAAAGCAGGATTGAGGGCGCCTATGATTATCAGTGAACAGCCGCATAAAACAGCCCCATAACTCTGATGTCCATAACTCTAATATACAATTACTCATCATTGTTTTTGCCGAAAAAGATTGTTGTACAGAGTAGGCGGGATGAGAGTTAACAGAGAGTTGAGTTGGATTTTTAATTGATGCAGCTGGTTTGGATTGCACCAGCTGAGCTACATATTAAGTGATTGTAGGAACATGCTCCTAGTTACAGATGATATCATTGATGTAGTAGCAAATAGCATTATTCCTTTGCAAGTGGTTTTAGTATGATTAAGTGGGTGGACTTTTTGGTACTGTCTTCCATATATTTTATAAGTGGTGTATATAATTCTGTGTGATATATCTTATATAAATAGTTCTATAAAATATGTTAGATTAGTGTTTGCTGAGAGAGAGAGAGTAGAAAATAGTTTTAGGTTTAATTGATTAGTCCCTACACCACACTTGACGACCAACACAGAGAACCTCAAAATCACTACACCCAAATCATCAAACCCAAACAGCCTACCTCATAAACAGCCAAATGAATTTCATTTTATGCCCCCCACCCCCTACCTTGTATCAACCATCTAGAGTGCTTCTAATCTCACCAAACAACCACACAAACAGCAGTAAACAGCCACATAAACAGCTACCAAACTTAACTATCATAAACAACCAAATAAACACCCTTAAAACAGATACCAGCATGCAAATGACTATCAGAAAAAATTAAATAGAAGTATAAAACTGAAAACAAACTTAAAGTTGGAACAACCAATTGGTAGAAGATACGATATCAAACATAGAAAATAAATAAGTTTTTCATATACGCAAAAATGATATGATTACATAAGTGGCACAACCTACTGCCAATACATAAGTTGGAACAATACACCACATACACTCACACTCACACTCACATAAGTTTCATAAGTTGGTGTATATCTCAATCAGTTACAAAAGGAGAATTAAAGAGTGACTCACACTCACATACACACCATTTTACAATGATGTTTTTCTCTCTCTAAAATTTCTGTACGTTTTTCCTTTTGTATCTAACCAATTATCTAATTGGGCTGGCCTTTTGGGCCTTTCCAATTGGGCTTAAGTATGTGTCTTGGAGTGGGACCAAAAGGGACCAATAAGACACTAGCTCCAATGGGCCTTGAGCTTTTCTGTCAATTCTTGACAAGTCCAAAGTTACCATTAACTATATTTAATACCATTATATAAATATAGTTGCACTCTAGGCCTTATCTACAAATTATATCCCAAGACTTTATTATACATGCAAATCCCTTCATAAAATATTCGTAGTAATACAAAGTCATAAGTGTAGATTGCTACTTTGCAGATTACTACATCTTAATCCTTGAGTACCCGGTTTAATTCTTTTAAGTTATTCATCATATATTTATGAAATCCAATTTCGTAAATATATACTTTAGTAATTTCTTACCAAAGTGGTTAGGCCTAACTCTCTGAATAACAAACCCATTAAACTTATCTCAAGGGAATATTTTATATGTCCGTTAAGAGACTATGAATTCCATTTTGAGAATATATGTTCCATCAACACTAAATGTGGCTGCCCAACATACTGAGGTTTTGACCGTTACTTTAGATATCACTCCTGATATATCAAAGCAACCTACACTTCATGATCAAGTCCATTATTCTCTCAGGATTAAGAGTTCATGCAAATATAAGTCGTGAGATTTATTATTCATTTGACAGTCCTTAGGAGAATAATAAATCTTACAGCAGTCCAGTTCAATATATCTTAACTCTTAAAACATATCAACTAGAAGTCTCCACTTCCATGATCAAGACAAATCATCGTAATTGATATGTTATAGTCTTTGCAGATGAAATGCCCAATTTCATCGCTGACTACGAATTATTGTTCTGAGTTTACAAAGAACTTGTGACTAAATCACATAAATCACATACTATACATCTCATGGATTATGTGATAATGTCTGAATATTCATGTTACAATTATTTCAGATAATAATAATAAAATAACTTTATTTAACACAATATTAAGTCATACATAATGTCATACACAATGTCACACTTAATATCATACATAGCATCATAAAATAGGATTTAAGGGCACTAATCCTAACAATCGCCGCACCAAAGCCTCCCCAATCCCATGCCTTGTGGTGTACGAAAGGATTCGCAGGAAATCCTCAAATTCCTGCTCTCTCAGAAACTCAGCATATCCCTGTTGGGTCCTAGGAGCAAACAACAGCCAAAGAAAGGTGCACCAAGCACCTCGACCTTGGATCTTGTCAGCCCCTTGCATTCAAAATCAAAAGCTATTTGTTAGCACATGCATATAATAGGAATCTGAATGATAAAGGAAGAAATACATCATACCTCTCCCTTTTGCGCCTAAGTGGAAGGATGATCCTTCAGCCTGTGCTAAAGGTGAGTGTCTCTGATGCCTCTGTCTACAACTCCAGTATGAGCATCGACCCTAGCCTGACATGGCGGAAACCTTAGCCTCAAACTATGCCTCCGAGTGCCCAAGTTCGAATGGACCTCTATGTCAATAAGGAGATCCTCAGCTTGCGTCACTCCTCTAGAGGACCCTCTTCCTGTAGCTGGCCTACGCCGTGAAGAAGCCCCACTAGAAACAGTACGGGACTTAGAGGAGACACTAGGCGTCTCGATTGAATGCCGCCTCCTAGAACAGGTCACCATGGGTATATTGTAGGTGTTTTTGGGGTCATCACCCCTACAGTCAAAGTGACTTTACAGAACCCGAGTTGCTTGCTCACCAGCTGAAGTGATCTTATCATCAGAAGAGTCGTCCCTATGGGATGTAGCGTAAATGGGGGCCTTCCCCTGGTCTCCCCTGGAACTAGCCTAAAGAGACATGATCTACAAAACAACCAGAAATTCAAACACAAATGGTGAGCCCATGAAATAAATGGCAATACAAATGAACCAATACTTTTTCCTAAACATGTTATGCAGGTCTATGTCAAGCACATGTTCTCAGAAGAAAGCATATTCTTACATATGATCTATAATGGGTGATAGCGGCCGTGTCATATGCTCGCATTCTACAATGGGAGATAGTAGCTGTGTCGTATGCTCACATTCTACAATGGGTGATAGCGGCTGTGTGGTATGCTCGCATTCTACAATGGGTGATAGTGGCTGTGCCATATGCTCGCATTCTATAGTTGGTGATAGCGGCCATGCCATATGCTCGCATTTAAAGTGGGTGATAGCAGCCATGCCATATGTTCACATTCAACTGTGTGATAGTGGCCGTGCCATATGCTTGCATTCTACAATGGGTGATAGCGGCCATGTTATATGCTCGCATTCAACATTAGGTGATAGCGGCCGTGCCGTATGCTCGTATTCAACAGTGGGTGATAGCGGCCGTGTTGTATGCTCGCATTTACAGTGGGTGATAATGGCCTTATCATATGCTCGCATTCTATAGTGGGTGATTGCAGCAATGTCGTATGCTCGCATTCAACAGTGGGTGATAGCGGCCGGGCCTATGCTCATATTCTACAATGGGAGATATTTACAATGGGTGATAACGACCGTGCCGTATGCTCGCATTCTACAGTGGGTGATTGCAACAATGCCTTATGCTCGTATTCAATAGTGGGTGATAGTGGTAGTGTCGTATGCTCACATTCTACAGTGGGTGATAGTGGTCGTGCTGCATGCTCACATCCCATCTTGAGGTTATAGCGACCATGTCGCACGCCTCACATCAAAGTTATCAAGTTCCTGAAGAAGTTTCGAATTCCTAATCTTCAGTGGGTGATAGCGGCCATGTCGTATGCTCACATCCCATCTTAAGGTTATAGCGACCATGTCGTACGCCTCACATCACAGTTATCAAATTCTTGAAGAAGTTCCAGGTTCGTGCTCCACAGTAGGTGATAGCGGTCGTGCTGTATGCTCACATCTCATCTTGAGGTTATAACGACCATATCCTACGCCTTACATTACACAGCTATCAAGTTCCTAAAAAGTTTCCAAGTTCCTAATCTACAGTGGGTTATAATAGCCATGCCATATGCCCACACCTTATTCCAAGGCTAACTAGCGACCATGCCACGTCTTATCATTTTCACTATTCCCAATTACCAAGTAAGTCCCCTTACCTATGTCCCATATTTTATTTTCAGTATCTAAATTTTTGCATGTTTGCACACCCATATAACACAGACAAAAAGCAAAAAAATATGTGCATTTTCCTAAATATAGCATGGCATAAATCATGATAAAAGAAAAATAATATGCTTTTGAAAATTCCAAAAATAAAATAAGCACAAGCATGCATCCCTAATAGTCTTGTGTTAAGATTAGTGCCCTTAAATCCTATTATATAATGCTATGTATGATATTAAGTTTGACATTGTGTATGACATTATGTATGACTTAATATTGTGTTTAATGAATTTGTTTTATTATTATCTGAAATAATGGTAACATGAATATTCGGACATTATCATTTAGTCTATGAAATGCATAGTATGTGATTTATGTGAAAAGTCACAGAAGATATAAATCACAAGTTCTTTGTAAACTCAGAATTATAGTTCGTAATCGGTGATGAAATTGGGCATTTCATCTGCGAAGACTATAACATATCAACCACGATGATTTGTCTTGATCATGGAAGTGGAGACTTCTGGTTGATGTGTTATGTTTTAAGAGTTAAGACATATAGAATTGGACCGCTGTGAGATTTATTATTTTCCTAAGGACTGTCATATGAATAATAAATCTCACGACTTGTATTTGCATGAACTCTTAATCTTGAGAGAATAATGGACCGAATCATGAGGTGTAGGTTGCTTTGATATATCAGGAGTGAGATCTATAGTAATGGTCAAAACCTCAGCATGTTTGGTAGCCACATTTAATACTGATGGAACATGTATTCTCAAGATGGAATTCATAGTCTCTTAATAGAGATATAAAGTATTCCCTCGAGATAAGTTTAATGAGTTTGTTATTCAGAGAGTTAGGTCTAACCACTTTAGTAAGACTAAAGTATATATTTATGGAATTGGATTTCATAAATATATAATGAATAACATTAAAGGATTAAATCGGGTACTCAAAGATTAAGATGTAGTAATTTACAAAGTGGCAGTCTACATTAATGACTTTGTATTACTATGAATATTTTATGAAGGGGTTGCATGTATAATAAAGTCTTGGGATATAATTTATAGATAAGACCTAGAGTGCAACTATATTTATATAGTGGTATTAAATATAGTTAATGGTAACTTTGGAGTTGTCAAGAGTTAATAGAAAAGCCTAAAGCCCATTGGAGCTAGTGTCTTATTGGTCCCTTTTGGTCCCACTCAAAGCCACACACTTAAGCCCAATTGGCAAGGCCTAAAAGGCCAGCCCAATTAGATAATTGGTTAGATACAAAGGGAAAAATGTACAAAATTTTGTAAGAGAGAAAAACAACATTGTAATGGTGTGGAAGTGAGTGTATGTCACTATCTAACCATCCCTTTGTAACCAATTGAGAGTCCACACTTCTTGGGGCGTTAGTGGAATTAGAGTGAAGATTAAAAGTATTCCTAAGTGCTTCAATCTTTAGTTTTGAAATTCACCACTTCAAGGTACGCTCTCTTGTTCTCAAATTTTGAAATTTACTTAACGGATGTTGTCAATTTCGAATGATGTAGATCCGTTATTTATCCACTACGTTCACATTTATTTCCATCATCTTGCTACTACCATTTTGCAGGAAAAGAAGAGAAGAAGAAAAATAGACACTAACCTCAAGTGTAAAGTAGACTAAAATAACGGAATAAGGTTGAAAAGATAGACCCGTTAAGCTCAAGATCGCTCCAGAGAATTTTTTAGAAGTGAGAAGTGAAAGAAAAGTGAGAAATGAGGTCAAATGAGCCAAAATAGGGCATTTATAGGCCCTGTGCTGCTCGATGCACCTTCTAGGGCCACTAGGTAGGCCCAGCAGTCTTATAAGGACCGCTGGGTAGTGTTGACCTGATCAAACCCCCAAAAAAAAAAAAAAAAAAAAAACATCACTCCTTTCTGCTCTCCCATAGTTCAAAGACGTGCTCGAAAAATATTTCAATAGTAGCTGTAGCAGGTAGATCCAGTCAGGTAAACTTTGGCCCCGATTCATGAACAGTCTCTACACGCAAATTTGGAGGCAACAAAATTCAAAATCACGTTCTTTATCCGACACCTCTTATTGCACTCAAGACGTTAGATAAAAAAAGGGCAGTTATTGATACTATATTTTGTCTGCTCTCAATTTGTGTGCCCAACCCTGAAAGATCCAAAAAGTATTATTTTCTCTCCATGGGGCTGTGAGAACATCCTGAATGACGTGGTGCAACCTGTTTAGACATCGGAGTACCTGAAGTGCCTTTTTTTAGCTAAAATGACTAAAATGCCTTTGGTCTACCCTAGGTTTAACCGAAGGTCAAACAATGTCAAAATTCTCACAAAATAACATTTTTCATAGTTTTACATCAAATCTGATCTTCTCGAAGATTTTTAGTAACTTTAACCAAGTTTAACCTGAAGTCTATCCTAAGTGGGCCCAAAAACTCTATTTTAATCCGGTTGGTAGAACGGGTTGAAACCAATGCCATTGTGAAGATTATCAAATTCTCATTCCAATGCCTATTCATGGGTCAAAATCGGAATTAGGACGGTTGAGATATCATGAAAACCGGTGTAAGGTTGAATTTAATCAACCATTGTGTTGTCTTTATTTCGTGCCAAATTTGCTTGTAATTTAGCAATTAGTAATCCTATATTTAGATGGGAATCATGTAAAGGTAGTGAGTGAGAAATTTTGAAGAAATGCTCAAGATTGTGCAAGGATGTAGAGACTCGTGGTTAGGACTTGCGGGTGACTCGCGACTGGCAAGCCGCCAACTGCAGCACATAAGTGAAGCGTGCAGAGAAGATGAACAGTCACGCCAGCTGGAGCACTATAGGACAAAAATTCTAGCCTAGCCATTCTATTATCTCGTGGCTTGAACTCGCGACTCAGTCAAGTCGCGAGGCCAAGCCACCAACCAGCCTTGTTTTGAAAAACCTGACTCTTCGCATTCCATTCTCACCCTAGTATAAATACCCCTTATACCCATGAAATGTAGAGAGTTTCCAGAGAGAATTTTGAGAGAGAAACCCTAGATAAAAACAAGATTGATTCATCCACAATTTTTACATAGAGACTCTTCAAATTCTTCTACTCTTATCCTTTCCATTGTTACATCCTTGAGAGGTTCTTTCCCAAATTCTTTTCTCACCAAACCCACATCTGTAAGAAGGCTATTTGGTGCTTTGGGAAGCAGTTAGGAAGGGACCAATGGTTATTGGTTGATGCTATAAGTTATAGCGGAATCTAGTAAGCTAAAGAAGATAAAGGTTCGGCGCAATCTCGTTGGAGAAAGAAGCTTGGAGGGCTTAGGTACACTAGGTAGATTAGGCTTAGAGGGTCTTCTGCTGTTCATGTATCCCAACTTCATGATGGAAATAAATGTGAAAGTAGCGGAAAAATAACGGATCTACATCATTCGAAATTGACAACATGCGTTAAGTAAATTTCAGAATTTGAGAACAAGAAAGCGTATCTTGAAGCAGTGAATTTCAAAACCGAAGATTGAAGTACTTAGGAATACTTTTAATCTTCACTCCAATTCCGCTAACGCCCAAGAAGTGTGGACTCTTAATTGGTTACTGATGTATAACAAAAAATCACATCTATGGTTCGTCCAGACGGGTCGTCTAGAGAGTTGTGGTTAGCCAAACATCAGGCCATCTTCAATTCGTCCAAATATCTCGTCCTTGGGATGTTGGGCAATTGATTACTCCAGGGAATCAAATCGAGAGAATCGTCCATGCACAAGGTGCATGGACGACCACACAACGACACAACAAAGAGTCGTCCATGCGCAGAGCACATGGACGACTACGCGAACACTTGGCGAACCTCGTAGCGGTTCATCAACCCGCGTTCATCGCCGCCAATCCCTCCAATGCATGTAACTTCCAACGGCGGTTATGATTTTTTGTAGCCGTTGAGGAGGTTATGTCCGAATTCCAAGATTCTAGGGGAAGTTATTGAACTAGTAACCGCCCTAGAGTACCCTATATAAGGCCCGGTCTTCACTATGCAAAGGTATGAATGTCCTGAGATTTTACATTGGGTAAAGTTGGAACTCCATTAGAAGAGAAAAACTAACTTCATCATCGGAGGGTGTTTGGCCGGCTCACCCCGGTCACCCTTTGACTGCTTTCTCTCTTTGTAAGCCTCCGCTAGCGCTGTAGTCCACCGAAACCGAAGTGTTCAACTAACTGATTCCATACATCATCAGTTGGCGCCGTCTGTGGGAACTATTCTTTGTGAAACGATTTGCGATTTGCTTTTCGTGGGACAAAAGTCGAATGGTTCGGACCAGATCGAGGGTTACTAGCCCAGGCCATCAAGGGAGTAGGGATGCTTCTAGCCATCCCCATCGAAATCACCAATCAGCGCCTGTCACACAGTCGCCTTCCATCCAACACATACAATCCATGGCGGCCGCGATGGCGGAATTAACCCACCAAAACCAAGAGTTAACTAAGGAGATAGAAAGGCAGCGACGAGAAGGGCAAGCTGAGAGACAATCCCAGAGTCGAGGAGATGGAGGAGGAAATGCTGAGCCCGAGATTCAATCAAGAGGCACCACTTCGCGAAGGGTGCCACATCTGGAGAAGGAAATGGATTAGATGAGGAAGGTTATGGATGAGATGAAGGAGAACATGAGAAGGGCAAATCCTGTAGAGGATTTGGTCCACCGAACAGACTCCCTTTTTACTGCTTCCATCAATCGACATCCCTTGGCACCTAAGTTTAAAATGCCTTCCCTAGACTCATACGATGGAGCACGTGATCCCTTCGATCATATCGCTACTTTCAAGACAACAATGCATCTCCAAGGAGTTCCGGACGAGATCATGTGCAGAGCCTTCCCTACCACCCTTAAGGGACCAGCACGTGTATAGTTTAGCAAAATACCCCCGAATTCTGTAAGTTCTTTCGAGGAGTTGAGCAAGTTATTCGTCAATAATTTCATTGGGGGACAAAGACATAAACGTTCCTCGTCTAGTTTGCTGACCATAGAGCAAGGAGAAAATGAGAGTCTGCGTTCCTTCATCACGCGCTTCAATAGGGAAGCCTTGACAGTAGACGAGGTGGACGACAAGCTCCTATTGGCAACCTTCAACAATGGGGTTAACTTTGATTTATTTATTCACAAGTTGTATGAAAAAGAGCCCCAATCCATGGCTGAACTCGTCCATTCAGCCCAAAACTTTATGAACGCAGAAGACGTTATCATAGCTAAGAAGAGGAAGAGAGTTGAGAGAATGGAAGCCAACCCCCCGCGTCATCCTGACCAAGGGCCTTGTCCAAAGAAGGGACGAACGGAAGACAAGAAGGATCGAGACAGGGATAACAGGAAGGCAGGCCCACTAGCACGGAATCAGAATTACACACCCTTGAATGCCCCACTTGATCAAGTGCTCATGCAGATCAAAGATGATCCTTCCTTGAAGTGGCTAGAAAAGATGAAAGGAGATCCTAACAAGCGCAATAAGAATAAATATTGTCATTTCCATAGGGATTATGGGCATGACACGGATGAGTGTTATGACTTGAAACAGCAGATTGAGAATCTCATCAGACAAGGAAAATTGAGGCATTTCGTTGGAAGAGATCATAAAGATGAAAAATTGAAAGCGAAGATGGAAGAATCATCACGGCCCCCACTCGGAGAAATAAGAGTTACCATTGGTGGGACGTCAATGGGGCAATCCTCCAGGGCGAAGAAGACGTACCTCAAAGCGGTGCAGAACGTCCAACTCTCTGGACGACCCCCAAGGACGAAGGAAATAGACGAACCAACCATCACTTTTACGGACGAAAAAGCTGAAAGGATCCATCATCCGCACGACGATGCAATTGTCATTACCCTGCTCATAGCAGATTACAAAACCAGGAGGGTGTTGGTGGATAATGGAAGCTCCGCAGATATATTGTATTATCCCACCTTCCAGCAAATGAGGATTGGACGAGATCAGCTTCGTCCTGCATGTTCGCCACTGATAGGATTTGGTGGAATGAAAGTGCAGCCCGTAGGCACCATTACCTTACCTGTAGTAGTAGGGTCATACCCGCAGCAAATAACCAAAGAAGTAAATTTCCTTGTGGTGGATTGTTCCTCCTCTTAAAATGCCATCATTAGAAGACCAGCTTTGAATAGTTGGAAGGCGGTAACGTCTACCTATCATCTGTCAGTTAAATTCCCTACGGAGTGCGGGGTGGGGCATGCACAAGGAGATCAGTTGGCAACCAGAGAATGTTACCTAGCCATGTTGGCTGTGGACGAGCAAATGCAATCTATGATTATAGAAGAAAGAAAAATTGTTGCAGAACCGACTGAGGTATTGGAAGATGTTTTATTGCAAGAAAATGATAGTGAGAAGTTTACTAGAATTGGGACAAGTATGAAGAAGAAGGCGAAAGAAGACCTCGTCCAGTTCCTAGAGAAGAATGCCGATGTTTTTGCATGGAGTCATGACGATATGCCTGGTATTGATCCAAGTGTAATTACTCATCGGCTGAACATATCCCCCTTATCAAAGCTTATTCGTCAAAAGAAGAGGGTGTTTGCCCCTGAACGAGAGAAGACTATCAAGGAAGAGGTTCAGAAGCTAACTGCAGCACAGTTTATTCACGAAGTCTACTACCCAGATTGGTTGGCAAATGTAGTAATGGTAAAGAAGGCAAACGGCAAGTGGAGGATGTGCGTCGACTTTACTGACTTAAACAAGGCTTGCCCTAAGGATAGTTATCCTTTACCCCGTATTGATCAATTGGTTGATTCTACAGCTGGCCATCAACTGTTGAGCTTCATGGACGCCTTCTCAGGATATAATCAGATAACGATGGACGAGGCAGATCAGGAAAAGACATCTTTCATTACCAGTCAGGGTTTGTTTTGTTACAAGGTGATGCCCTTCGATCTGAAGAACGCAGGGGCAACTTATCAAAGGTTGGTGAATCACATGTTTCGTCCACAGATAGGACGGAATGTGGAAGTGTACGTGGATAATATGCTTGTGAAGAGCTTAGACGAAGGTAGCCACTTGGACGACCTACAGGAAACCTTTGAAACGCTTAGGCGATACAAGATGAAGTTGAACCCAAGTAAATGTGCATTCAGAGTATCGTCGGGAAAGTTCTAGGGTTTATGGTTTCAAAGAGAGGAATTGAGGCAAATCCAGACAAGATCCAAGCCATATTGGATATGGAGCCACCGAAGAACATCAAGGAAGTCCAATCCTTAACTGGACGAGTTGCAGCTCTGAACAAGTTTGTCTCAAAAGCCACCGACAAGTGTTTACCCTTTTTCAAAATCCTCAGGAAGGCGTTTGAATGGACAGACGATTGCCAAAGGGCCTTCCAGGACCTAAAGCAATATCTTACCACAGCCCCGTTGCTAAGTCCATCCGTGCTAGGAGAAGAACTATATTTGTATTTAGCAGTGTCCCCACATGCCGTAAGTTCAGCGTCGATCAGAGAGGAAGAAAAGGTACAGAAGCCTGTGTATTATACTAGCCGGGCACTGAGAGGAGCAGAAGGAAGGTACCCATTGATAGAAAAATTAGCCTTCACGCTAATAACAACCTCAAGGAAGTTGAAACACTACTTTCAAAGTCATGTCATCAATGTCATGACTGATCATCCACTCAAGAAGGCAATGAACAAACTTGAAGCTGCAGGACGATTAATTCAGTAAGCAGTTGAGCTTAGTGAGTTTGATGTTCGGTACCAACCGAGGAATGCAATAAAAGCTCAAGCCCTGGCAGATTTTATTGCAGAATTCACTCCAAGTTATGAGGACTTAGATGGGAAAGAAGATAGTGGAAGATGGGTCGTCCACGTAGATGGATCGTCTACGCTGCATATAGGAGGCATAGGAGTTGTTTTGCAGTCACCAAAAGGAGACAAGCTGAAGTGCAAGGTTCACTTGCAATACCAAACTACTAATAATGAAGTAGAATATGAAGCCCTTCTTAAAGGGTTGGAGTTGGCCAAATCTGTAGAAGCGGGCTCAGTACTCGTCTTGGGAGACTCACAGCTGGTCATAGGCCAAGTAAATGGGACGTGTGAAGCCAAGGAAGATAGAATGAAAAAATATTTGAAGAAAGTATTATGCCTTGCAAAGAAATTTAGGGAAGCTAACTTTGTATAAATCCCAAGGGAAGAGAACATGGAAGCGAACACTCTAGCGAAGGAAGCCTCTGCCAATGAAGCAATGGACAAGTTTGATGAAATACGATACATGCCCAGCATAGATCTCCCAGAAATGTTGCAAATAGAAGATGAGGAGAATTGGATGACCCCAATAGTATCATACCTGAGGGACGGAAGGCTCCCAAAAGGGAAGGACGAACCCCGAAAGCTCAAGGTTAGATCGGCTAGGTACATCCTCATGGACGAGGTGCTTTACAAAAGAGGTTTTTCACAACCATACCTAAGGTGTTTGGCCCCAGACGAGACGAATTATTTACTAAGAGAAGTTCATGAAGGAGCGTGTGGTAACCACTCGGGGGCCAGATCATTCGTCCACAAGGTCATCCGTGCAGGGTATTATTGGCCAACCATCCAAGCTGACGCTAAGGCGTATGTTAAGGTATGTGATCAATGCCAACAATTCAGCAATATTCCTAGGCAACCATCTGAATACCTTACCCCAATGATGGCCCCTTGGCCTTTTGCACAATGGGGTTTAGATATTTTGGGTCCCTTCCCAATTGGAACTAGACAAATGAAGTTTTTGGTGGTGGGGATAGATTATTTCACTAAATGGGTGGAAGCTGAACCCTTAGTGAAAATCACGCAGCAAAATGTCAAAAACTTTGTTTAGAAGAGCATTGTATGCAGATTTGGAGTACCAAGGGTGTTAGTGTCCGACAACAGACGACAGTTTGATAATACACCCTTCAGAGAATTTTGTGAACAACTCGGGATCAAAAATCACTACTCCTCACCCTCCCACCCACAGGCCAACGGGCAAGCAGAAGTAGCAAACCGATCCTTGTTAAAAATTATCAAGACTCGGCTTGAGGGGGTAAAGGGAGTATGGCCGGACGAATTACCAGGTGTTTTGTGGGCTTATAGAACAACAGTGAGGACTCCCACAGGAGAGACTCCTTTCAAGTTAGCGTATGGGAGCGAAGCAGTCATGCCCGCAGAAGTGCATATGGCCAGCCATAGGGTGATGAAGTATCAAGATGAAGAGAATAATGAACAGATTCGTCTTAATCTCGACCTCATAGACGAGGTAAGGATGGACGTGGAGCAAAGAGTAGCAAGGTACAAAAATCACATGGCGAGACAGCATGACGCCATGGTGAAACCTAGGCGCTTCAACATTGGGGATCTCGTCCTGAAGAAGGTTTCTTTGGCCACCAAGAATCCGGCCCACGGAAAACTGGGACCAAACTGGGAAGGACCTTACAGAGTTATCAACTCCAAGAGACAAGGATCCTACTATCTGGAAGCCCTGGATGGACGAAAGTTAGAGCACCCGTGGAATGTTGAACACCTAAAGAGGTACTATCAATGAAAGGTGATCATGGACGAGCCATGAGATGGACGAGATCCTTGGACGTTTTAAGTAATGTGTTTAAATATTATTTTCCAGTGTGCTTATTACTATTATGTTTTAAGTGGATAAGTATTTTATGCTGCTTATGGACGAAGTTATGTTGTATTATGTATTTTTAATTCCCTAAAAGCACAAGCTCTCAAGCATTTGCCGTGATTGTGGACGAATGATTATATAGTATGGATTTCTGAAAATGATGCGTTTTAAATATGTGTATGATTGTATGGGAATCCCCTATTTTCTATGATTCAAAATGATCCACGGAAGGCAAAAGGCCAAAGACAAGTAAAATCCTTGGACGCAAGGAAATATCGTCTAAAAACTTTCCTTTAGAGAAGGATAAAGCAAGAAAAATAAACGAAGGTATGTCCGTCTAAGCTCAAGACGAGACAAACCTAAAGAGCAATCGTCTACACTATGGACGAACAATGTGCGTGTGAAAACACCATGGGCCCATAGATGAATCTAGCCAACTTAACAATCCAGTCCATGGACGAGAATTTGTTGGGAAACTTTTATTAAGGACGAATAAATAATCGTCCTAAATTTGAGTAACAATTAAGTCTGGCAAAAGGACATCGTTCATGGACGAACATTACTTAATGAACATTTCATAATGTTATACACGAAGGAATTCGTCCATATGTTCAAGACGAGATAAAACATCCACAAGGAAAATCCCACAACAGCCAAAAATGGTATGGACGATATAAATGAAATTTTGTTCACAAAACTTAAGGAATATTCAAGCACAAGGAACAATGAAAAGGAAAAGCATTCATACATTCATATAAAATTCATAGGGTGGACAACCACCGTCTAAAAACCCTTAAAGAGTAATGAGTGCCTGTTCATAAAACTCGTCCATAAACTTGGACGAAGAAATTGTACTTAAATAGAATTTTTTTTTAGAAAAAGGTAAAAGTAAAAGCCCAAAACACTAGGGCACTTTAAACAAAAAACATAAAACTTTCTGGATGAATTCAATTCACTGAGTTCTTCGGATCGTCTTAGTTCACCTCGTTAGTGGCATCGTCCTCCACATTCACATCCTCAGAGCCCGTCATAAGCAAGGAACTTTCTGTGGCTTGAGGAATCTTAAATGCATCAAAGTTCAAGTCAGGGAATGCGTCCTTGGCATCAGCACGGAAGTCCTCATACCCAGCAGCGTAATGGCTGTCTAAACGATTCTTGTATTCGCTAGACTTCTTGAAGGCTGATATGGCTTCTTCACGTGCCTTCTCCAAGGACGAATTAAACTCTGAAACTTGTCCCTCCAAGTAGGCGATGCGAGTATCTTTTTCAACAGCATCTGCCTTAAGTTCCTCAACCTTGTCTTTCAATCTCGTCTCAGTTCCTAGCAAACGGTTGATTTCATCCGTCAGCCTGATCACCTCCCCCTTTTTCAGCAAGACTTCATTGCCTAACTCTTTAGCCTTCTCATTTGTCGTCTTGGCCTCCTCAGCTAGTTCCTTGGCCTGGCACGTCGCTGTATAAAACTTTGACATAGCCTGTGCAGGGACGAATAAGAGTTAGCCCGATATATATATATATATATATTAAAAAAAAAAAAAGCGCAAAGCACAAGGACGAGTTAAAGTCTACCTTAAAGAGGTTGTGGATGCCAGAACGTTCAAATTCTTTCACTGACATCTTGTAACATTCGTTAACCTCATTGTCAGTGATGATCCCTTTGAACGTCCTCCATGCATACCCCTCGTCCAGCACCAAGTTAGAAGGACGATCTGATTGCTCTGACGGATGAGGCTTCCTAGAAGTCTTGGTTGAAGGTGCAGGGTCAGTCTGAACAGGATGAACTATTTGGACGGGCTCCACATCGGTAGGAGACTCATCCAAATTCACTGTGGGGGGAGGAGTGAATTTAGGGACCTTGGGAAGAGGAGTCTGAGTGGTTTTTGATTTTTTAGGACCTCGATGACTAGGAAGGTCGTCCAGGTCCACGGAACTTGAAATCTTCTTGGACTTCCTCTTCCCAGGTTGGACGGTAGCCTTCTGGATGATTGGAGGTGGAGGAGCATCCTCGTCCCCACTAGTTACTGTTTTTTCTCTATTCTCTCTCATTGTAAATATTCCTACAATGAAGGAAGTCAGTTAATAAAAAATAAGCAATGTTAATAATGAATATGGAAATGGAAGAAGCTGGACGATACTTACTCTTACGCGTAGTTTCTTCGTGGCTTAAATTCTCAGCAGTTGGTTCTGGACCAAGACCCCACGTGGCTAAACTGCTAAGAGTCACTAAATCGTGGAAGGTCCTTCTAGGGAAGGCACGTACATGATCAATTTGTTCTAAGAAAGTTTTGTTTAAACGTGGACGAGTAACAGCCGCACCAACAAAAGAAAAGTGGTTAGACGAATGAGAGATAGAGAATATAAGTAACAAAGTGAATCACATGAAAAGAAAACATACCCTCAGGACGAAGGCGACCTATGGGGCTGGTAAAAGGAGGGAAGGGGGCATTACTAACATCTGTTGGGTCCCCAGCCCAGTTACCAGAAATGATAAAAAATTCTTGTTTCCAGAGTCTATCAAACGAGCTACGGCCCTTTATTAAGCTATAGGGAGAGCCTCTGGACGAGAACTGGTAAAAACCAACTGACTGTTTTATTTCTGAGGGCTTATAACAGTAGAGGAACTCGTCCACTGTTATAGGATGATCCCCTTCCAGTGCCTCACGCCATAACACTTGCATGGCGACTATTGTCCTCCAACCATTGGGATTAAGTTGATTGGGACCAATACCTAACCTATGGAAGAGACCTTTACAAAAGGAATTGAGGGGAAACCTTAGACCGGCTAAGAGATAAGACAAGTAAACCCCCAAACCAGAAGAAGGTGAACAGCACCATTCTCCTTCCCTAGGCAGACGAGGTTTAAACTCGGTAGGAATTTGATATCTATCTACTAATGTTTTTAACTTATGAGCGTCCAAAGTGGATGCTACCTCAGGTGCACAGCTATATATAATGTTTTCTTCCTCCTCTTTGTCCTGAGAAGGGCTGGGTGGCACTCTGGATGAGCTAGCCCCAGTTCTAGAAGCCATCCTACATTGCATTTCCTGAAATTCTTCTAAGGAAATGCCAGGCACCCCAGACGAATACTGCTCATCCGAGGAACTGCTACTTAAACTAGTACTACTCTTACCACTCTCATAGCTTCCAGATGAAACGTCCTGATACTCATCTATTTCTCTCTCTATACTACTGGACAAAGACATAACTAAAGTAAAGGTCAAGATGAAAACCTAAAAAGAAGAGGAAGTACCTGAGAACTAGGACGAAACGCTAGACGAGATTCTTGGACGAGATAGCAAAAGGAAGTTTATAAGAAAGGTGAAGGGCAAGAAAGAGAATATGCCAATTTATAGGGCCTAGAAGTGTGGTCAGCGAAGCGACACCACCCACTGAGAAAATGACACGTGGCAATCGTGTGGGGAAATGCAATCGATTTAATTGCTCAACGAATTAAACCGTGACACATGGCCACATAAATGGGATAAAATCCCCATAATGTCCCTGGACGACGCCCTGGACAAGGGGGCAACTGATGTATAACAAAAAATCACATCTATGGTTCGTCTAGATGGGTCGTCCAGAGAGTTGCAGTTAGCCAAACATCAGGCCATCTTCAATTCGTCCAAATATCTTGTCCTTAGGATGTTGGGCAATTGATTACTCCAGGGAATCAAATCGAGAGAATCGTCCATGCACAAGGTGCATGGACGACCACACAACAACAGCATGGATGACCACACAACGACACAACAAAGAGTCGTCCATACGCAGAGCACATGGACGACTACGCAAACACTTGGCGAACCTCATAACAGTTCATCAACCCACGTTCATTGCCGCCAATCCCTCCAATGCATGTAACTTCCAACGGCGGTTATGATTTTTTGTAGCCGTTGAGGAGGTTATGTTCAAATTCCAAGATTCTGGGGGAAGTTATTGAACTAGTAACCGCCCTAAAGTACCCTATATAAGGCCCGGTCTTCACCATGCAAAGGTATGAATGTCCTGAGATTTTACATTGGGTAAAGTTGGAACTCCATTAGAAGAGAAAAACTAACTTCATCATCGGAGGGTGTTTGGCCGGCTCACCCCGGTCACCCTTTGACTGCTTTCTCTCTTTGTAGGCCTCCGCTAGCGCTGTAGTCCACCGAAGCCGAAGTGTTCAACTAACTGATTCCATACATCATCAGTTACAAAGGGATGGTTAGATAGTGACATACACTCACCTCCACACCATTGCAATGTTGTTTTTTTCACTTACAAAATTTTGTATGTTTTTCCCTTTGTATCTAACCAATTATCTAATTGGGATGGCCTTTTGAGCCTTTCCAATTAGGCTTAAGTGTGTGGCTTGGAGTGGGACCAAAAGGGACCAATAAGACACTAGCTCCAATGGGTTATGGGCTTTTCTATCAACTTTTGACAAGTCTAAAGTTACCATTAACTATATTTAATACCACTATATAAATATAGTTGCACTCTAGGCCTTATTTATAAATTATGTTCTAAGACTTTATTATACATACAACCCCTTCATAAAATATTCGTAGTAATACAAAGTCATTAACGTAGACTGCCACTTTGTAAATTACTACATCTTAATCCTTGAGTACCAGGTTTAATCCTTTAATGTTATTCATTATATATTTATAAAATCCATTTCCATAAATATATACTTTAGTAAGACTAAAGTGGTTAGGCCCAACTCTCTGAATAACAAACTCATTAAACTTATCTCAAGGGAATACTTTATATCTCCGTTAAGAGACTATGAATTCTATCTTGAGAATACATGTTCCATCAACACTAAATGTAGCTACCCAACATACTGAGGTTTTGACCATTACTATAGATCTCACTCTTGATATATCAAAGCAACCTACACCTCATGATCAGGTCCATTATTCTCTCAGGATTAAGAGTTCATGCAAATACAAGTCGTGAGATTTATTATTCATATGACAGTCCTTTGGAAAATAATAAATCTCACAGCGGTCCAGTTGAATATGTCTTAACTCTTAAAACATATTAACACATCAACCAGAAGTCTCCACTTCCATGATCAACACAAATCATCGTGGTTGATATGTTATAGTCTTCAAAGATGAAATGCCCAATTTCATCACCGACTACGAACTATAATTCTGAGTTTACAAAGAACATGTGATTTATATCTTCTGTGACTTTTCACATAAATCACATATTATGCATCTCATGGACTAAATGATAATGTCCGAATATTCATGTTACCATTATTTCAGATAATAATAAAACAAATTCATTAAACACAATATTAAGTCATACATAATGTCATACACAATGTCAAAGTTAATATCATACATAGCATCATACAATAGGATTTAAGGGCACTAATCTTAACATTCTCCCACTTGCCCTAAAGACTATGGTGCACTAATCTAACTCCCATTCTTTCCAAATGTGACTCGAAAGTCCTCTGAGACAAAGCTTTCGTAAATGGATCTGCTAGATTATTTGCACTTTCAATCTTTGCTACCAGTACATCTCCATGAGCAATAATATCTCGAATGATATGGTACTTCTTCTCAATGTGCTTTCCTTTCTTATGATTCCTTGGATCTTTAGATTGTTCAACTACTCCACTGTTGTCACAAAACAATGTGATTGGAACTTACTCCATTGTCATTACACCAAGCTCAAAAAGGAATTTCTTAAGCCATACAGCTTCCTTTATTGCCTCATAAGCAGTAACATATTCTGCTTCCATGTTAGAGTCTGCAATACAAGATTGCTTAATACTTCACCAACTTATGGTTCCACTTCTCAAGGTGAAAACACATCCTGAAGTGGATTTTCTGAAATCTAGATTAGATTGAAAATCTGAATCTGTATAGCCAATAGGTATCAAATCCTCACTTCGGTAAACAAGCATATAATCTCTTGTTCTCCATAGATACTTGAGAATATGCTTTACAGCTTGCCAATGTTTTGGTCATGGATTGGATTGATATTGACTGACCATGCCAACTGAATAACAGAGTACAAAGCATGGCATACATGAGACTTCCCACTGCAGAAGCATAAGGAACTTGTCTAATCATATTTTCTTCCTCTTGAGTCTTAGGCCTTAGGCCTTTGGTCATCAGATAGAGGAACTCCATGTCTGAAAGGAAGTAATCCTTTCTTGGAGTTTTGCATGCTAAACCGCTCTAGAACCTTATCTATATATCCAGCTTATGATAAGCCTAACATCTTATTCTTGCGATCTCGCCAAAGCTTGATCCCTTGAATAAAGTTAGTCTCACCCAAGTCCTTCATATCAAATTGGCTTGACAACCAAACTTTTACTGATGACATTACCCCTACATCATTTCCAATAAGTAGAATATCATCAACATAAAGCACTAGGAACGTTACTACTTTATCACATTGTCTTTTGTACACATGGTTCATCAAGATTTTGCTTAAAACCAAATGACTTGATTGCTTGATCAAATCTGATGTTCCATGACCTAGATGCTTGCTTAAGTCCATAAATGGACCTTTTCAACTTGCATACCATATGCTTTTAGTTCTTTGCTATGAAACCTTCTGGTTGCATCATATAGATTTCCTCTTTAAGATTGCCATTGAGAAATGCAGTCTTGACATCCATTTGCCAAATCTCATAATCATAATGAGTAGCAATGGATAAGAGAATTCTGATAGATTTAAGCATTGCTACTGGAGAAAAGGTTTCATCATAATCAATACCTTCTTTTTGTGTATACCCTTTCGCCACTAACCTTACTTTAAAGGTTTCAACCTTTCCATCTATCTCTCTCTTCCTCTTGTAAACCCATTTGCAGCCAATAGGTTTAATGCCATTAGGCGCCTCTACAAGATCCCAAACTTGATTGGAATACATGGAATCTAATTTAGATTTCATAGCTTGGACCCAATGATGTGCATCTATATCATTCATTGCCTCTTCATAAGTGTAGGGATCCGATTTAGCCTCTTCTGAGATAGCTCCATAAGTTTCTCCTAAACCAATGAATCTTATAGGAGGCCGAACAATTCTCCCACTACGACGAGGCACTTGTGTACTAAACATGTCATGAGTAGTATCTTGTGGTGTATCTAATACAGCCACATCATCCCTAGTTTCATCCATTGATTGTTCATTTACAGGTTCATTCATTTCAGCCAACACAACTCTACTTCTAAGAGTAAAATTATTCATATAGTCATTTTCCAAGAATTTAGCATTTGTACTAACAAAAACTTTGTTATCTTTATGACTATAGAATAAGGATAACCTACAAGCAAACACACTTCTGATTTTGGTTCCAATTTATCAGGTTTCCCTTTTAACACATGTGCAGGACAACCTCAAATGTGGAGATATTTCATACTAGACTTACGCCCACTCCACAATTCCATGGGTGTTTTGGGAACAGATTTTGATGGGACTAAATTCAAAAGATGTATTGCTGTGTTTAAGGCATAACTCTAAAAAGAAATCGGTAAAGTTGAGTAACTCATCATGGACCTAACTATTTCTAAAAGAGTCCTATTCCTTCTTTCTACTACACCATTATGTTGGGGAGTTCTAGGTGCAGCCAATTGGGATACAATCCCATTTTAAGTTAAGAAATCCTTGAAAACCCCAAGAAGGTATTCACCACCACGATCAGATCGAATGGCTTTTATGCATTTACCCAATTGATTCTCTATTTCAGCCCTAAACTCTTTGAACTTTTCAAAAGCTTCAGACTTCCGTCTCATTAGGTACACATAACCATATGTTGAGTAATCATCGGTAAAAGTGATGAAATACTCATAATCTCCTTTTTGCTTAGATTCACATATGACCATATACATCAGAATGCACTAGCTCTTGCAAATCTTGAGCTCTTCTACCTTTTGCATTAAAAGGTCGTTTGGTCATTTTACCTTCCAAAAAAGATTCACAAACTGGAAATTCATCAAAGTCCATGGGCTCTAAGAGTCCATCTTTAATTAGTCTTTGAATTCTATTTGAATTAATATGACCCAAACGCAAGTGCCAAAGATATGCATCACTAGTAGAAGGAAACTTTCTCTTTAATGATTTTACATGAGAGTTATTATCTAATTCAGAATTATATAATTCATGCTTATCAGGAGTTAAAATATAAAGACCATCCACAATATTGCCAGAACAGATAAACACTTTATCCTTCTTTATTACAACATTGTCTTTCAAGATAACACAATATCCATGTTTACCTAAGTAAGTAGCAGAAATTAAATTCATACGAACATTAGGTACATACAAACAGTCTTCCAATACTAAAACTCTTGACTTAAAACATAAATTAAATACTCCGACAGCTACAACCGGAATCTTGCTTCCATCTGCCAAAGTAAGAAATAACTCCCCTTCTCTAAGCTTTCTGGTCTCTTGGAACCACTGCAAAGAATTGCAGATATGATTAGTACAACCTGAATCCACACACCAGGAATCCGTGGGATTTTGTACCAAATATATTTCAAGAAGGAATGTATTAATCATACCTTTATTCTTGGCAGTCTTGAATTTTGGACAATTTCTCTTCCAATGTCCTTTCTCACCACAATGGAAACACTTTCCTTTGATCTTCTTTCCTTTATCAGCAACCCTTAAGGCAATTTGTTTACCTTCTTGCTTGGTGAATTCCTTCTTCTTCTTCTTTTTCTTACCCTTACCTTTTGACTTAGATTGAGAAGTAGAAGTTTCACCAACATTGGCTTCAACATTGGAAGTACCAAGAATGCCTTCTGCCGCTACCAATTCATTCATTGATTCAGACAAGGTATAAATCTTTTTTTTCATATTATAGTTAAGTTTGAATTCCTTGAATGATTTTGGTAGCGACTGTGGTATCATATCCACTTAGGATTCTCCATCAATATCAGCACCTAAAACTTTCAATGTATTCAAATTAGAGATCATTGTAAGACAATGCTCCATCACTGAAGTACCTTCAGTCATTTTAGTATTATAAATTTGCCTCATGGTCTCTTGCCTTGCAGAATGACCTTGCTCACCAAACATCTCTTTCAGACTTAGCATGATGTCTGAAGCTAATTCTACATCCTACATTTGATGCTGTAGAACATTTGAGATAGATGCTAGGATGAAGCACTTGGCAATCTCATTAGATTTCTGCCAACGATCATATAGTTGTTTTTCCTCAGGAGGAGCATCTAATGAAGGAAAGCTGGGACATGGTTTAGTAAGAACATACTTATACTTTTCAGCAATAAGAACAATGTCCAAATTTCTTTTCCAGTCAACATAGTTGGATCCAGTCAGTTTGTTTGGATTAAGAATAGTAACAAGTGGGCTAAATGATGCCATGTTCTAAATCTGAAAACAATAAACATGAATATAATCAACAAACTTGACATTATCTATTTAGCATATAAACATATAGTATGGAACCTTAATAAAACCATAATATAATATATGCAACGACAACCCAATCCCGCAATTAATATTCCTCGGAAGCGAGGTCATACCAATCACTATGATTAGGCGAGAAACATTCTCATTATTAATGCTATCATGGTAACTCTTACCAAACAAAAATAATTTGTCGTTTTCCCTTCAGCCTCTAAGTAATAATGACATAGCTCTGAAGGGAGGTTAACATTACACTTATTCTAGTGTACACCATTGCCTAGAATCAATGTGAATAACCAAGTAACTCCACGGAAGCGTGGTCGTTCTCAATGTTAAAACACTTTTCATCTATCTTTAAGAAGTTTAACCTGTAGTACCATGAATCAAACACCCTCCAAAGGGAGCAAGGCATATACGCCAAGGCGAGGTGCTTAATCACACTACTTTAAACTGACAATAGAGACCGTGAGATGCAACCCTTGTATCTCTCTCCCACTAGATGTTTTAAAATAAAGGTTTTTAATTTTGAAACATGCATAATCTAATTACACATAGTCTTAGTACTTTTACATGTGAAAACATTTAGAAAAAAAATTCTGATTTTCTTTCTTTCGATCGATCGAAAAAAATTAAAGAATTCGATCTTGACCTCCTGACTTGTTCAATTGATACTCGATCGACTCTCGATCAATCGAAAAACAAATTCGTTCGATCGGCTAACAATCGAAAATCAATTTATTTAAAAAGTCTGATCACTGTTTCACTCGATCGATCGAAAGTGATTTTTGATCGATCGAAAATAGCAAAACTCGAATTTTCAGAAATTTTTTAAGGCAATTTTCTTCGTTTTTCAAGAACAAACATTCAACATATGAACATTACAGATGGTGATTGATGTCAAAACTGAATTCTATTGATGCTATAGCCTTAAAATTCAATTTAACATACTTAAATTTAAATTTAAACAACATCAATTTCAGTTTTCATCAAATCATAGTTTCAACAATACGCAGAAAATTAAAACATAATCTTCTAACAATATGAAACTATCATCTCTAATTCTAAAATTCACAAAACATGTTATACAATTCGAAATTGATGACCGCTCTGATACCATTTGATGGAAATAAATGTGAAAGCAGTGGAAAAATAACGGATCTACATCATTTGAAATTGACAACATGCGTTAAGTAAATTTCAGAATTTGAGAACAAGAGAGCATACCTTGAAGCGCTGAATTTCAAAACCGAAGATTGAAGCACTTAGGAATACTTTTAATCTTCACTCCAATTCCACTAACGCCTAAGAAGTGTGGACTCTCAATTGGTTATAAGGGATGGTTAGATAGTGACTTACACTTACTTCTACACCATTACAATGTCTTTTTTTTCACTTACAAAATTCTGTACATTTTTCCCATTGTATCTAACCAATTATCTAATTGGGCTGGCCTTTTGGGCCTTTCCAATTGGGCTTAAGTGTGTGGCTTGAAGTGGGACCAAAATGGACCAATAAGACACTAGCTCCAATGAGCTTTGGGCTTTTCTGTCAACTCTTGACAAGTTCAAAGTTACCATTAACTATATTTAATACCACTATATAAATATAGTTGCACTCTAGGCCTTATCTATAAATTATATCCTAAGACTTTATTATACAAAGTCATTAATGTCGACTGCCACTTTGTAAATTACTACATCTTAATCATTGAGTACCTAGTTTAATCCTTTAATGTTATTCATTATATATTTATGAAATCCAATTCCATAAATATATACTTTAGTCTTACTAAAGTGGTTAGGCCTAACTCTCTGAATGACAAACTCATTAAACTTATCTCAAGGGAATACTTTATATCTCCGTTAAGAGACTATGAATTCCATCTTGAGAATACATGTTCCATCAACACTAAATGTGGCTGCCCAACATACTGAGGTTTTAACCATTATTATAGATCTCACTCCTGATATATCAAAGCAACCTATACCTCATGATCAGGTCCATTTTTCTCTCAGGATTAAGAGTTCATGCAAATACAAGTCGTGAGATTTATTATTCATATGACAGTCCTTAGGAAAATAATAAATCTCACAGCGGTCCAGTTGAATATGTCTTAACTCTTAAAACATATTAACACATCAACCAGAAGTCTCCACTTCCATGATCAAGACAAATCATCGTGGTTGATATGTTATAGTCTTAGCAAATGAAATGCCCAATTTCATCACCGACTACGAACTATAATTTTGAGTTTACAAATAACTTGTGATTTATATCTTCTGTGACTTTTCACATAAATCACATACTATGCATCTCATGGACTAAATGATAATGTCCAAATATTCATGTTACCACTATTTCAGATAATAATAAAACAAATTCATTAAACACAATATTAAGTCATACACAATGTCAAACTTAATATCATACAGAGTATCATACAATAGGATTTAAGGGCACTAATTTTAACACTTCATTCTTTAGTGGATTATTGACTGCTTGGAGGGCGGCGGAGAGGTTTTACGCCAAGGGCTTCGGTTTCTTCTTCGATGACACATCGTTGTGTTGTCCTTGTGTTTGCATCTCTCTTCTCTTAATCTTTGCCATTTAATTTCTGCTGTAGATGTGATTTTATTTGGTTTAGATTGTTTATCAATACTGGTATAAGCTTATGATCATTTTTCTACACATACATTGTTTGATATAAAGTTTGAATTGGTAATTTGTAAATTGGGGGTCTAAACGTTCATAGTGGTTTATACACTATTTGAACATTCAACCGGGATGACACACCGATCGATGCACCATTAACATTCGAGAGCCATAACTTTCGATCCGATCGTTGGATTTTCAAGGTCCATACCATTTTAGAAATAGGGAGTCAAGATCTTTCCAATGGTGTCAAGATCAACCCAATTAGAGGAGGTTTAAGGTTGGCGGCCCTACAAGGGCCACTGCCTCGAAAAGCATGCCGGGGCTATAAATAGCCCCAAGCATCCCTTAGATCGAGTAGACCATTTTTTTTTTGTGCAAATTTTTGCTCTTTGCATGGTTTTTCTACACATATTTATCTCTTCCAAACACCAAAAAACACACAAAAAACCCCCCAAAAACATATCAAAAGTTCTTGACTCTTCTCTCTTCACCAAAAACACAAGGTATTGTTCTTATACCTAATCATCTTTTCCTTGGTTTTACTCTTGGGATTTAGGGCTTAAGGGTGTGGATGAAGCTTTTTTAGCTATCATTTACACCCCTAACCTTCTAAATCTTTTCCTAACATTTATTTTTCTCTTTTGCCTTAATAACATGATTTTTTGCTTTCTCTAGCATGTTTTTTGCCTTATTTGTGTTTCTAGCTTAAATCTCTTTGCTTTTATGTTTTTTTCCATGTTTCCATGGACACCACCTTTTGTTTGCTTTCTTGCTTGTTTACTTGCCATGCTTATCATGCTTATCTGCTTTATGCCTTTTCATATGCTCTTTACATCTTTTCCTTCCATTACTTGTCTACTGGTTTCTTGTCTTTGCCTTTGCATGTACACACATTAAGTGCGGATGCTTGGAGCTAGGGTACAGTCTCCCAATCGCAAGAAAAAAGGGCATAAATGCAGGCATGTAGATATAAGCCAAGTGGCATGTTCAGCAGATTTAGGAGTTTAGCCTTTCCTTTTTGGTTATGTACTCTTTTAAACCCCCTTCCTCCTCCCTCATTTCTCTCTTAGATAGGTTATATTAGGTATATCATGCTGTGTACCATTCGTCCTCATCTCTAGAATATGGCGACCCCTCTTTACTTTCCTGCACCTATATTTTGGGCCATGCTTTAGGGATGTAAGCATTTACTTTCCTACTTTGTGTGATAGTATTGTGCATGATGTATGTATATATATACCTGTTCACCTCCTTTTGGTGTGATTGTCACAACCCATGTCACCTAAGGCAAAGCGATGCTTAATTTCCACCGTGAAAGTATGGTGACACATTGCTAGATTTTCGCCATGGAAATTTGGTACTTTGTCAAAATGCCTTAGGAAAGCATAGATTGGGATGACACCTATTCAAAAGTGTTAGGTCACAATTCGAATGACCCCTTGTGATAAACCCTAATTAATTAATTAATTAGCCAAGTTGTTAATTAATCAATTAAGCATGCAATTTCTTGGAAGCACAAACAAATCACCAAATACTAAATATGCAGCGGAAAATAAATAACACGGTGATTTGTTTATGAATGGGGAAAACCCTAACGGCAAAAACCCCACCGGGTGATTTTCAGGTCACCACTCCCGAAACTCCACTATTATCAAATCAAGCGGTTACAAGAAAGGAATCCCAAGTACCTTACCAACCTACAGTTGAACCCTTACCCCAATACCCAATTGGACTTGATCTGTAGTGACAATTTCCACCTTTGTTGCACGGCTCCCAAGTACGTGACTAACCAATGCGCGAATCCCAATACGCGACTTCAGAACACCAACTTGAGGAAGAATGGTTGGCTGCAAAGTTCTTCAGTTCATCCACGTGATGAATAGCAGGAAGATGCTTGGTTACAAAACCCTATGGTGCAAAGACACAGCAACTTCTTGATGAAGGATGAACTAGGTCAAGAACTTCGTCTGTTGAGCACAACTTGCATAAACAGAGATTGCTCAATGATAATGCAACTTATGTCCCTCAAAACGGCTCTTAAAATAATCCTTTTATATGTTTAGGGTTAGAAGAAAAGAAGCCCCAAAAACACATTCACGGATCCCAAGAAAATCAGATTGGAATTCTGACTTTTTAATTCTCGACAGATAGCAGGTGTCGAGAGGTGTCGAGCTTTAAAAATTCTGCACTTCAACTTGTTTATTCTTGGACAGACTTGATGACTTCAACACTTGACCTTGAAACATGGTTTCTTGAAGTATTAAAAACACCTAGATCTACCCAATTACAAGCAGAGTGCGTTTTGTCAAAGGATAAGCCAATTTACATAATTAAGTGACATATGTTCTTAAACAAGTTAAAACATATATGTCCTAACGAAAAGCCAAACCGCAAAGCCCCTATGCATGCAAAGCTCCGAAAGCCAATACGAAAATCATGTTTTTATTGCTAATCTTTGAAAATTAAGGTTTTACCAAAACGAAGGTCTGTCCTTGGACAGGCATTGTGGGGTGCCTAACACCTCCCCCACATGTAACCCAACTTCCGGACCTAAGAATCAAGATTTTTGGCCATCTACGTTAGATTAGGAAAAACACCATTTTTCTTAGTCTAGGATTGGTAATAAAATCAACTAGAAGCAAATGACCAATCACACCTTAGAAAAACCCAATGATTGGTGGTGACTCCACTTGCCTTTGGTAATCTCTTAAAGTTTGGCCCAGATTCCTACCATAACACCAAATGTAAACTTACCTTCCTACATTGAGAGAGAGAGCACTTGAAACCCCGTGGAAACCACTACACACACCACACACGTGCACACCATGCAATACCATTTTTGAGAGAGAGGGGCCCTTTAACGGGGCCCCACTTGCATGGGAGCATCGCCACGGCGGGTGTTTGAACAAAGGCCTGCGGCGACGGTTTTCTCTCCCCGATCAAGACTGGGTGTCAACACTAATGTTCGTAGGAATTTAATTTTTGTAACTTATTTGGGTAGGCAAGGATACTGTGTTATCTTGAGAGACAATGTTATAATAAAGGATAAAATGTTTATCTGTTCTGGCAATATTGTTGATGGTCTTTATATTATAACTCCTGAGAAGCATGAATTGTACAATTCTAAATTAGATAATAATTTACATGTAAAATTATTAAAGAGAAAGTTTCCTTCTACTAGTGATGCATATCTTTGGCATTTGCGTTTGGGTCATATTAATTCAAATAGGATCCAAAGACTGGTAAAAGATGGGCTTTTAGAACCATTAGATTTTAATGAATTCCTAGTCTGCTAATCCTGCTTGGAACATAAAATAACGAAAAGGCCTTTCAATGCAAAAGGATATAGAGCCAAAGATTTGCTAGAACTAGTACATTCAGATGTATGTAGTCCAATGTCTATCCAAGCAAGAGGTGGCTATGAGTATTTCATTACTTTCACTGATGATTACTCTAGATTTGGTTATGTGTACCTAATGAAAAGGAAGTCTGAAGCTTTTGAAAAGTTTAAAGAGTTTAGGGCTGAAGTTAAGAATCAATTAGGTAAAAGCATAAAAGCCATTCGATCTGATCGTGGTGGTGAATACCTTTTTGGGGATTTCAAGGATTACTTAACTAAAAATGGGATAATATCCCAGTTGACTACACCTTGAACACCACAAAAAAATGGTGTAGCAGAAAGAAGGAATTGGACTCTTTTAGATATGGTTAGATCCATGTTGAGTTATTCAACTCTACTAATTTCCTTTTGGGGATATGCCTTAAATACTGCAATGTACTTTTGAATTTAGTACATTTGAAGTCTATTCCTAAAACATCTATAAAGTTGTGGATTGGGAGTAAGCCTAGTATGAGACATCTCCATATTTGGGGTTGTCTAGCACATGTGTTGAAAGGAAAATCTGACAAAGTACAATCTAAAATAGAAGTGCTTTTCTTTGTAGGGTATCTGAAAGGAACTATTGGAGGTTTATTTTATAGTCATAAAGATAATAAAGTGTTTGTTAGCACAAATGCCAAATTTTTGGAAAATGATTATATGAATGATTTTACTTCTAAAAGTAGAGTTGTCTTAGCTGAAATGAATGAACCTATAATTGAACAATCAACGGATGAAACTAGGAATGATGTGGTTGTATTAGATACACCACAAGATATTACTTATGAGGTGACTAGTATATAAGAGCCTTGTCATAGTGGGAGGATTATTAGGCCACCTATAAGATTTATAGGTCTAAGAGAAACTTATGAAGTTATCTCAGAATAGGCTAAATTTGACCTTTACACTTATGAAGAGGCAATGAAAGATATAGATGCACATCATTGGGTCAAAGCTATGAAATCTGAATTGGATTCTATGTATTCCAATCAAGTTTGGGATCTTGTAAAGGTGCCTAATGGAATTAAACCTGTTGGTTGCAAATGGGTTTATAGGAGGAAGAGAGGGATAGATGAAAAGGTTGAAACCTTTAAGGCAAGACTAGTGGTGAAGGGTATACACAAAAGGAAGGTATTGATTATGAAGAAAATTTTTTGCCAATAGCCATGCTTAAATCAATCAGAATTCTCTTATCCATTGTTGCTTATTATGATTATGAGATTTGGAAAATGGATGTCAAGATTGCTTTTCTAAATGGCAATCTTGAAGAAGAAATTTATATGATGCAACTAGAAGGTTTCATAGCAAACTACCCAGAGCATATGGTATGAAAGTTGAAAAGGTCCATTTATGGACTTAGCAAGCATCTAGATCATGGAACATTAGATTTGATCAAGCAATCAAGTCATTTGGTTTTGAACAAAATCTTGATGAACCATGTGTGTACAAGAGGCATCAAGATAAAGTAGTAATTTTCCTAGTGCTAAAGTTGATGATATTCTACTCATTGGATATGATGTAGGGGTAATGTCATCAATAAAGATTTGGTTGTCAAGCTAATTTGATATGAAGGACTTGGGCGAAGCTAACTATATTCTAAGGATCAGGCTTTGGCGAAATCGAAAGAATAGACTGTTAGGCTTGTCACAAGTTGGATATTTAGAGAAGATTCTAGCAAGGTTTAACATGTAAAACTCCAAGAAAGGATTACTTCCTTTCAAACATGGAGTTACTCGATCTGATGACCAAAGGCCTGAGACTCTTGAAGAGGAAAAGACAGTAAGACAAGTTCCCTATGCTTTTGCACTGGGAAGTCTCATGTATGCCATGCTATGTACTAGACTAGATATCTGTTACTCGGTTGGCATAGTCAGCTGATATCAATCAAATCCAGGACCAAAACATTGGGAGGCTGCAAAGCATATTCTCAAGTTTCTAAGGAGAAAGAGAGACTGTATGCTTGTTTATCGATGTGAGGATTTGATACCTATTGGTAACACATATTTTGATTTTCAATCAGATCTTGATTTCAGAAAGTCTACTTCAGGTTGTGTGTTCACCTTGGGCGGTGAAGCCATAAGTTGGAGGAGTGTTAAGCAATCTAGTATTGTCGACTCCACCATGTAAGCTAAATATATTGCTGCTTGTGAAGCAGCAAAGGAAGCTGTTTGGCTCAAGAAATTTCTTTCTGATCTTGGTGTTATAAGAATGGAGCAAGTTGCAATCACTCTGTTTTATGACAATAGTGGAGCAGTTGCACAATCCATGGATCCAATCACAAGAAAGGAAAGAACATAGAAAGAAAGTATCATATTATTCGAGACATTGTGGCTCGAGAAGATGTGGTAGTAGCAAAGTTTGATAGTGCAAATAATCTAGCAAATTCCTTTACCAAAGCTTTGCCCCAAAAGACTTTTGAGTCACACCTGGAGGGAAAGAGAGTTAGATTAATGTGCAATAGTCTTTAAGGGCAAGTGGGAGATTGTTAGGATTAGTGCCCTAAAATCCTATTGTAAGCTATGTATGGCATTATGTTCTATGTAATAAACTTGTTTTTATTATTATCTAAACTTGTGATAAGAATATTTGGACATTATCATATAGTTTTTGAGATGCATAGTATGTGATTTATGTGAATTAGTCACAGAAGATATAAATCACAAGTTCTTTGTAAACTCAAAATCTTTGTTCATAGTCAGTGATAAAATTGGGCATTTCATCTACGAAGACTATAACATATCAATTAAGATGATTTGTCTTGATTATGGAAGCAAAGATTTCTGGTTGATATGTTAATATGTTTTAGATGTACAAGATATATTAAACTGGACTGCTGTGAGATTTATTATTCTATTAACGACTGTAAAATAAATGATGAATCTCACGACTTTCATTTACTTAAACTCTCAATCCTGAGGGAATGGTGAACCCAATCATGAAATATAGGTTACTTTAATATATTAGGAGTGAGATCTATACAAATGGTCAAAATCTCAGTATGTTAGGCAACCACACGTAATGTTGAAGAAACACATATTCCTAAGATGGAATTCATAGTCTCTTTATAGAGATATAAAATATTCCCTTGAGATAAGTTTAATGAGTTTCGTTATTCAGAGTGTTAGGTCTAACCACTTTAGTAAAGAGTTACTAAAGTTTATATTTTATGAAATTAGATTTCATAAAATATATATAAATAACATGAAGGATTAAACTGGGTACTCAAGGATAAAGATGTAGTAATTTTCAAAGTGACAGCTACACATTATGACTTTGTATTACTACGAATATTTTCATGAATGCGTTAAATGTTTAATAAAGTCTTGGTATATAATTTATTAATAAGGCCTAGAGTGCAATTATATTTGTATGGCGGTATTAAATATAATTAAGTGTAACTTTGGGCTTGTCAAGAGTTGACGGATAAGTCCAAAGCCCATTGGAGCTAGAGCTTTATTTGTCCCTTTTAGTCCCACTCCAAGTCACACACTAAAGCTCAATTGGGTTGGGCTAAAAGGCTAACCCAATTAGATAATCAGTTATTTATTTAATAAGAGTTAGTAAATAAAGTAACTGCCTAAGTGCAGATATATATGTATGATTAAAAGAGAGAAATATTCAGAGTTTTTTCAAGACACTTGGTTATTCTCTTAAACAAATACGTATAGAATTGATTGAGAGACTACATATCTAGGACACATTGTGGAATTGGAGTGAAGATTGAAAGTCTTCCCAAGTTCAATCTTCATTTTGTTTTGAATTTCATTGCATGAAGGTACGCCTTCTTGTTCTTTATTTTTAAAACTCAAATGTTGCATATTATCTCACATGAATGAAGTGGATCCGTTTATATTCTGCTACGTGTTTCTGTCCAAAACCATTTGATTCCTTGATCGCTATGTACATGAAGGAGGGAGAAACTCTCAAGGCATACTTTGATCATTAATGTGAATTGTATAACAAGATTGGGGGAAATAATGGAGGGGTTGCTGTTAGCATTTTCAAAGTTGACCTTACTATTGATTCCAAGCTAAGAACTTTTCTTACCCTATGACCGGTCATGGATATGCACAAGTTAATGGAGAGGGTAAAAGAGTATAAGAGATTGGAAGATGACTAGTTGCAAGCTAAATCCAAATCCAAAGCACTTGTAGTCAAAAGAAAAGAGGCAATTGTGGATCATCCTCCTCCTGGGCCAAGAAAGGACTTCTACGCCCAAGGGCGACGACAGAGAGCCGAGGTAGTAAACACATTATTTAAAGAACCAGTCTACCGAATCATAGAGAAGATAAAGAATGAACCTTACTTCTGCTGGTCAAATAAGATGAGCGAAGATACCTCCTGAAGGAATCATAATCTTCTTTGTTCTTATCACGGGGGAAGATAATGAGGTTGAGTATAAAGCCTTCTTAGTTGGACTATGATGGCTAAGTTGTCTGAGGCAGAAGGATTGAGGCTCCAGTGTGACTTTAGGTTAGTAGAGAATCAAGTTAACGGTGAATTTGAAGCCAATGAGCAGAGAATGATATACTATTTGAAAGAGGTTAGGGCACTCCGGTCTCAATTTAAGGGAGTAGATATCTCACAAATTTCCTGAGGAAATAATAATCACGCGGACTCTCTTGAGACTTTGGCCTTGTTGGTGAACAACTCACTTCCTAGGACCATAACAGTGGAGATACTTCCATATTTGAGTACAAGTTAGTTGAAAGAAATCACTGTGCCAAATATACACCCTAATCCTAGTTGGATGGATCCTATTCTGGCCTATATTAGGGAAAGATTCTTACCTGAAGACAAATCTGAAGCTAAAAAGATCAAGCAAAGTCTTCAAGGTATTGGGTATTTATGGAGGGAAAGTGTGGGCGCCAACGCGCATGGTTGCTTGGGGAGCATGCCTCGGTTGAGTGGACTGAGGCAGAGAAAAGGAGTCGCCACTAAGTTTTATGGTCTAGGAATTATGTATATAATGCCCTTATGTGGAAGGATTTGATCTTACTACCAGAGTATAGGTTTAGAGTTTAAGTACGATTTTGGGAAGGTGTTAGGCACCCAAACCGCCTAACCTGTGAGTTGACTTCCACTTATTGTGTCTTACATTTTAATCTATTTAGAGGCACATTCAACATTGCATTCTAACACACACACACACACTAACATGTATCTAACAATCAACATGGCATCGATCATCCCAAAACCCTAACCATATATCTATCATGCTTATCAACCAAACCTATCATACATCTATCATGACATCTCATCACATTAGAAATCCTAGCATACATCTATCATGACATCTCATATTATCCTAAACATCTAGGCATGAAATCAAACATCAAACATACACGTTCATCAAATCGTATGTTCATGTGAATATATGACTTACCTCATTTAATTCACTACATCACAGCACCCATGGCATTAATGCATGATCATGTTGTATGCTTGTTCATGGTAAGGCAAAGAAAACACAAGAGAAAACCCTAATTTAATCATGTTAAGAACAAGAAAACAAAAAAACAGAGAGATAGAGACTTAAAAACATAAAATAAGGACAAAATAGAAGCATATCATACGAAAGAAACAAAGAAATAGAAGCAGAAAACCTGAATTGGGGTTTTTGGGCACGAGTATGCATGTGCATACATAGGTCTACATACACAGGCCAGTTATAATGTGTATGCATACTACAAGTTTGTGTATGCATACAAAAGCATGCGTATGCAAACACACCCGATGAACCCTAACCCAAAAACTTAGAAACACATAAAATTGAGCAAAACTTTAAAATAGCAAACCTAGCAAGAACCTAAATTAAACAAACATATCTAAACACAAACAAGACTCAAAGAAGAAATGAAAGAAAATAGGTTAGAATATATACCTCAAAACAAAAAGCTCTTTAGTTTGATTTTGATTGTTCACTTCTGTTAAATCTATTCTCAACAAAACAAAAACAATTAGTAAATTTCAAAGCTTGTGGATTAAGACCAGAAAAGGTCCCTATGAAAAGAAAATTGAATTGAGGTTGTTTTGTGAAAAACTCCCACTTTGATTCACTATTTCTAGTGAATCTTAGGTTTTCCCTTAAGATTTTCTGTCTTTTGGAAAGGTATCATGTATGGCTTTATATAGTTAGAAAATAGGGGTTTAGAATGGCTCTCAAATGATGTGGGATTCATTTCAAACATCAAAATTAATTCTGAAAAACTTGTCTTTCATAGTTTTTAGAACCTTAGCTGTGTGTGCAGGTTCATGCCTGTGTACACGTGCATTTGACCTGTGTACGCAGACTGAGGGTTTCCTTGACCTTTTATTTTCCAAAAATAGATTTATTTGCTCATAAAAAGTTTTATTTTCCATTTTAACATCTCTTAAGTTAATTTGTAAACTGATTAGGTCTTAAACCAACCTTAGGCCTTAGAATTTCAACACCATTAGGGAACGGGGGCCCAAGTTGTAAAGGGTACAAAATGCGATGTCTACAAATGTCCCTCATTTGATTTGTGAGCTCCGCTAATGGATTCAAAAGAATAAGAGATAAAAAATTTTGTTTCAACGTATGACTTAGGCCTAATGCACGCACACGACACACAACTTGCATACATGGGACAGGATGCAACTTCTTAGAGTTGCGTGGGATTAGCATGTCTAAATTCCCACATTTGTTACTCGGGAAATGAGCAACGACAAGTTTGCCATCTAGGAACCTTTTTTGCCAATTGCAAGCAAAAGGTGAGTGACTTACTATCCTAGAGTCACTAAAAAGAAAAATAAACAAGGCCAACGACTATAATCATCAACCAATCAAACAAGGTGCTCTTACGAGCTTAAAAGGATATATATATATATATATATATATGTATACATATATATATATATATATATATATGTGGTGTCCATCTGGGGCTCCTATCTCAAACTTCTTTGGGTGGCTTGCGCCCCTAGATAACACACGTCTTCTCTATCTCTATCTCTACTTGTTTTGGTGAAGCTCTTGCTTCGAGGTGACCTTGGTCCCTGTCTCTTCTCTACCTTTTCTACTATGCCTACATATTCAATTCCCTTAGGATATGTGCACAAGTTTTGTATGATGTGCCTGCATGTTCAATTCTCGAAGGATATGTGCACAAATTTTTTATTTTGACTTTCTTGGCTGGTGTGTGGCCCGTGACTGCATATTCAATTCTCGTGGGATATGTGCACGAGTGGCCTTGGTGTTCTGACTCACGAGGGAGTCTTAGGTGAAACATACACTAGGGATGATGAACGACTCACCTGGGAGTATGATCTACTGAGGAGTGTGTTGGGGAGTCACGAGGGGTTTTTCTTGGTATGTAGTTCACTAGGGATGACAACTTATTGAGAAATTCGGTAGTTAGGAAACCTTTGGTAATATGTGACCCACTGGGGAAATTTCTTTTTCTCCTTCATGGATTATTGGGGAACTTGTGTTGATTCCACCCACAAGGGGGTTTTATCAACTCCGTGGGAAATATTTTCTTCACCACTGATGAGGGGGTTGCCTTTGTGTCTTGGACCTGCGTGGGAGCCCTTTCATGATACTGTGCTTTATTGGGGGTTTGGTTGATGGTCTGAACTCACAGGGAAGTTTTCTTGGTGACTTATGATCCACTGAAGGATGTTTTGATACTTTCAATCCACAGCGGGATGCATTGAGGGCCTTTATGTCTTTTACCCGACTGAGGGTATTTTTGTAATTTTTTTAAGCATTCTTGAATTTTCTTTTGCATTTCCTACCTTCCGGGAACTCATTGGGGATTTTTGAATGTTTTTTTTTACTAAACTACACATAGTTTAATGGGGGCCTAAACTACATGTAGTTTAGCCACCAGTAAATTCCCGCCTCTTCAAATTTCCCTAACAGTTACCAACTGTTTCTTTTCTTTTTCTTCTTATTTCTTTTCATCTTTCTCATTTCTTCACATTCTCTCGAACTTTCTAACTTCCACTTTTTCCTTGCAAAAACTCCCTACCTCTCTCATTACTTCTCACAATCTAATTCTCCTTTCACAAATTTCTCATCCCAAAACTCTCTTCTTCTCCTAAACTCTCTCATCATCTCCATGGCACCCAAGTCCAAGAAAACCTCCTGCGTGCTCTCTAGTGATACATTTAATCTCACACGTTGGAATGGAGCAGTGAGGTTGAATGAGTCCCCTTCGTTGACATACAGGCTACAAGATCATCTTTCAGAGGGTGCAAGAGCTATATCGGTAAGTTTTCCCAACTTTTCTCATTTTTGAGTTTTCCTTTAATCCTCCATTTTAATATGTTTTTGTACATGTAAATGCTTGGGGTTTTCTGTGGGATGAGTTTAGATGAGAACCTGACACCTTAGGAGGAATAGGAACATGTTTCAGATGAATTTTGGTTGAAAAATTCTTGAAAATATCGAAAAATGACCCACTGACTGTGTTCATGCATACATGGGTTCGAGGCTCCGTTTGTAGCTTGTGCTCATATGTGCCCAGCCAGACTTCATGCTTATGCTGGCTTAGTCATATGTACGCATATTTGTTCTTGAGTTCATATGCATGCGGTTTCCAACCTACGTACATGTACTTGGTGCCTGTGTACGTGAACACAGGCCTACATGCGCATGCTGCCAAGCAGAAACCCTTATTTCACATTTTTTTTCATCTGTTTCTCATCCCAATGCAATTCTAACACCTTTTTCTCGTCTGTAGTTAACTATTACAATGGTACAATATCGTAGCAAGAGAATTATCAATTACCAAATAAATTCATACTTTTGGAATAAGCGTTTGAAGTCATTCCACAAGGATATGAATTTGATCCTCAGTCTTAAGTAAAGGCAGTACATGATATGAATATGGATTATTGGATCAAGGTTATGTGAATAGAATTAGATTCTATTTAATGTCTAGAACTTGTAGGGGCGCTTAGTGGCATTAAGCCTATTGTTTTCACATAGGACTACAAGTACATGAGATTGACAGATTAGAAGGTGTAAACCTTCAAAGTCAAGACTAGTGGTGAAAAGATTTATTTTGAAAGAAATGGTTCGACTACAAAAAGATTTTTTCACCAATAGTCAAGTTTGACTCTATCTAGATTCTCTTATTCATTATATTTCATTTGGATAAAATATGGAAATGAATATCAAGAAAGCTTCTTTTAGTAGCAATCTTGAGAAAGACATCTATATGATGTAACTAGACTTGTTCATAGCAAAGAACCAGTAGTGTTTAGTATGCAAGTTGGTTAAAGTCCATTTATGGACTAAAGCAAGCATTAGAATCATAAAATATCATCTTTGATAAAGCAATCAAGTTGTTTGATTTTGATCAAGTATTAAAAGGCCTTATGTGTGTAAAAGCTATATAGAATAATAAATTTGTTAATGTATGTTGATGACATTCTAATCATTTAGAATAATGTAGAGTTATTGTCATCAATGGAGTTTTTTGTTGTCTAGTCCAGTTTGATATAAAGTACTTGGGAAAGATTGGTCACATCCTAAGAATTAAACTTTGTTAAAATTCAGAAATTAGGATGTTGGGTCTATCTCAAACTGCTTAAATAGATTAGATTCTAGCCAAGTATAGCATGTAATACTTCAAGAAATGATTCTTTCCTTTAAAGTTTGAAGTTCCTTTATAAAGGACTATAGTCCTAAGACATGTTAAAAGGAAGAGCATATTAAGACGGTTCCTTATATCATATCAACAGGAAGTCTTTATGCTATACTATATACTAGGCTAAATATCTCTTTTACGACGGGCATGGTAAGCAAATATCAATTGAATCTAAGATCACTTAATTTAGTGAGAGTAAAGCATATACTCAAATATCTTAGGAGAATAAGGGATTATATGCTTGCCCACCAAAGTGATGATTTGATAGTTACTGGTTGTACAACTACTGACTTTGTAGTTTGATTGTGATTCATGAAGTTGGACTTCAAGATATGTGTTCATCCTAGGTATTGAAGATACACATTAAGCGTAAGTATTATCTCATTAGAGAGATATTAGTACGTGAGATGTAGTAGTAGAAAAGATAATTTATGCAATAAATCTAGCTGAAACTTATTTTCAAACCTTGCCTTAGAGTGACTATAAATTACTCTAAAAGGAAATAAGTGTCAGCTATATGGTAAATTGCCTTTGAGGACAAGTGGGAGATCGTTGGGGTTTATGTCCTAAAATCCAATTTTTTGGCATGTTATAAATAATTAAATTGTTTAATTATATGAGACTATTTATAAATTAAGTAATGGGACATTATCATAGTCCTTGAGATACATTGTATGTGATTTATGTGATTTAGTCACAGAAGATACAAATTACAAGTTATTTGTAAACTCAAAATATAGTTCATAGTCAGTGATAAAATTGGGTGTTTCATCTATGAAGACTATAACACATAAACTAAGATGGTTTGTCTTGATCATGGAAGTGGAGATTTCTAGTTGATGTGTTAATATGTCTTAAGTGTTAAGACATATTGAACTGGATCGCTGTGAGGTTAATTATTCAATCAACAACTGTCACCTGAATAATTAATCTCACAACTTCTAATTTCATAGACTCTTAATCATGAGAGGATAGTGAACCCGATCATGAAATGTAGGTTACTTTGATATATCAGGAGTGAAATCTAATATTGATGGTCAAAACCTCAATATGTTGGGTAACCACACGTAGTGTTGAGGGAACACATATGCTCAAGATAGAATCCATAATCTCTTATTATAGAGACACGAAATATCCCCTTGAGATAAGTTTAATGGAAACTGGTTATTTAGGACACCCACTTTAGTAAGGAGTTACTAAAGCTTATATTTATTGAAATCAGATTTTAATAAATATGAATAACTAGAAGATTAAACGAGGTATTCAAGGATAAAATAATTGTTTACAAAGCGACAGTTCCTTATGACTTTGTTCACTATGGATATTTCATGGAGGGGTAAAATGATATCATTAGAGTCTTGGGATATAATTTTTTAATAAGGCCTAGAGTGCAATTATATTTATAAAGTAGTATTAAATATGATAAATAGTAACTTTGGACTTGTCAAGAGTTGACAGATACGCCCAAGGCCCATTGGAGTTAGAGTTTTATTTGTTCCTTTTGGTCCTATCTTAAGTCACAAACTAAAGCCCAATTAGGTAGGTCCAAAAGGCTAATCCAATTAGATAATCAGTTTTTATTTAATAAGAGTTATTAAATAAAGTAACTACCAAGGTAATTAGGATGTACGTATGATGAAAGAAAAGAAAACAGTTTTTCTCTACAAGGAGAAGGACTTTCTTTGAGAAAAAACGTACATAAAGACTGATTGAGAGACCACTCTTTTTGGGCACCATGTGGAATTGAGATGGTGATTAGAGGTATTCTCAAGTCTTGGTTTTGAATTTCACAGCATCAAGGTATGCTTTCTATTCTTTGTTCTAGAATTCAAGGTTACATATTATCTCTTATGAATGAAGTAGATTCATATTTGTTGCTTCCGCTGTGTGTTTTGTATGAGATGCAAAACCAAATTTTCCAATAGTAGCCACATTCCTGCACGCGCGTGCGGCAAAAACCCTACTTTGAGCATTTTAGCTCCTTTTCCATCTATTCTTAATCTATTTGCAATTTTAACATCATACCCCACTATTTTTGCATCCAACTGTATGTCCCATGTCATATTTCATCTTATTGGGAATCCAATATCACTTTCCCATCATTCTTTTCACCAAATCTTGAATTTAATCTCATTCTTTTTTTTGCAAGTTTTACCTCCGTACTCTGGCAGAAGGAGTACCAATCGGGTACTAATATGGTATGAAATCCTTACCGAGGAGACTTGAGGCCATATACATGCTATAGGCTTTAAGCCCATCATCTGTTTACTGCTTGAGAGAGCTGCTAGTGTCACCTTGGTGCATACCTTTGCTGAGAAGTGGTGGGATACTACCTACACCTTTCACATTGCTGATCAAGAGATGACTATCTCTCCCTATGACTTCCACCGCATGACTAGCTTACGGATTCATTGGGACCTTGATAAATTTGGAGGGTGAGTCGGGAACTCGACTAGGTCTAGAGTTTCTTTAGAGCAGGTACGCCATAGAGATGATTCGCTATACCAACCTTAAGGAGAATTTCATGTGTCATCCACAAAGGAAGGCCAAGGAGTGTGTCAGGATGGCTAGAGTTTTTTTGTTGTACCTACTAGGCATACTTCTTCGCTAATGGGGGATATAAGGTGTCTTTGAGGTGGGTGGCCCTTTTTTGAGACGTTGAGAGGGCTAGGATGCCAATTGGAGGCAAGCGTGCTTGGCCTATTTCTATTCCTTCTTGGACATGCTTAGCCAAGGGACTTTGTGCCAGCTAGTGGGGCCTTGGAAGCTCCTTAAGTTTAGTTTCTCCTTAATTTATTTTGTAGCTCATTCATTCTTAACCCTTGTGATTACATATATCCATATGTTGTTCAAGCTAAGACCATGTATCATATTCTTGCAAACTGCATTCATATCCATATCTTACAAACTGAACCATGTTCTCTTGTAAACTGTCACCTTGCAAATTGTCGTCTTTTCAGTGCTGGGCCGTGGAGTACGGTCTTATTACTCAGGGAGCTTCAATGAATTTGAAGAGCGTCACCTCAATTCAAACCCATTTTGACAGGCTTTCTCCTAACAATGTAAGTTAGGAAAATACTGCTTCCCATTGCTTTCCTTGCATGCTTCTTATGATTTTCTTTCTAATCCTATGTGTTATCACAGGTTGTATGGAGTCCTTGGGCCGGCGTTGATCCTGTTGTGGGCCCGAATTTGGAGGCAGTTATTATTATCACTTTTGGGATCACCCAGCCTCTTGAGGGTGCTTTACTTGGCAGAAAGGGTGTGCTACTAGTTGGCGGGTGCGGATGCACCCCAAGTTTCGATGGACCCCCCCTGTGTTCATGCTTAACCCTTGTTCCATGATGACTAAGAAGTATGACTTGTGGTGGCCGAGCATCCCCTACACTGAGCAAGTCATGGATGAGCTAGATTATGATGAGTTTAGTGAAACTCACCTCATGCCCTCCCTTACTATTGTGGTATGTGTTCTTGCTTCTCTCATCTTCTTTCAATCATTCATTGTTTTGCACTCTTGTACATTGATGATATTCAAATTGAACAGTTATGTCAGGTTGGCCCTATTGTTGGTACTCCTATCAACCCTTCTCAGCTGCCTTGGTCAGTCTATGCTTACAATCCTAATGGATTTGCTCGCGAGCATTTGGTGGGCCGTAATACAAATGTCATAGGTTACCCCTTTCCTAAGGGTACATGTATTCTTCCTTTAATTTTCTTGCATCTGTTAATCCTTGTCCTAACACTGTCCTCTCTTGATTCTGCCTACTTTGAAGGAGCACGAGGAGCTCATTTGGCTTGTAGGGAACCTCAAGCTAGAGGTGACTGAGTATTCTAGGCAACTATACAGTGGTGAAGGTGTTGGTGATGATAATGATGATAATGGTGGTGGTGATGGTAGTAGGAGTTCAGAGTCGACTCCAAGCCATCAGTCGAGGAAGAGGCATTTCCGATGATCTTGCAGATAGATAGACAGACACGGGCACAGAAAGCATAGCACAACATATTTCTTTTTTGTTGTTTTTATTATTTTTCTCTTTTTAGCATACATTCCTGCACTTTGTATTTGACTTGAGACATTGGGCTGTATTTAAGAACATCTTTGACATTTATGCTTTTATTTGGCATATGTACTTAAATTACAAACTTGTGGAAACTTTGTGCAATTTTGCTATTCTTGATCTTTGATATTTGGAAATTCTAAGCTTGAATTATGCCTTGAGTAGTTCTTCCAGCTGTAGGAATCAAAGGGGAAGCTTTGGGGAAGAAACCACACTCAAAACAAGAAAAAGATATGTCTCTACCTTCCTTCTTGTGTGCACAGTCTTGATTCTACGTGTGTGTACTGAGGGCCAAAAACCCTAATTTCCTCTATTCAAGTCTTAAATAAACATTGGGGCCTCCAAACCTTTACCAAAAACATTCTAAACTCAGAAAACACTTCTCAAAGCTTTCTAATGGAAGAACTCTCTCCTTTAGAGGTCTTGGCATGGATTAAGAAGCTTGGCCCTAGTTTCAAAGAGGCTCTCACCCCTTTTGATCTTTCTTGCATCTTTCCATACCAACAAATTAAGGTGAATGAACCTCTCCTTCATACTGCTGCCAACTTTTGGTTTCCTACTCGACATAATTTTTGCCTAGGTCCTCAACCTGGCGGGATTCCTCTAACTTTTGCATGGACTGCCTTGTTTTTAACCCATCGAGACTCCTTATATCGTCTTAGAACTCTTGTATATATATATATATATATATTTTGTTCTCTCTCTCTCTCTCTCTCTCTTTTCCTTTTACTCATGCTTTCTCTCCTCCTCTTTTTTCTTTTTCAAATATGGCCATATAAGAGGCTCCAATTATTTCATCCAAATTTAGGGTACAAGAAATGACTTAGAGGCTATCATGAAGTGGGTTCACATAGCTGAGAAAGCTTACAAAAGTCCAATCAAAAGAAAGAAGGACTGACCTACCACCTTGATATGGCCCAAATTTTACTTTTTTCTACTTTATGATTCTCATGTTTTTTCTTATGAATTCAATAAAGGACTAGAATGTTACAAATCCCCTATGAAAACAATTTATTATCTTTTAATTTAAGCAATAAGAGAATCATCCATTTATTATCTTTGCTTATTGTCATTATTCTTCTTTTTCCTTTTCTTTTTCTTATCTTTTTTCCATGCCATGTAATTTTTGCCCATGATGTCCTTTAAGGAATTTTCTCCATGCCCATAGTCTTTGCCCTATCTTTTGCCTAGACAGCCATTTTAGGTTTTCAATCTAACGAGATTCTTTTGCCTAGGCCACCCTTTTGGGTTTTCAACCTAGCAGACTTTTTTTTTTCTTCAAATGTTGTATCTTTAGAGTCTATCTATGTTGATTAGGCGAAACATCTCTTCCCCATCCAAATCTATAATTCTTGTAGCACCTCTTGACATGATTTTCTTGATAAGAAAAGGCCTAGACCATCTCGGCTTCATCTTTCCTCTAAAATCAAATGTTTCATCTCTAAGCACTTTTAGGACCAAATCCCCCTCTTTAAGTTTTCTAGGTTTCACATTTTTGTTAAATGCTCTAGCAATCCTCTTTTGTTATCCTTGTGCATGGTATTGTGTCCTAGCTCTCTTCTTGTCTATCAAAGTCAATTTCTCATATTTTTTTTTCATCCAATCTTCCACTAGGACCTTGGTTTCCCCTAGCACTTTTAAAGATTGTATCTCCACCTCAATGGGAAGTATCGCTTCACAACCGTAGACCAAAGAGTAAGGGGTTGCCCCAATCAATGCACAGATAAAAGTTTTGTAACCCCATAAGGCAAATGGGAGCTTCTCAATCCAATCCTTGTATGTCATTATCATCTTGGCTAGGATGTTCTTGACATTCTTATTGGCTGCTTCTATAGCCCCATTGGTCTGTGGTCGACATGACAAAGACTTGTGATGTTCGATGTTGTACAATTCCATGAACTTTCTAACCTCTCCCTCAAAGTGGGAACTATTATCGAAGATAATCTCTTGGGATACCCCATATCGACAATTGATGTTATTCCTTATGAATTTGGCCACATGCTTGGCTTTTAGTACGAAGAAAGAGGCCACTTCCACCCATTTGGTGAAGTAATCAATTGCCACTAAGATGTATTCATGTCCATTCGAGGCCTTAGGGGCTATCCTTCCAATCACATCTATGCCCCAAACTGAGAAAGGCCATGGAGAGGTCATGCTATATAGCTCATAGGTGGCGTGTGATTTAAAGTTGCATATGTTTGGCAATCATGGCAACTCTTCATAAAGTCTACACAATCGGTCTCCATCGTGTTCCAATAGTACCCTATCCTTAAGATCTTCTTGGCTAAGATTCTCTTATTCATATAAGGAACCCATATCCCATGATAGATTTCTTCCATGACTTTCTCAGCTTCTTCTTTCTTTAGACAATGAAGATGTATACCATTATAGAATCTCCTATAGAGTTGACCTCCACATAGGATGTATTGCATTGCCACCATCCTAATCGAACGACGTGCTCTCTTACCAGCACCATCTAGATATACCCCTAATTCACAGAATTTCGTGATGTCATAATACGAAGGAACCCCTTCATCTTATATAACCAAGACTAAAGTTTCAGCATTCTCCTTATGTACTAACCCATAACTTTGTTCAATCTCTAGGGGGTCGTGTCCATACTCGTTTAGATACTCGTTCAGGTATTTCAACCATGGAAGCTAAAGTAGCCAAGGCATCTGTAACTGATTCTAAGCTTAAGGGATGACCTTATTTTCAATCTTGTTAAAGTTTTTGGTCAAATCCTCTAAATATTGTTGATAAGGCTTTAATTGTTCTTCCTTCACTACCCTCTCTCTCCTTGGATTTCACAATTGAAATCTCAAAAACGTGTTGAAAACACAAGAGCTGTTTAGACCCCCTAATTAAAATTACGGCTCGATAGATTTTACACAACTTTAATATAAAGTGCGGAATAGTGTAAAAGCGAGTGGATGAACAAGTAAGCTACTCTAATCCATAAACTAAGCAACACAGCAGTATAATGGAATAAAACAAGAGTAGGGAAGAAGGATGCAAACACAGAAAACACCGAGACGTGTTCTCGAAGAGGAAACCGAAGAACTCGGCGAAAAACCTCTCCACCGCCCTCCAAGTGGAAATCGATCCACTAGACAATCAGTTGGGATACATGAGTAAGCAAGAGACCCTTTAAGCCTAATCTACCCGATGTACCTAAGCCCTCCAAGCTCCTACTCCACCAAGGCTTCTCGGAACCGTATCTTGTCTTAGTTCTCCGGATCCCGCAACAAGCTCCATGTTGCATCTGCCATTCCAGGCTTCTTCCAATGCTTCCCAGCAGCACCAAAATGTCACTCAACACTCTCAAAGGGTGTGGTAAGTGTTTGGGCTATCAACCTCTCAATGGTGTGGAAAATGGAGCGGGAATGGTTAAGGAGATACCACAAGCAAGTGTATAGAGAAAGGTGGGGATGACAATCTCTAATTGCAAATGTGTTTGGCTGGGGTTTTCTCTCTGAAGCATTTCTCAACATTTGTGGGTAATGGAGGTTTATATAGGATAGGTGCAAAATGTGTGAGTCAGTCAGTACAGGCTGGCAGAACAGCATGTCTCGCTGGTGTCTCGCGAGAACGCCTTACCCGCGAGATACTCGCGAGAGACAGCTATCTCCACCTGGACTGACTCTTCGCATTCCCGCATGTGCAAGGCACATGCTTCACTTCGCGGGAAGCTTAGTCGCGACATACCTGCGAGATTCCTTCAGCTTCCAATTTTCCTTGAGTTTTCACACACTCTCTATCACACACCCCTTACATCAATTCCCACAACAAATACAGGGTATAAACAATTGATATTAATTACAATCAAATTTGGCACCGAATAAACGCTAACAAAACACATAGTTGTAAATCACAACTTTACAATCTCCCCCTTTGGCTATTCCGTGACAAAACCCTAAAACAGCCTCTAGACTTAAACGTGAGTTTGGGAACACAGGCAAAACTCACTCACACCTAATTCTAGATTCTGATAAGCTCTTGAAACATATGAACAAGTAACTCCTGAAACACAACAACAAAATATTATCATTGTATGCAGAAAACTTGAGAAACATATGGAGCAATAATAGCATGATCAAGCAAGATGAAATAGATAACACTAGATCATGGCAAGATCAAACAAGTAATCACTATACGCAAGCAATTACTATGCTCATTCACACACGGAATGAACATCCGGATATGCAAGATGATAAGCTCAATTGAAGAGTACCATTTGCAAATCTAACACTCAACCAATGCAAAATACTCGAAGTATTTGCATCTAGGAACAATCCTACTAGGGCACAAGTGTGTTCAACACTCAACCAATGCATAGAACGAATATGCATCTAGGAACAATCCTACACGGGCACAAGAGTGTTGTAGTGAAGAAAATGTATGACATTAAACTTCAAAAGCACAAGCATAAAGGCTGCATAAGCAAAGAATTGCAAATACATGGCACAAACCATAAAAGCCTACAAAACATGCAATGAAACAAAACAACCCTTAAAGCTCACAAAAGCAACATGGGTACATGCAAAGCATAGATACTAAAAGTAACACAAAGCATCGGGAAAACAAGCATAAAGTAAATCAAGGTTTTCTCAAAAACAATGTCTTCTCCCCCTTGGTATATGCATCTCCCCTATGGCTTTCTCCCCCTACGAATGTGCACAAGGTAGAATTTCTCCCCCTAAGAGTGTGCACATGAGTCACATAGAAATGACGAAACACACCGGTATACTCTCCGGAATATTCTCCCCCTTTTTGTCACGAATAGACAAATGAATCAAGAGGAAGGAGGGAAAGAAGAAAATATGAAGATGATGCATGAGGGGTGCAAGATGAATGAGAAAATGAAACCCAAACATTAGACAAAAACATTTTAAAACAATGCTACAAAGCATAAAGAATATGACATGTTAAGGATAATGGAACATGATGTGGACCTAGGCATGACAAAGACACAAGAACATGTTAAATGTGTTAGAAGGTCTAAAAAGACTTAACAAGCATGAGTGAATGCAAAAACATGTCAAGTGTTCAAGTGTGTGCAGCAAAGGTGCAACTAGTGTGCATCTAGTATGCATGTGAGATGCATGACCAATGCATGAGCAAGGCACTCAAGGGGCAAAGTGTACAAAACACACCACCAAAGATCAAAACATGATAAACATGAACAATTATGGTGATCCCCAAAATTTGGTACTCATCGGAGTCCAAAACAACGAGAAAATGCCATTTGGGCATTTTATCAAACACTTGAAGTGCACACACTACTCATGTATGATGAACAATGCAAGAACATATGAAAATCTTGCCTAAATACATGTTATTTTTGCCACAAGAGGGCAACATCCAAAGCAAATTATCATTTAAAACAAAGCCCAATCAAAAAGATTGACAGAAATTAAGTTTTCCAACTTTCATTTGAGAAAATCCCAACTATGAACATAAAACCCCCAAAACGTAATCCAAAGATCAAAATCAATGAAATGAGTTAAAGATTACCTTAGAGATGTTTATGGAATGAAAAACACTTGAATTTAGTTGGGTTTTGATGTAGAAACATTAAAACAGGGGTTTTGGAGAAGATGAGAGGCGTTTAAAACAAATGACCCACGAAATGCCCTTTAAAAAGCTGATCTGGAAATTTTCACGGGAAGTTGACTCGCGAAAGTACTCGCGAAAATTTTCGCGGGTAAGCCTTACTCGCGAGATACTCGCGAAACAGTTGCGAAACTCTCTGTCCAAAGCTGAAAAAGCTTTAAAATTGGACCATTTAACTCCCAGTTGAGCCTATACATGAAATAGGTCACAAAAACACCCAGAAAACATGTTTTTCACACAAAAACACTTTAAAAACTTTGAAAAACATGGGTGATACAAATCACTTCCAAAAGCAAACAAAAAGAACAAAAATCTTTTTGGTTTGAACCACATATGATTGAGCACACACACATCACATTTGAACATGTACAAACACACAAATGAAATAAGCATTCATTGAACATTAAACTTGTGTGTTGTGTGTGGGAATCAAGTGTGGAATAGTCCTTAGACTAGAGTGAAGCTTCAATGATCAATTCAATCGAGTCATACACAACTGATACAAAATCAAGTGGACTATCTCCATTATAGAAATGAGTATATATGACCTCCCACACATTGAATACATAACTTCAGAAGTTTTTCATTTGGCTTCTATATAAGGCATACCAATTGGTCCATTTTATTTTGTTTGGACAAAAACATCTCATTTTGAGATTGGTGCTTGAAATTTATGATATTTCAACATTGATGATTAGCCTTTGGCTTTTTGAGCACCATACAAAACATATTAAAAAGAGTCGCTTTCCCTTTTTCCTAGTCAAATACTAGTATGTGCGACAGGCTTTTACAGCTCAATATCTCTTTTCATTTGGAAATTTACATTTGGTGAGCTCTATTTGCAAAAAAAATAAAGTGGGAAGAGATATAGACACAAGTCTATGCAAGTATCAAGACCAACAAGACTATTGACCAATCATTCATGACAAGCTTGAAGATCTATTTACAACAGTCACACATAGTATTCAAGATTTCTCCCACAAAGAACTAAGTGCATACAAAACAAGCTAAGCTCGTAAATGCACAATGCCATTAGTACGAAGGTACTAGGCCAAACTCACATGTGAAATGTGCTCAAACATATACGATCAAACTTTTTGAATTTTTCACTTTTTATGTGGTTTTGGATTGTTTACACACACAAAACAAAGACAAAAAAGTAAGATCAAAGACAAAAACAAAACACTGCATATGAAGAGATGCATGATGCACAAATGCATGAAGATGAAGCATCTAATGCATGAAAGGTCCTACAAAGATCGAAAGAATTAGATCAAGGACCAAAAGAGCAAAAGCTCAACCATAAGAACCCTTCCTTATCCAAACGGAATGATTGCTTGGAATGAGTGTCTCAAGAGAAGTGAGACGAGGGTTGGGAGAATGAGAACCGGAGATGCACATAGTCAAGGAGTTAAGAGCATTAAACACTTTCTTTAACAACATGCTATTTTCACTTAAATCCGGTTTATCATTTTTAGCACAACTTGCAAGAAACTCAAGTTTCTCTTTTCTTTTGATTCTTTTAAAAGCTTGAAACTGAGAGCAATGAGGTCTAAGATGACCAAGGGCACCACAATGGTGACAAACAATGTATTTAGGTCCATTAGGCTTTTTGGGAATGGATCTAGCAACTTGGGTTTGTTCTCTCTTCAACTTAGAACATTGAGGCCTTATATGACCAATCACACCGCAATGGTGGCAAGTTGGAACAAACTTGGATCCACTCAATTCCCTAGGATTGGACCTAACCAAAGGCTTAGGCTTAAGAGCCTTTCTTTCCACTTTTTGATTTCTTTTATGTGGAGGAATGTACACCGATTTGTCCCTTGAGGCAAAACACACATTAGGCACAAAATCGGGTACCACAACATGATTGCAACATACATTTTCATCATTTTTAACAGTAGGTTCAGCAATCAAACACTTGGCATGCATCTTAAGAGATTCATTTTCAGATTTAAGATCATCAACAAGTTTGTTAGACAAAACAAGTTTAGCATCCAAGTCCATATTCAAACACTCAAAACTCTTTCAGCTTTTCAAGAGAATTTTTAGCAAGCTTTTTATATTTTTCAACCAATTTATTGGATTCATTGAGATTAGCAATCAAATCATCCTTTTCACAAATGAACTTGCTCAAATTCTTTTGAAACTTCTTAGCTTCTTTCTTCAAGAGTTTGTCAACAACACCCATGGATTCATATAACATGGCACACAATCATGAGGATAAACACTCATAGAGGCATTTTCACAAACACTTGGCATGTTACAATCAACAACATCCATACAAGCATGTAAAGCATTATCCATGGCAAAACACACAAGGGGTCAAGGATCACACTTAGGTAATGAAACCAAAACAAGTGTACCCGCTCTGATACCAATTGAAAGCTCAAAAACATGTTGAAAACACAAGAGCTGTTTAGACCCCCTAATTAAAATTACGGCTCGATAGATTTTACACAACTTTAATATAAAATGCGGAATAGTGTAAAAGCGAGCGGATGAACAAGTAAGCTACTCTAATCCATAAACTAAGCAACATAGCAGTATAATGGAATAAAACAAGAGTAGGGAAGAAGGATGCAAATACAGAAAACACCGAGACGTGTTCTCGAAGAGAAAACCGAAAAACTCAGCGAAAAACCTCTCCGCCGCCCTCCAAGCGGAAATCGATCCACTAGACAATCAGTTGGGATACATGAGTAAGCAAGAGACCCTCCAAGCCTAATCTACCCGATGTACCTAAGCCCTCCAAGCTCCTACTCCAACAAGGCTTCTCGGAACCGTATCTTGTCTTAGTTCTCCGGATCCCGCAACAAGCTCCATGTTGTATCTGCCATTCTAGGCTTCTTCCAATGCTTCCCAGCAGCACCAAAACGTCACTCAACACTCTCAAAGGGTGTGGTAAGTGTTTGGGCTATCAACCTCTCAATGGTGTGGAAAATGGAGAGGGAAGGGTTGAGGAGATACCACAAGCAAGTGTATAGAGAAAGGTGGGGATGACAATCTCTAATTGCAAATGTGTTTGGCTAGGGTTTTCTCTCTAAAGCATTTCTCAACATTTGTGGGTAATGGGGGTTTATATAGGATAGGTGCAAAATGTGTGAGTCAGTCAGTACAGGCTGGCAGAACAGCATGTCTCGCGGGTGTCTCGCAGGAACGCCTTACCTGTGAGATACTCGCGAGAGACAGCTGTCTCCACCTGGACTGACTCTTCGCATTCCAGCATGTGCAAGGCACATGCTTCACTTCGCAGGAAGCTTAGTCGCGACATACCCGCGAGATTCCTTCAGTTTCCAATTTTGCTTGAGTCTTCACACACTCTCTATCACACACCCCTTATATCAATTCCCACAACAAATACAGGGTATAAACAATTGATATTAATTACAATCAAATTTGGCATGGAATAAACGCCAACAAAACACATAGTTGTAAATCACAACTTTACAATCTCCCCTTTTGGCTATTCCGTGACAAAACCCTAAAACAGGCTCTAGACTTAAACGTGAGTTTGGGAACACAAGCAAAACTCACTCACACCTAATTCTAGATTCTGATAAGCTCTTGAAACATATGAACAAGTAACTCCTGAAACAGAACAACAAAATATTATCTTTGTATGTAGAAAACTTGAGAAACATATGGAGCAATAATAGCATGATCAAGCAAGATGAAATAGATAACACTAGATCATGGCAAGATCAAACAAGTAATCACTATACGCAAGCAATTACTATGCTCATTCACACATGGAATGAACATCTGGATATGCAAGATGATAAGCTCAATTGAAGAGTACCATTTGCAAATCCAACACTCTACCAATGCAAAATACTCGAAGTATTTGCATCTAGGAACAATCCTACTAGGGCACAAGAGTGTTCAACACCCAACCAATGCATAGAATGAATATGCATCTAGGAACAATCCTACACGAGCACAAGAGTGTTGTAGTGAAGAAAATGTATGACATTAAACTTCAAAAGCACAAGCATAAAGGCTGCATAAGCAAAGAATTGCAAATACATGGCACAAACCATAAAAGCCTACAAAACATGCAATGAAACAAAACAACCCTTAAAGCTCACAAAAGCAACATGGGTACATGCAAAGCATAGATACTAAAAGTAACACAAAGCATCAGGAAAACAAGCATAAAGTAAATCAAGGTTTTCTCAAAAACAATGTCTTCTCCCCCTTGGTATATGCATCTCCCCTATGGCTTTCTCCCCCTACGAATGTGCACAAGGTAGAATTTCTCCCCCTAAGAGTGTGCACATGAGTCACATAAAAATGACGAAACACACCGGTATACTCTCCGGAATAACAATCATATCATCAACATACATTTCTACATTATTGTGCATCATATCATGTAACAAGGCCATGGCCATTCTTTGATAAGTTGCACCCACATTCTTGAGCCCAAATGGCATCACGGTGTAACAATAAATTCCCCATTCTCTGGTGAACATAGTCTTGGTCATATCCTTAGGAGCGATCTTGATTTGGTTATATCTCGAGAAACCATCCATGAAAGAAATCAAGGCATTACCAACTATGTTATCCACTTAAACATCTATGTGTGGAAGAGGGAAGTCATCCTTAGGGCAAGCCTTGTTCAAATCCATAAAATCCATGCAGATTCTTAAAATCCTTAGGGTACTTCCTATCTTTCTTGGGGACAGGCACAACATTGGCTATCCATTCAACTTGGTGGACAGGTTTGATGAATCATACCTTCAATTGCTTGGTGACCTCTTCTTTGATCTTTAGAAGCCATTAAGTTCTCATACATCTCAAATTTTGCTTGACGGGTACAATGTGAGCCTGAGTGTGGTGTTAAGCTATCTTGGGATCAATACCAGACATATTTTCATAGGACCATGCAAATGCTTCTTGATATTCTGTGAGCAGCTCCTTTAGATCTTTTCTTTCTTTTTCATTTAGGGTTGAGCCAGTTTAATTAAGCATGGATTCTCATCATTGCCCAAATTAAGAGTTTCAAAAGTTGATTCCATAGGTTCAATTTTCTCTTCCAATTGTTTATTAATTTCATTTTCAAATTCACTAGAATCATGTAAGTGCAGAATTTCAATATTATGGGAAACATCAAAATAAGCCAAATTAGAATTCATCTTATTAAAAATGTTGAAAAGTACATTGGGACTTGCATGGTCCTCCTATGATGAATTCTATTCTCCTTCTTCTTAAGGTGTGTCGCTTTCCTTTTTGTCTTCTTCTTCTTCAAACAAAGTCTTCATCTTGGCAGACCAGTTTTTGCCTCTTAGTGGTTCCCACACAGTATGGCTTCGGTTATGTCGTATAGAAGTTCACCTTTATTGGAGAAGTCTCTGATAGGCCAAGAATGTATTGACCACTTGTGATAAACTAACCAATTAATTAGCCAAGTTGATTAATTAATCAGATTAACATACAATATGCATGGTAGCATAAAAAAAATCACCTATTAAACTAAATATAGCAGAAAATAAATAGACATGGTGATTTTTTTACGAATGGGGAAAACCTACATGGCAAAAACCTCACCGGGTGATTTTAAGGTCACCACTCCCGAGAATTCACTATTATCAAAACAAGCGGTTACAAGTAAAGGAATCCCAATACCTTATACCAACCTACAATTGAACCCTTACCCCAATACCCAATTGGACTTGTTCTGTAGTGATAATCTCTCATTTCAATGCACGACTCCCAGTACATGACTAACCAATAGATGCGTGGATCCCAGTACGCGACTTACTCACCAACTTGAGAAAGATGTTTGCTGCAAAGTTCTTCAGTTCATCACATGATGAAGATCAAGAAGCTTCTTGGTTACAAAACCCTACGGTGTACAAACACAGCAGCTTCTTTAAGAGAAAGATGAATTAGGAAAAATTGCATGAAGACTTTGCTCTACACTTATGCAACTGTGCCACCTTTGATGGCCCTTAAAATAATCCTTATATATGTTTAGGCTTGTGAGAAAAGAAAGCCCAAACATACACCGACAGATTGGATGAAAAACAGCTCTAAAAACTGAGTTTCATAAACCTCGATAGATGTTAGCTGTCGAGTTTTAAAATCCAGCACTTTCTTACTTAATTCTTGGATAGACTTGTTTTGCTTTAACACTTGAACTTGAAACCTTGTTCCTTGAAGTATTAAACACATCCTAGATCTACCTAATTACACGTAAAGTGCGTTTTGTTAAAGGATTAGCCAATTACATAAAATATTGACATATGTTCCTAACATTGAATCACATATGTCCTAACAGTCTCTTCTTGCCTCGTTGAGAAACTAGTTGCCATTGTCATCACCCGAATAGGTAATTACTCCATCATCTCCTTCCTCCCCCTCGTCTTAAGTTAGCATAAGATATTGATCATCGTCGCAGGGAGGGTCTGTGTCATGTTCAAGCATGAAATGAGGTGGGGTAACTTAAGTTGTTCCCGCTCTTGAGTTCCATTCTGGCCAGTCATGGTCCTCCTATGATCCTACGCTTCTTGATTAGGGAAATTGTTGACGTGGGCCCTCCTGAAGGTCCATGGTTCGAGAGTGCTCCTTAACTATAGTATGAATTCTAGCAAAAGAAGACGGACCTTTCCTTTGGTCATTACTCGATCAATATCTTCTCAAGTAAAATTGTAAAACTCGTGACACATTGTTTTAGTAAATACATGCCCCAAGTAAAAAGTCCTTTAGATGTTCTTGGAAATTCTTTCAGTCCATCTTAATGAAGGCCCAATTACAAAATTAGTCCATTTCCTCTCATAAACCTTGCCTCTTGTTTCATTGGGCTTTGGTCCATTTACAATAATGCTCTCATCTTACTCTCATGGGCTTTCATTAGAATGTATTTAGAGATTTTCAACCCTGTCTCAAACATGGGCTTTTCATCACCTTTGAGCTCTTCTCTTTCATTTCATTATCATCAATTTTTTTTTTTTTTTTTTGGGAAGTAGTCCTTTAGCTAGAATATATTGTAGCCTTCCTATTAAGTTCCATGAAGTTCTTACTGTTTTAGGCCTAGGCATACAACAAAGGGGTTCAAGATTAGGAAAATTCATATTGAATTTGTAGGATTTTGGATGCTAAGTCCATAACATACTTGTTATCTTAGACCCAAAGTCCTTTTTTTTTTTTTTTTTTTTTTTTTTTCGAAGGGTTTTTAATTTAGGCTTATGATAGCAATTAGGCTATGGTATTATGAACCTTTCAAGTTAAGATATACCTTTGGACTTAGGGATAAGCCTCTTACATGTGAGAAATTGTTTTCTTTTATCCCGATTGTCTTAGGGTATGTCATAACTTTAAGGTCATCCTTCCATTTTTACATCTTTTATTTGTCCTTTAGAATTAGCTGATCATAAGATATATGGTTAAACAAACAAGAGATATAAAAAAGGTACCCTCTTTTTATAGGATCTAGGATCTCTCTAAGTGTGGGTAGCCTCCTTAAAGCTAAAAGGATAGATAAGTGGGTTACTTACAACTAGGTGGGCCATGATTCCAATCAAGGACCTAAGTGGACCTTTGTGGATTGGTAGTAAACCTTTAACGTACTTAAAGCCCATCATAGGCAATGGCACATAATGTGAGTTGGTGGGATGAACTTCGGAAGACTTAGGCCCGAATGGAGCCTTCCATCTTCCCACTCATCACCAACCAAGGCAAAAGGGACAATAGAACCAAGTGATGTGTGTGCACACAAGTATTGAATAAGCCTTTATTAAAATTAAGACATAGGACACATAAAAATTAAACTTATAATCCCCAGTGGAGTCACCACTATGGACACAACGGGGGGAGTTACCACCAAGTTTTATGGTATAGGAACCATAAATATAGCATCCTTTCATGGAAGGACCTTTTGATTTTACTACGAGAGTATGGTTTTGAAGTTTAGGTACTATTTTAGGAAGGCGTTAGGCACCCAAAACTGCCTAACCCTAGGGTTGGCTTCCACTCATTGTTTCTTATGTCTTAACCCTATTAAAGGCATATTTAATATTGTATCTATACTCACACACACACATACTAGCATATATCTAAACATACAACATGGCATCTGTTAGGACATATATGTTTTCACTTGTTAAGAACATATGTCACTTATTTATGTAAATTGGCTAATCCTTTGACAAAACGCACTCTACTTGTAATTGGGTAGTTCTAGGTGTTTTTAATACTTCAAGAAACAAGGTTTCAAGGTCAAGTGTTGAAGTCATCAAGTCTGTCCAAGAAAAAGCAAGCTGAAGTGCAAAGTTTTTAAAGCTCGACACCTTCTCGACAGCTACCTCGACACTTGCTATTTGTCGAGATTTAAAATTTCAGATTTCCAATCTGATTTTCTTGGGATCTGTGAATATGTTTTTGGGCCTTCTTTTCTTCTAACCTTAAACATATAAAAGGATTGTTTTAAGAGCTGTCAAGTGTGACACAAGTTGCAAAATCATTGAGCAATCTCTGTTCAAGCAAATTGTGATCAAAAGATGAAGTTCTTGACCTAGTTCATCTTCCTTCAAGAAGTTGCTGTGTATTTGCACCGTAGGGTTTTGTAACCAAGCATCTTCCTGCTATTCATCATAAAGGATAAACTGAAGAACTATGCAGCCAACCTTTCTTCCTTAGTTGGTGTTCTGAAGTCGCGTACTGGGATTCGCGCATTGGTTAGTCACGTACTTGGGAGCCGTGCATCAAAGGTGGGAATTGTCGCTACAGATCAAGTCCAATTAGGTATTGGGGTAAGGGTTCAACTCTAGGTTGGTAAGGTACTTGGGATTCCTTTACTTGTAACCGCTTGATTTGATAATAGTGGAGTTTCAGGAGTGGTGACCTGAAAATCACCCGATGGGGTTTTTGCCGCAAGGTTTTTCTCCATTCGTAAACAAATCACCGTGTTATTTAATTTCCGCTGCATTTTTAGTTATTGGTGATTTGTTTGTGCTTCCACGCAATTGCATGATAAATTGATTAATTAAAAACTTGGCTAATTAATTAATTGGTTTTATCACAATGGGTCATTCAGTTTGTGGCCTATCAAGTAGTATCAGAGCAGGCACACTCTAATTAGGGTTTAATCTTTGCTGTGTTGATCCATTGACCCCTACTTGTCATAGATAGAGGACAATCTTTAATTATACCTCCTTTATTTGATGACACTAACTATACAAATTGGAAAGTATGCATGAGAGCTTTCTTGTAGTCGTTAGATGAAAAGGTGTGGTAAGCTGTAAAGATTGGCTGGACTAAGCCAAAGGAAGAACCGGCCGATTGAGATGATGCTAAGATCAAGGCGGCAAACTTCAACAGCAGAGCGTTAAATGCCCTATTTAGCGCAGTCACCAATGAGGAGTTCAAAAAGATATCCTCAACTGAAACTGCTAAGGAGGCTTGGACCATCCTCTAGACAACTTATGAAGGAACAAAGGCTGTCAAAGATTCAAAACTTCAGAGGATCACTACTAGCTTTGAAGAAATTAAGATGGAGGAGGATGAGTCGTTTGATGAGTTCTATGTCAATGTCAATGACATAGTAAACTCAGCCTTCAATCTTGGGACATAGTTCTATGCTAACTCTCAAAAGCCTAAACAAAAGAAGCAGCATTTCTGTCATCATTGTGGAGCTGCCGGTCATACTAGACCAAATTGCTATAAATGGTTAGCCACTCAACAAAGCAATGGCATGATAGCATCTGGAAGCCAAAATCAACCTCAATCCTCTCTTGCTCCTCTTGGAGATCTTCTGAAAGCCCTCATGTTCTTTTCGAACTTGAACGGTTTAAATTCTTCCCCCTCATCGCCAGTTCAAGGATTCAATCAAAGGAAAGGCTCTTCCAAGGTGTGGAAGAAAAAGGACTTTAAGTGATTTCATCACTTTCTTTTCCCTTCTTGTTTTTCTGTTTGTTGCATTGCTTGTGTGTTTTGCTTTTCTGCTGAGTCAGTCTAGTTTTTGCTTTGCTTTGTTAACATGTTTTGTGTGTTTACTTTCAGTTTTGTTTATTTTGTTTTTGAAAAAAAAAATTGAAAAATCAGAAAAATACAAAAACAGTGTGTGTTCTGTGTACTTTGGTACTTGTGTACCTTGGATGGCCAATGAAACAAAGTTTTCTAAACTTTGTATCTCTTGTAACTTAGATGAGCATCTCTATGCACAACTAAGCAAGTGAACTTTGTGGCTCTTGTTTGTGATGAATAAGATTAGGTTATCTTTGAAAGCTTAACACTCATATCACTCTTTTTGACGGATAGGACTAGAAAATTCTAAGAGAAAGACATAAATAACCATCTCACCACTGTTGCCCGCCAATCATAATATGACACTTGTATGCTTCGGCATAACAAAAGTGCAGTGTCAAAGACATTCGTATGCTTCGACATAGCAAAAGTGCGATGTCAAATACTTAACATCTTGGATATTTCTTTTCTCTCTTTTATATGCCCATATATGATATGCTAAAATAAAAGAAAACATGCAAAGAAAATAAAAAGCAAAAAGATTAAAAAATGCTTTAAATATGGTTGCAAACGTGTATTCTAGGAGATGTGAAAGTTATAGGATGTACCTCAAAGGTGATAGTCCCCATCAAACAATTATAATTGTGTGTGAGTTAAAAGTTATTTTCTCATATCTCAGATCGTCATAACATGTATACACATATGCAATCTTGCAATATTTTTCACACACAACACGCAATATTCTTTGCTACTTTTGATACATGTGCAGGTACAATGTGATTTGGGCATCACAAAGGTTTTACATGTGCTAATGTATGCTCACTAAACTGTCATAACTTGTTTTTGAAAAATAAAATTGGTTAGACTTGTTTAGTGTGTGTGTGTGTTTTGGAGGATTCATGTGCTTAAATTTTTGTTGAGAGATGTTTTTGAGAGCTTTATATGTTGAGTGGATCTTTGGTTGAGATGTGTGTTGGATTGCATTCATGTCTATGTTTTTCCCTTCTCGAAAACTGTTTTTTACTGCTGGCTTGACACCTCCTCGATACCTGGTCATCTGTCGAGCTTCTCAAGCCGTTTCTTATCGCAATCTCGACACCTCTTCGACACTTGATGGATCGATCGAGATTAACTTGTTGTGTTTGTGTCTTCTTTCTCGACACCTGTCTCGACACCTTGTAGATCGATCGAGAAATCTTCTGTCTCCTCGATACTTCCTCGACACCTGTGCGATCGATCGAGCATCTCTTATCTGAAATTCATCTTGCATCTCGATACCTTCATCTGTCGATGGCCAAATTCTCAATAGCTTTCTCAACAGCTTCCTCGATACCTCTCGACACCTCAGCTGTCGAGAATTACTAAGGTGTCTATTTAAGGTCTGATCACGTTTTCTCTCATTTCTCACTCGATCTCTCTCAATCTCTCTGTGGCTCTTTCTCTCCCAAACACATTTCTCTCACTCAAATCTTCCAACCCACTTGGATCTTGACCATTCCTTGCTTCAATCACCTGGTAAGATCATTTTTCCCTTCCTTTTTCATGCATTGCATGTTTTGAAACCTAGTTTTTAGTTTTTTTTAAAAAAAATTTGGGGTTTTTCAAAATTGATGAGTGTTTCTTGAAATTTTGGGTTGGGTTTTCACTTAAATGCTTTTAAAATGTCATACATTGCATTTCATGTGCATTATAATGAAATTTACATGCATTTAGATGTGTGCTATATGCTGTGTACTGATAGGATTGGATTGGGCTGAGCGCATGATGCAATTTTTGTTTTGCATGTCACATACTCATACATTCTCATGCATACGTACTTGTTGTTCAATATATTTGTCATATTTGAACTGTTTTGGGAACTTTTCTAAGTGTTTTCCTCTCTTTCCCTCTCATTCTTTTACGTTAGTAGTGTCTATGGCACCCAAACGTAAATCCACTCCTGCTCGGAACCCTCTGCGTTCTGGAGCTTCTACTTCTTCTAATTCTGCTCCCCTTAACCTTCGGTTCCGTGATAGAGATGCCTATAAGGCATTTTCGGAGAACTTTTCTAGACAAGGTGTTCATTCGGAACGCCAAGTCATTCTGGCGGACTTCGCCGATACTGACCTTCCCTTTGTCATTCACAGTAGGGGATGGGAGTCACTATGTGACATCTCGGTCACTTGCCCTCTCGTGCTGATATAGGAGTTCTACTCCAACATGCACGGGATAGATCGTTCAGCACCTCTCTTTTTTCACTCGTGTTCGAGGTACGTGCATCCCTGTCACACCGCAGCTAGTTGCAGATGTGCTTAAGGTTCCTAGGATAGAGTTTCCTGACTATCCTTCTTGTGAGCATCTGAGGACTGTGTCCAAAGATGAGCTCATCTCTGCCTTTTGTCAACGCCTTGCTGATTGGGGTGAGCATCAGTTCACATCATGTAGGCCTTTTGCTAAAGGTCCTAGATTTATCAACATGGTGATGACTTTTGTTCTCCATCCTCTTTCTCACTATAACTCTATCACAGAGCCTCGTGCTCGAGTTTTGCTATCACTTCTAGAGCATCTTACCATAGACTTTCCTTCTCACTTCATCCTGTCTATCATAGATGTTTATCTTGATTCGGCGTCCCGTGATAAGCTCATCTTTCCTTTCGCTATCACGAGGATCCTACGCCATTTTTCCATTTCCTTTCCTATGTCCGACCACTTCACACACATATCTGCCATAGATGCCGCTACCGTAAAATGTAGTGAGGCGCAGTTCAGGTCGAGATAGCCGGATGCCACTCCTCCCTCCCATTCGGCTCCATCTAGATCAGCTCCATCTACATCTGCACCTTCTTCCTCTTCGAGCGATGTATCTCTGGGAGATATTATGGCACAGCTGCAGCGCATGGACACTCGCCTTGATACACTCTCTGCTGAGTTGTATTAGGTGAATGTTCGTGTTGGCCTTATTGCACGACGGCAGGCGACCATGGGTGGATTTGCTTCAGAGGCTACTCCTTCACCACCTACTCCAGCAGCTTCAGATTCTGAGGATGATGATGATGATGATGATGATGGGGATGCTAGCTCTGCCGATGAGATGTCTACATGACACTCTACCCTTTGTCACTCGTGACAAAAAGGGGGAGTAGTTTTGGGGTTATGAGAGTAGTCATCTTAGAGGGAGAGTTAGTATAGGACATTTTTGATAGGGGGAGTGTTGACTTTTCTGAGGGATGTAGTAAGGCTTTATATGTATCTTTTCTTTTCTTACCTTTTAGATACATTGATCATGTATATAAGGTCCTTTGACCATTTTACATACATTGTACTTATTTTCTATATATGCAGATGTATGTTTCTTTCACCTCTCTCTTCATGTGTTGTTTCTTTTCTATCTTTATACACATGTTCTTTATACTTGTATGCAATCAATTTATTTCTGTTTCACATAAGATGCCTTGATGAGTTTTGTTTAAAGTGTTTCAGAAATACAGGTTGTCAAAGTCTACTTGCCATAAACTCTCTTCTTGCAAAGTTTTTCAAGAGTTTGTGTTAGGATAGATTTTATTGTATTTAAACAAGTGAATATGAGTTGAGTGATTTATGACTTCTCTCTTATGCTTATTTGTTTGTTGTGGTTTTGTCACGGATTGCCAAAGGGGGAGATTGTTAAGACATATATGTTTTCACTTGTTAAGAACATATGTCACTTATTTATATAAATTGGCTAATCCTTTGACAAAACGCACTCCACTTGTAATTGGGTAGTTCTAAGTGTTTTTAATACTTCAAGAAACAAGGTTTCAAGGTCAAGTGTTGAAGTCATCAAGTATGTCCAAGAAAAAGTAAGCTGAAGTACAAAGTTTTTAAAGCTCGACACCTTCTCGATAGCTACCTCGACACTTGCTATCTGTCGAGATTTAAAATTTCAGATTTCCAATCTGATTTTCTTGGGATCCGTGAATATGTTTTTGGGCCTTCTTTTCTTCTAACCCTAAACATATAAAAGGATTGTTTTAAGAGCCGTTAAGTGTGACACAAGTTGCAAAATCATTGAGCAATCTCTGTTCAAGCAAATTGTGATCAAAAGACGAAGTTCTTGACCTAGTTCATCTTCCTTCAAGAAGTTGCTGTGTATTTGCACCGTAGGGTTTTGTAACTAAGCATCTTCCTACTATTCATCATAAAGGATGAACTGAAGAACTGTGCAGCCAACCTTTCTTCCTTAGTTGGTGTTCTGAAGTCGCGTACTGGGATCCGCGCATTAGTTAGTCACGTACTTGGGAGCCGTGCATCAAAGGTGGGAACTGTCACTACAGATCAAGTCTAATTGGGTATTGGGGTAAGTGTTCAACTGTAGGTTGGTAAGGTACTTGGGATTCCTTTACTTGTAACTGCTTGATTTGATAATAGTGGAGTTTCGGGAGTGGTAACTTGAAAATCACCCGGTGGGGTTTTTGCCGCGAGGTTTTTCCCCATTCGTAAACAAATCACCGTGTTATTTAATTTCCGCTGCATTTTTAGTTATTGGTGATTTGTTTGTGCTTCCACGCAGTTGAATGATAAATTGATTAATTAAAAACTTGGCCAATTAATTAATTGGTTTTATCACAAGGGATCATTCAGTTTGTGGCCTATCAACATCAATCATCCCAAACCCTAATCATTCGTCTATCATGACATATCACAATACTTCCTAACATACATATATCATGGCATCTCATAATACATCCTGACATACATTTATCATGGCATCTCATAACAACCTAGCATTCATCTAGCATCATATCATCATATCATATTCGAGGTAGAAGCATGTAAATATTAAATCAAGGTAGAAACACAAGTATATAAAGATCCGAGTAAACATGTGATTAAGAATAACTCATCCAAACAAGCATGTTCATATCTATCATTAAACATACATGATGCATATTCATATGAATGCATGACTTACCTCACCTACCTTGCTGTATCTCAGCATCTATGGCATTAATGCATGAACATGTGTATGGAATTAAAACAAAGAAACAAAAGATAAACCCTAATTTAAACAAATGAAAGGAAAATAAACAATAGATAGTAAAGCAGAGACTTATATTTATGAGAAAGGATCAAAACAAAGGCAGACAGTAAAGCAAAGACTTATATTTATGAAAAAGGATCAAAATAAAGGCATATCATGTGAAATAAGCAAAGAAAATGAAGCAGACCTGAATTAGGGTTTTTGGGCAGCAGTATGTGTTCGCATGTAGAAGCCTGCGCGCACAGGCCAGCTGCATGCATACGCATACTTTGAACTAAGTGTGCATGCAGGATGCATGCATGCGTAGATTTACTCAGAAAGCCTAGCCCAAAAGCATAGCATGCATAAAAACAAAGCAAAATTGAAAATGGAGAAACTAACAACCTAACATGCTTAAAAACACTTACACTACCTGAAACTAAGCCATATAAACATATTAAAATGTAAAACAAGCAAAGAAACAAACAAAAACATAATTAGACTAAAGAAAGTAAAAGTAAAAGCTTAGAACTAATACCTAAAGATAGAAGCTCTTCACACTTGATTTTTGACCGTTGCCCTCAGTTAAATCAATTCACAATCAATAAAATAGTGATTATTAATCTTAAACTCGAAGATTAAGGCTAGAAAAGGCCCCAATTAAAAGAAAATTGACTTGGGGATGTTTTATGAAAAACTCCCTATTTGATTCACTATTTCCAGTGAATCTTAGTGTTTTCCTTTAAGATTTTTGTGTGTCTAGAAAAGGTACCTTGATGGTTATTTATATTGTGAAAATGGGGGTTTGGAATGGCTCCCAAATGACGTGGGATTCATTCCAAACCTCAGTCTTTAATGCAAAAAACTTGCATTTCATAGTTTCTGGAACCTTACATGCGTGCCCAGGTTTGTGCCTTGATTCCTGCGTGGATAGGCTAAGGATTTCCTTTTTCTGAAAATATATTTTTTTGCTCATTAAAAGTTATATTTTCCATTTTAATATTTCTCAATTCAATTTATCATCTAATTGGGCGCTAAACCAACCTTAGGTCTTAGAATTTCAGTATCAATGGGGAACAGGGGCTCAAGTCGTAAGGGGTACAAAATGTGGTGCCTACAGGTACAAAGGTTCTTTTTGATTTCATCATAACCATCAAATAATCTTAAACCTTCCTTGGTCCGTTGAGTCTTATAATCAGGGAATTTAGTCACCCCTTTCCCTTCTTTTCCAAGACCTATACTAGGCATATACCTCATGTTTTTCATCATTGTAATCCCTTCGTGGCTACAATATGGGAGCAAATTCGTAGTATACTTTTCGTCCTTCAATCCATAGTCAACCATGTTCATAAACTCAAAGCCACTCACTTGAAGATCACTTCCTTCTTCTTCAAGTCCACAAACAAGAGATAGGATCTCACTATTACAAATTACCACAGTGATACCTCTTTTCCATGGAATTTTCATCTTTTGGCATAGAGAAGAAGGGATAGCCCCAATGGGATGAAGCCATGCCCTTCCCAAAAGAAGGTTATAGTTAAGGGTGATGTCCATCACATGGAATTCCACAATTGTCTCTAATGGACCAACTTGCAAGGAGCCTTGAAAGTTCCCGTAACCTTCCTTAAAGCATTATCAAATGCTCTGATGGTCAAAGGAGAGGGGATGACTGTTTCCACATCTAGCTCGATGGTGAGAGCGATCCTAAAAAGGCATACGTTCAATGCAAACCCATTATCCATAAGTACCATTGGAACCTTAGTGCCCATTCACTTGATGTTGATTTGCAATTGCCTAGTGTGAGTGGCTCATTGGGAAGGAAGTTCCTTATTGAAAAAGGCAAGGAGAGAATGAGACAAGGCTTCGACTCCCATGAGAGATAGCAGTTCTTGTGGTGTGGTTTATATGGGTACTTTCTTTCCATTCAAGGCATTCAAGAGAGCACTACAATTCTTGTGAGAAGCCATTAGCAAGCCCCATACAGACACATTAGCCTGACTCTTCTTCAATTAAGTCAAAACTCTATCTTCTTCCTCTTTCTCTTCTTTTCCTTTAGGCTTCGTGGGCTTAGACCCTTCACCTATGTCCTTACTAGGACGATCCTTCTCTGAAAAGGATGGCTTTTAGTGCTTCCCACTCCTAGTAATGTTTGTCACATTGTCTTCCACGACCCTTTTCTTTAATTTGGTTATCCTTTTAGGGCGATTCCCTCACACAGCCACCATTTTTCAAAATCGCATCCTCGTTATCCCATATCCCTTGAACTTCTACCGCATTTACTTCTACGGTTTCTATAAACTTTGAACAATCTCATCTAATGTTAGGCTTGGTAATGATGTTGGGATTTGAGAGAGTTCCATTGGCTATGAGGTCTTGTGTTTCATGCTTGAGCCGGCAACAATTGTTGGTTTTATGGCCGAATTTTTGGTGGAAGTGGCAATATTCATTGAGGTTCCAAGTGGGAGGTACGGGATTAGGCATACGTGTGGGATCTAAAGGTTTGATGAATCCTTTGAAGGACAAATTTTCATATGCTTGGGTGAGGGTCCTCCCTAGGTCGGAAAATTCTCGACAGGCACTTACATTCACGGGATTGGGTGCTTTAGAAGTAGCTACTCCTCCCCATATGTCTTCTTGATTGGAAATTTGTTCTCACCTAGCATCTTCAATCCTAGTCCCACAATCACATAATTCGTCAAGAGAACTAATAGGTGATGATAAAAGCCTACTATTATAAGCTGGGAGCAAAATCTTGATAATCATGATGATTTGGTCTTTCTCATTTGGCCTATTAAGCATCCTTGATGCCTTTCCCCTCCATCTTGTCATATATTTAGAGAATGTCTCCCCTACTCCTTGCTCAATGGTCTCCAAGTCCCTTAGAGTCACATCAATCAGGGTGTTGAAGATGAATTGATCCATAAACAACTCCATTAGCTCATTCACACCTTGGTCTTTTTGGATCTAAGCTATAGTACCACCTTGATGCACCTCCCATGAGTGAAAAGGGGAATGCATGCAAATTTTGCTTCTCATCCAATCCTTTCATTTTAGCAATGCTTAGATATTTCAGGTCTCCAGTTCCATCAAACTTTTCTGCATCAGAAATCCTGAATTTTGGAGGTAATGAAGTGGGTTTGAACTTATGCCTCCCATGTTATAGAGACAATCATCCATCCCTTGGGCCTTGCAAAAGGTTAGTTGTATCTTTTCCATTTTTCTTTCATGGCCACAGTATCCGCGGTGAGCTTCTCAAATTGCATGTTCCTTTCATAATCCACCTTATCCCTTTCATCCCAACCTTCCCCCTCTTCATCATCATGAATCTCCACATGTGCGGTCTTTTTGAGCTTGGCTTCTTCTAGTTTGGTAAGGCGACTCCCCATCTTCTTGAGAATATCACTTTTTTCTTCCATTGCCTTGAATATCCTTTATGTAGTCTCCTCATCAATTAGAGAGGCCATTGTTACTTCAGATGATTCTCCTTCTTGAAATACTTCTTCTTAATGTGCGTCCTCAATCTCAACCAAGCGTCTTCTGTGTTTCCCTCGAACCCAAATAGGAGTGGGAATGTGTTTTCTTGATCTTGCTGGTGCAATGGTGCCTAGAAAGAAGTTCCATCTTTATTAAGTCCATGTCCCAATTGAAAGATCCTTTTTAACTTTAGATGTTCTTAGAAAGTCTTTAAGTCCATTTTAATGAAGGACCATTTACAAAATCACTCCATTTCCTCTCATGAACTTTTCTCCTTGTTTAGTTTGGGTTTTAGTCCATTTACAATAATGCTCATCATACTCTCATGGGCTTTCATTAGAATGTACTTATAGATTTTCAATCCTTTGTCTCAAATATGGGCTTACAATGTATTCATCACTTTTGGGCTCTTCTTTCTTCATTTCATTACCATCATCAATTTTTTGAAGTAGCCTTCTAGTTAGAATTTATTGCAACCTTCCTTCCAAAGTCCATGAATTTCACATCATTTTAGGCCTAGGCATACAATGAAGAGGCTCAAGATTAGGGCATTTCTTGTTGGACTTTGTAGGATGGTTGATGCTAAGTCCATAGTTGTTGATACCGCATTTTGTTTGCCTTTGATTTGCGTGCCGGAGCTTGAAAAACCCAAAAATATCATTTTCTCTTCATAGAGCCATGAGAACATCTAGAATGACGTGGTGCAACCTGTTCGGGCACTGGAGCACCCAAAGTGTCTTTTCTAGCTAAAATGACCAAAATTTCCCTGGTCAAACAAGGTCAAAATCCACACAAAATAACACTTTTCATAGTTTTTCATCAAACTCGAGCTTCTCCGATATTTTTAGCCACTTTGATCAAGTTTGACCCAAAGTGGACTCCAAGTGGGCCTGAAAACCTAAATTTTGATCTGAGTGTTAGAACAGGTTGAAACCAATGTCATTGCGAAGATTATCAAATTATAATTCCAACCACTATTCATGGGTCGAAATCGGAGTTAGAAAGGCCAAGATATCACGAAAACCAAGTTAACGCATAGATTAATGCACTGCTAACTTCCCAGAGCCATAACTTTTGAGCTAACCATTGGATTTTTTCTTTCTAGGGGTGTCAAAATCAATCTGATCGGAGGCCTTTTGAGGCCGCCAGCCCTTGAAGAGCCTCTGGTGGCCCTACAAGGGCCATCGCCTTGAAAAATGTGTTGGGGCTATAAATAGCCCTAGGCACCCCTTCGACCAGAGGAGGAACACATTTTTCTAAATTTTTGCTCTTTACCTGGTTTCTCTGCATGTTTCTCTCTCTTCCAAAATCCAAAAAAAACACACATAAAACACCCAAAAAATATATCAAAGCCTCTTGATTCTTCTCTCTTCACCAATGACACAAGGTATTGTTCTTATACTCAATCTTCCTCCCCTTGGTTCAACACTTTGGATTTGGGGTTTAAGGGTGTGGATGTAGCTTTTATAGCTATCATCCACATCCTTAACCTTCTAAATCTTTTCCTAACATTTATCTAACTTTTTTTGCTTGAATAACATGATTTATTGATTTCTTTATCATGTTTCTTGCTTTATTTGTGTTTCTAGCTTAAATCTCTTTGTTATTATGTTTTATGCCATGCTTTCCTTTATTTCATTCCTCTTTTTGCTCTATGATGACGTAAGGGTTACATGCTCACATGCTTTATATCATGTATATGGTTATGTCTTACTTAGATCTACATGTTTGTATGCACGTGCTATGCTCCTATGCCTATATCCAAGTCTTCATATGCTTGTATGCTTGGATTCATGTTCTACCATGTCTATATGCTAGATTTCTATATGTTTACATGCATTTTTCTATGCCTATATGCCTATATTTATGCTTCCACATGCTTGTGTGCTTGGATCTATGTTCTTTACATGCTTTATGCTATATTCCATGTGCTTGTGTGCTCCATGCCATGTTTGTGTGCCTAGGCCTAGGCTATGTTTGTCATGCCATGTGCTATTACAGCCCTTTTATCGCTTTGTCTTTCTTTCTTATGTTTGGCCTAATGGTTGGGACCCAATCTAGATCTTATGGTCTTTGTCATCATCTGTACACCTTGGACCATGTCAAAGGATTTGGATCATCCTTATTTGCATGTCTATGCCTGCTTGCTTTTATGCTTCTTGCTTGTGTTAGCCTCTCTTGTTCTAAGCTTTGCCACGCTTGAAGCCCTTAGCGGGTTTGTGGTTATGCAATTACATCTAATGCCCATGAGGCTTTGTTTGGATGTAACCATTTGGGAGGCATCACTATGACGTCAGTTGCTTTATGCATACATTTCCCCTTTTCTGCTTTGCGCGATGCCATGCTTACCATGCTTATTTGTGCCACTTGTTGGGTTTATATACATCTTTACATGCTTGCTTACATGTCCATGCATGAGTCTTACTTGCCAGTGTGTTGTCCATGCTTTAACACAATGAAGTTATGGACATTCATTCCAAACCTACATTTGTCCCTCGCAGACACCATCTTTTGTTTGTTTCCTTGCTTGTTTGCCTTTTTGCTTATTTGCTTGCTTTCTTGTTATGCTTGCCATGTCTATCATGCTTATCTGCTTTATGCCTCTTTCACATACCCTTTGCATCATTTCCTTCCATTGCTTGTTTGCTGGTTTATTGTCTTTGCTTTTGCAGGTAAACACATGGAATGAGGAGGCTTGGAGCTAGGGTACAGTTTCCTAGGCAGGAGCAAAAAGGGTGTAGATGCAAGCATGTCAATATGAGCCAAGCAGCTATGTTCAAAAGGTTTAGGGGTTTAATTTCTCCCTTTTGGTTATGTACTCTTTTAAACCCTTTCCTTCCTCCTCCTTTCTGTTTTAGATGGAGTGTATTAGGTATATCATGCGTTGTACCATTCGTCCTCATCTCTAGAGTATGGCAACCCCTGTTTATTTTCCTGCACTTATATTTTGGGCCATGCTCTAGGGATGTAGGCATTTACTTTCCTATTTTGTGTGCATTGTGCATGATGTATGTATATATACCTACTCCCCCCTTCCCGTGTGATCATCACAGTCTATGTCACCTAAGGCAAAGCGATGCCTAATTTTCACTACAAAAGTATGGTGATGTGTCATCGGATTTTCGCCATGGAAATCTGGTACTCGATTGGAATGCCATAGGAAAGCATAGATTGGGACCGACCGTTCAAAAGCCAAACCTCAAAGCCCCCATGTATGCAAAGCCCTGAAAGCTAACGCTAAAATCATGTTTTTACTGCCAATTTCTGAAAATTAAGGTTTTATCAAAACAAAGGACTGTCCTTGGATAGGCATTGTGGGGTGCCTAATGCCTTCCCCACACGTAACCAAACTTCTAGACCTAAGAATCAAGATTTTTTTGCCATCCACATTAGATTAGGAAAAATGTTATTTTTCTTAACCTAGGATCAGTAATAAAATCAACTAAAAACAGGTGACCAATCACACCTTAGAAAAACCTTATGATTGGTGGCGACTTCACTCACCTTTGGTAATCCCTTAAAATTTGGCCTAGATTCCTGCCATAATGCCAAAGGTAGACCTACCTTCCTCCACCGAGAGAGAGCACCGAAAGCTCTGTGCGAAGCACACAATGCACCACCATATATTTCGAGAGGGGCCCTCCAACAAGGCCTCGCGTGCATAAGAGCTGTCGCCACGACGGGTGGTCGAACAAAGGACTACGACAACGGTGATGAAAAAATTTGGCCTAGATTCCTGCCATAATGCCAAAGGTAGACCTACCTTCCTCCATCAAGAGAGAGCACCCAAAGCTCTGTGCGAAGCACACAGTGCACCACCATATATTTCGAGAGGGGCCCTCCAACAAGGCCCCACGTGCATAGGAGCTGTCGCCACGATGGGTGGTCGAACAAAGGACTACGACAACGGTGACGATTTTTCCGCCTCATTTCGATCAAGGTCTGGCGTCGACAATAGCATACTTGTTAACTTTAAGCACAAGGTTTTATTTTTCAAAAGGCCTTTTGATTTGGGCTTATGATAGCAATTAAACTATGGTCTTGTGAATCTTTCAAGTTAAGATATTCCTTTGGACTTTAGGATAAGCCTCTTATATGTGAGAACCTATTTTTTTTTTATCCCAAATATCTTCGGGTATGCCATAACTTTTAGGTCATCCTCCAATTTTATATATTTTATTTGTTCTTTAGAATTAGGTGAACACAAGATATATGGTTGAACAAACAAGAGATATAAAGGGTACTCTTCTTTTGATGGGATCTAGGATCTCTCTAAGTGTGAGTAGGCTCTTTAGAGCTAAGAGGATAAATAAGTAGGTCACACACAACTAGATGGGCCATGATTCCAACCGAGGGCCTAAGTGGACCTTTGTGGATTGGTGGTAAACTATTAACGTACTTAAAGCCCATCTTTAAAAGATTTTGGCCTAAATGGAGTGTACTCCTCTTTCCACTCATCACCAACTGAGGTAAAGGGACAAAGGAACTAAGTGAACTGTGTGCAAACAAATATTGAACAAGCCTTTATTAAGATTAAGAAATAGGACACATTAGAATTAAACTCTCTATCCCCAATAGAGTCGCCATTGTGGGTACTAATGCGCATGGTCACTTGGGGAGTACACCTCAGTCGAGTGGACTAGGGCTAAGAAAAGGAGTCGCCACCTAGATTTATGGTCTAAGAACCATGTATATAGCGCCCTTATGTGAAAGGACTTGATCTTACTACTAGAGTATGAGTTTATAGTTTAGGTACAATTTTAGGAAGGTGTTAGGCACCCAAAACTGCTTGACCTGTGGGTTGGCTTCCACTCATTGTGTCTTACATCTTAATCTCATTAAAGGCACATTTAATATTGCATTCTAACTCTCTCTCTCTCTCTCTCTCTCTCTCTCTCTCACACACACACACACACTAACATGCATCTAATAATCAACATGGCATCAATCATCCCAAAACCCTAACCATATATCTATCATGCTTATCAACCAAACCTATCATACATCTATCATGGCATCTCATATTATCCCAAACATCTAGGCATGAAATCAAACATCAAACAAACACATTCATCAAAATGTATGTTCATGTGAATGAATGACTTACCTCATTTACCTCACTACATCATAGCACCCATGGTATTAATGCATGATCATGTTATATGCATGTTCATGGTAAGGCAAAGAAAACACAAGAGAAAACCCTAATCTAATCATGTTAAGGACAAGAAAACAAACAAATAAAGAGACAAAGACTTAAAAACCTAAAGTAGGGGCAAAACAGAAACATATCATATGAAAGAAAGAAAGAAACAAAAGCATAAACATGAATTAGGGTTTCTGGGTACAAGTATGCATGCATATACATAGGCCTGCATACGTAGGCCAGTTTTATTTGTACATATACTATGAGTCTATTTACGCATATAGAATCATGTGTGCACAGACACACCCAATAAACCCTAACCTAGAAACTCAAAAACATATAAAACATAGCAAAACTTTTAAACAGCAAACCTAGCAACCTAACATGATTTTAAATACCAAAAAAAAAAAACATGAACCTAAACTAAACAAACATATCTAAACACAAAAAAAAAAAAAAAAAAGCAAAGAAACAAGATTATAGATGAGATTAAAAGCATAAATGAAAGAAAAGAGGTAAGAACATATACCTTAAAACAAAAAGCTCTTTAGCTTGATTTTGACCATTCCCTTCAGTTAAATCTATTCACAACAACAAAAACAAAAACAAAAAAAAACAAAAAAAAAAAAAAAAAACAAAAAAACAAAGAAGATTAGTAAACTTCAAAACTCGAGGAACAAGACTAGAAAATTTCCTAATCAAAAGAAAATTTACTTGAGGATGTTTTGTGAAAAACTCCCTCTTTAATTCACTACTTCTAGGGAATATTGGGTATTTCCTTGGGATTTTAAATTTGTCTTTTGGAAAGGTACCACATATGGCTTTATATAGTAAGAAAATAGGAGTTTGGAATGGCTCCTAGACGATGTGAGATTCATTCCATACCTCAACATTAATAGTTTTGGAACCCTAGCTGCGTGCACAGGTTCATGCCTACGTGCATATGCATCAAACCTGTGTATGCAGGCTGAGGGTTTCCTTGGCCTTTTATTTTCCAAAAATAGATTTATTTGCTCATAAAAATTTATATTTTCCATTTTAACATCTCTTAAATCAATCTATAATCTAATTGGGCCCTAAACCAACATTGGGCCTTAGAATTTCAACATCATTAGGGAACGGGGACCCGAGTCATAAGGGATACAAAATGCACTGTTTATAGAAAGCTTTACAAGAGGTCATACTCTGGACCATATTTGTTGTGCATCCATCCTGAAGTAGTGGAAATACTTCTATAAGAGCTACATGAGGGAATATGTGGGAGCCACATCAACAGAAGATCAATGGCCCATAAGGCACTAAACCAAGGGTATTGGTGGCTAAACATGCAGAATCAAGCATAAGAGTACTCGTAGAAATGCGATCAATGCCAAAGATTTGCTTCTAGCATACAGTCTGGTATGATTCTGAATCCTCTTACTAGTTCATGACCCTTTACACAATGGGGTTTGGATATAGTGGGACCTTTTCCTAAGGCTACGAGAAATTGAAGATGGCTCCTAATTGGGATAGACTATTTCACCAAATGGGTTAAGGCCAAGCCTTTGGCTAATATTTGAGATACAGGTGTCAGGAATTTTATATTGAGAAACATTGTGACACGGTTTTGTATGGCAAGGTCCTTATCTCGAATAATGGACTTTAGTTTGATAGCAAGACTTTCCAATAATACTGCACAAAATTGGGGATTACCAATAGGTACTCAATACCATTCTAACCCTAGGGTAACGAACAAGCTGAAGCAACAAATAAGTCCATAGTCGACGATTTAAAGAGAAGGTTAGATGACTCCAAAGGCAAATGGACTAAGGAGCTCCTAAGTGTGTTATAGGCATATCGGACTACACTAAGAAGATCCATGGGGCAAACTCCATTTTCTATGACGTACAATACTATAGCTATAATACCTATGGAAGTGGGGCTGCCAACTTCACGAAATGATCAATTTGAGGAAGAAGAAAACAACCACTTGATGGGCAAGCAACTGGACCTAATTGAAGAAAACCATGAGGTTGCCTTAGTAAAGCTCGAGAATTACTAGCAAAGGGTTAGTCGTGGATATAACAAGGGCGTGAAGTGTAGGGAATTCATCCCAAGGGACCTGGTGTTAAGAAAAGTCACGAGGAACACTAGAGACCTAACTTGGGGCAAGCTTGGACCTACCTAAGAAGGCCCATATCGAGTGGTATCTATTGCAAGGATAGGGGCTTATCGATTAGAAGATTTAGATGAAAAGCTTGTAGCTCGGCCATGGAATGTATCTAATTTAAAAAAAAAAAAAAAAACAAAAAAAAAATTACTTCTAATTAATATATTGATGCTTGTTTTGTTCTCATCTCTATTTTTATTTAGTGCTTAGGTCATCAAATCTAGATTCAATTTGTCCATCCATGAAATAAAGATCCTATCACGCTGAAAAAGATAGAGAATGCGGGGCACTAGACCATGTCTTTACCAAGGACAAAATTACAACTACTCAAAGTACTAGACCATGTCCTTATTTTGGGCGAAGTGATGAAACCCTAAGTCACTAGACCTTATCTTTGTCTCAGATGTGCCTTGAACAGAATTGGTTGTGAAGGTCCATATCCAATTATATTATGGGCTTTAAAAGACCCGTCTTCTATGCTTCTAAGCATTCATGATGCTCGATAATGTAATAAATAAGAATATGGTGTTAGTGTGGGATTGTTCCAAACACTTAGTCTTTGACTACTTTTGTGAGTCCTACATTAGTTTGGGGTGACTTCCTTCTCGTGTTTATAAGCCATTGTAGGTAGAATTGATATCTTAAGATATTAGGCCTAGTGTAAACTTGGACCTCTTTGTTAGGTTCTAAGTGATGGAAATAAATGTGAAAGCAGCAGAAAAATAACGGATCTACATCGTTCGAAATTGACAACATGCGTTAAGTAAATTTCAGAATTTGAGAACAAAAGAGCGTACCTTGAAGCGGTGAATTTCAAAACCGAAGATTGAAGCATTTAAGAATACTTTTAATCTTCACTCCAATTCCACTAACACCCAAGAAGTGTGGACTCTCAATTGGTTACAAAGGGATGGTTAGATAGTGACATACACTCACTTCCACACCATTACAATGTTGTTTTTCTCACTTACAAAATTCTGTACGTTTTTCTCTTTGTATCTAACCAATTATCTAATTGGGTTGGCCTTTTGGGCCTTTCCAATTGGGCTTAAGTGTGTGGCTTGCAGTGGGACCAAAAGGGACTGATAAGACACTAGCTCCAACGGGCTTTGGGCTTTTCTGTCAACTCTTGACAAGTCCAAAGTTACCATTAACTATATTTAATACCACTATATAAATATAGTTGCACTCTAGGCCTTATCTATAAATTATATCTCAAGACTTTATTATACATGCAACCCCTTCATAAAATATTCGTAGTAATATAAAGTCATTAATGTAGACTATCACTTTGTAAATTACTGCATCTCAATCTTTGAGTACCCGGTTTAATCCTTTAATGTTATTCGTTATATATTTATGAAATCCAATTCCATAAATATATACTTTAGTCTTACTAAAGTGGTTAGGCCTAACTCTCTGAATAACAAACTCATTAAACTTATCTCAAGGGAATACTTTATATTTCCGTTAAGAGACTATGAATTCCATCTTAAGAATACATGTTCCATCAGCACTAAATGTGGCTGCCCAACATACTAAAGTTTTGACCATTACTATAGAACTCACTCTTGATATATCAAAGCAACCTACACCTCATAATTAGGTCCATTATTCTCTCAAGATTAAGAGTTCATGCAAATACAAGTCGTGAGATTTATTATTCATATGACAGTCCTTAGGAAAATAATAAATCTTACAGCGGTCCAGTTTAATATGTCTTAACTCTTAAAACATATTAACACATCAATTAGAAGTCTCCACTTCCATGATCAAGACAAATAATCGTGGTTGATATGTTATAGTCTTCGCAGATGAAATGCTCAATTTCATCACCGACTACGAACTATAGTTCTGAGTTTACAAAGAACTTGTGATTTATATCTTCTGTAACTTTTCACATAAATCACATACTATGCATCTCATGGACTAAATGATAATGTTCGAATATTCATGTTACTATTATTTCAGATAATAATAAAACAAATTCATTAAACACAATATTAAGTCATATATAATATCATACACAATGTCAAACTTAATATCATACATAGCATCATACAATAGGATTTAAGGGCACTAATCTTAACACTAAGGATTTAGGATCTAAATGTTTTCGAACTTCAATATGTAATGTTGGTAAATCGTGATCAAAATTTAGAGTCTAGATTTAGGCTGCTCAAAGTATGTTTATTGTAAAGTTGGAATCGAGTAATTGCAGAAAATAATTGTTCACTTTCTGCAAAGCTTGATCAATCAAAATTTAGACTCGATCAATCGAACCTCATGCAGAATGTTTTTCTGCAAAATTTTCCATATGACGTGTAAGGTTTTATATTTTGCCTTAAGTATAAAAGGAAAAACCCTAACCACATTTTGATGTGGTTGTTTATGCTGTGTGTGTGAATCTCATGTGAGATTTAGAGGTGTTTGGCATCATACGCTAGGGTTATCAAAATCAAGATTGATGTCGAGAGCTTGGTGATCGCTTTAGTTACTACATAAAGAGCTTAAAGAAAAACACAAGTGGGAGTACTTGTGGTTGCTGTGAATCCAAGAAAGAAGTAGTCCGTGGACTCGAATCTATCACGTGGTCGTGGTAGTAAGTTTTCTACTAAAGGTGGCAATAGGATGTTAGTGGTCTAAGTCGCTATTGTAAAACTTCAATTCTTTCATAATGGATCTATTTCACCTTGAGAATAGTTAGGTTAAATCCTCCCTAGGTTTTTTACCGGTTTGATTTTCCTAAGTTATCATATCGTTCTGTTCTTTATTTTTTGCACTGTTTACTTGATATGATTTACTTGTGTTAACCTAGACTTGAATAATTTACCTAAGTAATCACTTGGCTAAATAATTAGGTTAAACAACTTGTGTTTTAAGGGTTTAAAAACGTACAAGTGGTATCAAAGCGGGTTAGCTCTAATATTTAGATCTTTTGATCTAAAAGTTGATCCTTGACCCTTGTTGTCATGGAACAAGGTCACTCTCTTGTGATCTTACCTCATTTTGATGGGAATAACCATGCCTATTGGAAAGTAAGGATGAAAGAATTCCTAAAATCTATTGATGAGAGAGTCTATAATTTTGTTGAATACGGATGGAAGAAGCCCACTACTCTTGTTAGTGAATGGCAAACTTCTGAGAAAAAAGCAGCCACTTTTAATAGCAAAGCTATGAATGCTATTTATAATGCTGTTTCTATGGAGGAATTCAAGAGAATCTCTAATGATGAAGTTACTTATATTGCAAGGAATATTCTCCAAACTATGCATAAAGGTACAAAGGCAGTTAAGATTAACAAACTGCAGCAGTTAACTACTAGGTTTGAAAGTATTAGAATGTCTAATGATGAATGTTTTGATGAATTCTATACTAAACTGAATGATATTGTTAACTCTGCTTATAATTTGGATGAAATCTATGATCAACCTAAGATTGTTAGGAAGATGCTTAGATCTTTGACTGAGGACTTTAGACCCAAAGTGACTGCCATAACTGAAAGCAAGGATGTTGACTCTATCCTTATTAATGAACTTGTAGGATCTCTCCAGTTCTATGAGTTAGACCTACCCAAGACAAACAAATCCAAATCAATGGCTCTTAAGTCAGTTGATGATGTTGATGTGAATGGATTTAATGATGAACTCTTTGCTACAGAGATTGCTTATCTTGCCAAGAATTTTAGAAATTTTCTTAGGAACAATAACAGAAGGGCAAGAGGTAAAAATAATGCTAAACCTAGAAATTTTAGGAGGAATGGTCCCACTAAAGTGAACAATACTGAAAAACCTAAAGAAAAAGTAGGTCAAACCTCTAATAATTCTGTGGGTCAATAATGTTTTGAATGTCAATGGTATGGTCATATGAAATCAAAATGTCCTATATTCTTGAGATCAAAAGGTAAAGTTATGGCTGTAACCCTTAGTGATGATGAAATTTCTCACCATAAGTCTAGGAGTGATGAGGATGGAAACTTCATTGGTTTCACAGCTACTGTTGTAGTTGATGAAAGTGTTGTGGTTGATGAGAACCTTTCTGATAGGGAACTCTCTGAGAATACTGATTTGCAAGAAGCCTATAATAAGCTTTGCAAGGTTCCTGCAAAGGATGCTATGAATGTTGATTTAGATTTACAGAAAATTGCTTCTGTTGAACTTAATAAAAAAAATTTTCCTCTTGAAATTGTTTGATGTTAATGAATTGCTTGATAAGGTGAAGACTGAGAACATATTGTTGCTTGATAAAGTTAAGAATTTGGAACTTGAATTATCTGTTGTTAGAGAACAAACAAATAGGTCTACTAGTTCTAAACTTGAACACATGTTGAGTATTCAGAAGTCTCTCTTAGACAAAATTGGTCTAGGTTTTGAAGATAGCATCTTCGTGCCTAAGAATCATTCCATAAACTTTGTTTCTTCTTCTAAGCTTCCCATGAGTGAGATTGTCAAACCAGCAGAAGTTACTCCTCCTAGGAAGATTAGGGTTGATCTTAAAGAGTCTAAGCCTAAGAATCCTAACCCTTCTAAGGACAAGTTGCATGATAGACCTGTATGAGTTTGTCATTTTTGTGAAAAGTCTGGGAACATTCATCCAAACTATTTCAAGTTGCAAGCTGCTAAGCGAGCAGTTAAGCCAAAAGTATTTGCGCCTCAAGTATAAGATCCCATGGTACTTATTGGTAAGTTGGTAAAGGCTTTAAACTTTTATTCCAATCCTAGAGTTTCTCAGCATTCTAATATGAATAATAACTCCAATGCAAGAGTTTCATCTAAAAAGTTCTGGACACAAAATGCTCGATCTATTTGAGTCTTTCTAACATGATCCTTATGCTTCATCTCTCTATTCTTTGTGACCGTTCTTCTTTGTTGTTTTTGTTTACTTTGTTTCTAGGTTTTGCATTGCATAACATTCATGCATTTCATAGTAGGTTGTTGTTGTTATTAATTTCAAAAAAAAAAAAAAGGGAAAAGGAAAGAAAAATTTTTTTTGCATTATTTTTTCATGGATTTGAAATCAAGGTTGGCCATATTATCTTTACATAACATGTTTACGTACCTTGTTTAGCTTGGATGAGCTTATTTTTTTATTGCACTTTACTAGTTTGAGCTTTGTAGTGCATATTGTGTGGGAGTTGTTTATAGTTTTTGATCACATGATCTTGATCTTGAAGTCACATACTTTTGATTGTAAGAATTAAAAAAAATCCTAAGAGAAATGTGTAAATAACTATCTCACCATTGTTTACTAGCCAATCATGAACATCTTAGTGCATACTATAATATTTTGTGCTTGAGAAAGTGTAGCACATGCACAAAAAGAACATAAGGTGTAGCCTCGGCTTATAATAATAAAATTGGTGGGTACATTGTTGGGATATAATAAATTTTAAATCAAATAAAATTGGTATGTACATTATGAGGCAAAACAAGAAACTTACATGATTGCAAACTTTTATTCTAGGAGATGTGAGAGTTATATGATGTAACTCTTTAGGTAATAGTCACTTTCAAACTTATGTGATGAATTTTGTGGAAATTGTGATTGATCACTATTTACTTATCACATCACATGTACCTCAAGCTATTGCTAGTTGCACACACTACACAAGTCACTCTTTGCAAAACTTAGTACATTATATTGTGTGTGATCTTACTGTGGCCATCCAAGATTAAAAGTTCCCAGATTTTAATGTAAAATGTGTTTAAAGTTTGAGATTTGAGGACAAATTTATTGAAAATCTCATTTTTGAAAGATCTAGGTTAAATTCAAGGGTTTTTCAAAAACTTTTCATCTCATACTCAGTCATTCTATTCATAAAACATTGTGCTTTGAGGAGTTTTTGCATTAAAATGCTCTGTTTTTCAAAAAGTTGATTTTTCCAAATTTTCGATCAATCGAACCTGTTGCTCAATTAAATTGTGATAAAAAAACTTGATTTGAATCTGCCTAGCTCGATCGCTGATTGTTGATGTTGGATAGATCAAATGTGATTTTTGATCGATCGAATATAATTTTTGACCGATCGAAAATCGTTAAGAGAGTTTTTTTTTTTTTTTTAAAAGCTTTTCTCTCTCTCTTCTCGACCGATCTAGATTCAAGTCAACTTTTTTTTGTTTTCCTTCCAAATTTTTCTCAAGGTTTTTGTCTTCTACTGCCGGTAGGACCTTTATACCCTTTCTTTTTTAGTTTATTCACTATATTCATGCATTTTTAGGGACATTTTCAGACCTATAAAAATTTGAGGTTTTTTTTTTTTAATTTTTGAGTTGGTTTCCATCCAAATTGATCAATGGGTTTTTATTCTAAGATGATGTAAACATGTTTACCATGCTTTAATTTGATTAATTTGGTGATTTGAGAACAATTTGAAATCCTAGAGTTTGTAACTACACAAATTTGGAGATTTTGTTCAATTGGACTTAATTTGGTAAAATTGACTTGTGAAATTGATTGATTATGCGATTATATGCTGATTTCTATCTAGTGTAATGATTAATAACTCAATTTGGTTAAATTTTTTAAGGTGGGTTTTCAAAATTTGGGGTTTTTGTCATAAACTCTATGTTCAAATCAATTCTTGGATTTTAAAAGTATAATTGGACTGTTCTCACTGCATTAGAGCATGCATCATTTGTTTATTCTGTTCATGCATCATATAGAGTGATATTTTCGATTTTTGTTTTCTCTCTAACCTTGTCTACTGCAATCTGCCATTGGTTTTCTTTCTTTAGTTTCTTTTTTGTCTATCCTTTCCAACCCTTAGCATCACGGTTAGGAAGACTAGAGCCCATAGGACATCCACTTCCACCTTTACTCCAAGTTTTGATGGTGATAGGTTTCGAACTGAGAAAATCCTAGAAACCTATGAGAAGCTGAACATCCTTAGATCTGTTTGGGCTGAGAGGAAGGTAGTGTTAGATGAGCTTGATCCTAAAATTAGGAGGAACTTTGAACATAGGGGCTGTTTACCTTTGTTGGATATTGAGCATCCACCTCCAGCTACGCTGATTAGAGTGTTCTACTTGAACCTCTCTATCCACTCCAATGATTCCAACACTCAGTTTGTGAAGAGTTGGATAAAGGGTGAAGAGTATGTCATTACTCCTTCGGTAGTGGCCTCTGCTCTTGGGGTGCCTATGGTACAGTAGCCTGTGTATCCTTATGTTGAGACCCCTCCTCTAGATGACATTATGTCATATCTCACTAGTACTTCCATTCAATGGGGGTACTGATCCTCGGATTACCTCTCATAAGTTGACCAATATTCATTACTTGTTTTTCCGGATTTCTTGTCATTCCATTTGGCTCATCTCTCACTTGCACACCATTCCTATTGAGAGATGTGCATTTTTGTTTGCCTTTGTGACAGATGCTCCTATGAGTTTTCCTACTCTTTTCATTCGATCCTTGGTTGAGGTTCATAAGAGTAGTTCTACTGCACAAGGTCTTTTCTTCCCTGTTTTTATTCATCGAATTTTGTTACATCTAGGATTAGATGAGTTTCTTGTATCTAAGCCCGTACACATTATAGCTCCCATAGGTGCCACCTTCCTTCGGTAGAGAGCTGCTCAAATGAAAGCTAGCACTAAACACCCTCGTGTAGAGTCTTCTTTAGGTGTTGCATCTCCTCCTCCTCCTTCTTTAGGTGATCCCATAGTTGAGGAGTATGTTGATTCGACGGCCACTGTTGATCCTCCACCTTCTACTTCGGGTGATTCTAACATTCGAAGTATGTTGGACACTGTCATGATCGTTCAGGCGACTGATGGTAAGCTTTTGGTGGATGTGCTCACGAAGCTTTAGGCCATGCATGCGGATTTGGTGAGCATTAGACAGAGACCTCCACCACCTCCTTTTGATGATGAGTCTTGATTGCCCTTTGGAGCTTTGGAGCTTTAGATTGTACCTAGGTGCTTCATAATGTATTTATTTTTTGGCTCATGACGTATTTATCTTGATTTATTTATTTTTATGTGTTGTATATGTTAGGGGGAGACATTATGTTTTTTTATTTTTGTTTCTTGTTTCACATTGTGCTATATTGGCTATTGAATTATATTATGAGGTTATTCATGATATATGTCTTTCATTTTATGTTTTGGGAAATCAAGAATTTATTTTGTTTTACTTGTATTTTCCACACATGCGTTTATGTGTTTATTAAGTGTTACAGGAATATACAGGTTGATTCGATTGTGCTGCTGTCTTCACTTGCAACTAATAGATAGTAGTTAGGTTGAATTGTTAGTTAGGCAATTTTATTGTAATGGGCTATTTTTGTAACTTTGAGCATTTTGTTTTATTATGTGTTTTGTCATGAATTGCCAAAGGAGGAGTTTGTTAGGTTCTAAGGATTTAGGATTTAAATGTTTTAGAACTTCAATATTTATTGCTGGCAAACCATGATCAAAACTTAGAGTCTAGATTTAGGCTGCTCAAAGTATGTTTATTGTAAAGTTGGAATCGAGTAATTGCAGAAAATTACTATTCACTTTCTACAAGGCTAGATCAATCAAAATTTAGACTCGATTGATCGAACCTCGTGCAAAATATTTTTCTGCAGAATTTTCCAACTTAACCCAAGTCCATATGACGTGTAGGGTTTTATGTTTTACCTTAAGTATAAAAGGAAAAACCCTATCCACGTTTTGATCTGGTTGTTTATGCTGTGTGTGTGAATCTCTTGTGAGATCTAGAAGTGTTTGCTTTCATACACACTTAGGGTTATCAAAATCAAGATTGATGTTGAGAGCTTGGTGATCGATTCAGTTGCTGCATAAAGATCTTAAAGAAAAACACAAGTAGGAGTACTTGTGGTTGCTGTGAATCCAAGAAAAAAGTAGTCCGTAGACTCAAAGCTATCACATGGTCTTGGTAGTAAGTTTTCTACTCACGATAACAATAAGATGTTAGTTATCTAAGTCGCTATTGTAAAACTTCAATTATTTCATAGTAGATCCGTTTTATCTTGAGGATAGCTAGGTTAAATCCTCCCTATGTTTTTTACCGGTTTGGTTTTTCTGGGTTATCATATCGTTGTGATCTTTATTTTCCACATTGTTTACTTGATATGATTTACTTGTATTAACCTAGATTTGAATAATTTACCTAAGTAATCACTTGGCTAAATAACTAGATTAAAGAACTTGTGTTTTAAGGGGTCTGAAAACATACACTTTTCAATATCACACGCCAGCCCCGTCTCATCTTTGCTTTGGACTTCTTCTTTTTTTCAACCCATTTGAGCTTTTAAGAGCTGTTTGTGACCATTAGATCTGCTTGTCGAAGACTAGCTTTCTTAGTAATCTAACTCATTATTTTATTATTGTTTGACTAGCCTAGTGACTTATTTAACACACCATTATAGTACTTTCATATAAGTTGTAACTAGTATGTAACCCAGGCTTATGCTCGAGAATGATAAATTGAAATGGTGCTATTGATGTTAGCTTTCGTTATTAAACATATAGGACATGAGTTTGATCATGATATTTAGAGGCATTAAAATGGTTTTTCCTCACAATTTTCATGATATTAGTTACACCAAATTTCTCATTATATTGCTATTATGTATATAATTTGAAAAATCACTATCAGATACTACATATACAATATCAATTCACAATCATTGTATGTGAAATTCTACTAGATACAACACAAAATAAAAAGAATAGATTGGTCGAATAGTATCTCCTAAATTAAATGGTGATAGGTGCATAGGATCATTTAACTCATTTACAATTTTTTAGGTTCAAGGTCTTTGCATACAAAATATCTGAATAAAAACAGTATAAAAAATATACTAATTAGTTTAGAGAAATAATAACAGCAAAAATCTAAACAATTTAATTTTTATGGAAAGCTAACAAAAGCAAAATCCAATTTTAATTCTAACTGAATTTTCTCTAACCTTTGGTTGAATATATATATATATATATATATATATTACGTAGTTAGTAACGAACCATACATAGTCATGGTATGTTACATAAATAACTTATGAATTTGAATTATTTTTAGTTACACTAAAAATTACTCATATATATAAAATCGTTAAAACTCTCTTTTCCTTTAATTTTATATATAGAGTTAGATATATGATTAGGTTTTTTTTTTTTTTTTTTTTTTTTTTTTTTTTTTTTTTATGACTTATTTATATTGTACTCGTTTTCTACACTGATTTAACTCACTTGGCACAAAAATCAAAAAACTTAGATTAGATGAGACGCATGGCGCAAAATTAAACTCTAATAAAAATCCAATTTACACTTAATTAACTCGCTTGGCACAAAAATTTAAAAACTTAGATTAGATGGGACATGCGGTGCAAAATTAGATTTTAATTGAATTCTAATATTAGCTTTACCTATTTACACACACACACACACATATATATTGTTCTCTATCTCGATCAAAACAATAGAGCACTTCCTTTCTTCTCCTAAAAGTGTTCTTTTTCTCCCAAACATTTTCTCTTGTGTGGGAGAGGAAGAAAATACATATTAGAAGGTTGCTTTTGAACATCTGTTTGTGGAAATGCGTTTAACACAAATGTTAACGCTATAGTGTGATCCTGTGGAGTTATTCGGTCAAGAGAACTAGTCATATTGATTTTTACTACAGGTAGCACAAATCAACCTAAAGGAAAAAACTTTAATAACGTAATTCTATAGCACTATGAGATCGCTCTTAAACTTCTCTTTATATATTTTGTTCTTACTAATATTATTCAGGATATTATCAGTATTTTTTTATTTACTAAAATATTTCCAACATGTGCCTACTTTAAAATAAAATAAAATATGATAGGTCACAATCTGAATGACCCCTTGTGATTAACCCTAATTAATTAATTTAGCCAAGTAATTAATTAATCAATTAATCATGCAATTTTATGGAAGCACAAACAAATCACCAATCAACTAAATAAACAGCGGAAAATAAATAACACAATGATTTGTTTACGAATGGGGAAAACCCTAATGGCAAAAATCCCACCGGGTGATTTTCAGGTCACCACTCCCGAAACTCCACTATTATCAAATCAAGCGGTTACAAGTAAAGGAATCCCAAGTACCTTACCAACCTACAGTTGAACCCTTACCCCAATACCCAATTGGACTTGATCTGTAGTGATAGTCTCCACCTTTGATGCACGGCTCCCAAGTACGTGACTAACCAATGCGCGGATCCAAGTACGCGACTTCAGAACACCAACTGAGGAAGAATGGTTGGCTGCAAAGTTCTTCAGATCATCCTTTCTGATGAATAGCAGGAAGATGCTTGGTTACAAAACCCTATGGTGCAAATACACAGCAACTTCTTGATGGAAGATGAACTAGGTCAAGAACTTCATCTGTTGATCACAATTTGCTTAAACAGAGATTGCTTAATGAATATGCAACTTGTGTCACCCAAAACGGCTCTTAAAATAATCCTTTTATATGTTTAGGGTTAGAAGAAAAGAAAGCCCAAAAACATATTCATGGATCCCAAGAAAATCAGATTGGAAATCTAACTTTTTAAATCTCGACAGATAGCAGGTGTCAAGGTAGCTATCGAGAGGTGTCGAGCTTTAAAAATTCTGCACTTCAACTTGCTTTCTCTTGAACAGACTTGATGACCTCAACACTTGACCTTGAAACATTGTTTCTTGAAGTATTAAAACCACCTAGAACTACCCAATTACAAGCAGAGTGCGTTTTGTCAAAGGATTAGCCAATCTACATAATTAAGTGATATATGTTCTTAAACAAGTTAAAACATATATGTCCTAACAAAATAGAGAAAGAAAAGAAAATATTTGTTATAATAAACTTACAAATTGAGGTCATAATAATTTTTTTTTTTTTAAAAGTCTAAAATGCAAAACCCACCTTCTAAGTTTCTTCCGAATTCATTTCAACTCTCTAAATATTATCATTATTTTTTTTATTTACTAAAATATTTCCAACATGTGCCTACTTTAAAATAAAATAAAATAAAGAAAGAAAAGAAAATATTTTTTATAATAAACTTACAAATTGAGGTCATAATAATGTTTTTTTTAAAAAAAGGCTAAAATGCAAAACTTGCCTTCTAAGTTTCTTCAGAATTCATTTCAACTCTCTAAATTTACTTTTGTTCATTTTAGTCCTCTAAATTTCAGATTTATTCAATTAAGGCATTTCCTTCAACTTTTGTTAAATCTTTTTGAAAAAAAAAAAAAATCTGGAAAATACTTTCCAATCATTAATTGAATTTTTTAATTTAAAAAAATTTGAAGAAAAATTTAAAAAATTGGAAAATTAACCATAACATATAACAAAAGTTGATGGAAAAGCCTTAATTGAATAAACATGAAAGTTAGATGACTAAAATGAACGAAAGTAAAGTTAGAAGACTAAAATGAATTTTAGTGAAACATAGAGAGTAGGTTTTACATTTAGCCTAAAAAAAAAAGTTTGTGCTACATTAACAATATTATAAATTAATTTCTAGTTTACCTTTTGTTTTGTGATATAAAAATTGATTTATCAACTTGTAATACCAATATAATGTGAACGCTCTAAAATGTGTGAAAATACAAAAGCTTTTTAGACCCCCAAATTAAAATTACAGCTTGATTAATTTTACTCTAACTTAATACTAAGTGCATAATAGAGTAAATGCAAGCGGATAAACGAACAAACTACTCTAACCCATAATAATTATAACACAATAGTAAATTGAAAGGTAAAAGAGTAGGGAAGAAGAATGTAAACACAAGATAATACGCTAATGTGTTATCGAAGAGGAAACTGAAGAACTCAGCGAAATACCTCTCCGCCGCCCTCTAAGCGGTAATCGATCTACTAGACAATCAGTTGGGATACATGGGTTAGCAAGACACCCTCCAAGCTTAGTCTACCTGATGCACCTTGAATGTTCAAATAGTGTATAAACCACTATGAACGTTTAAACCCCCAAAATACAAATTACCAATTCAAACTTTATATCAAACAATGTATGTGTGAAAAATGATTCTAAGCTTATACCAGAATTAATAAACAATATAAACCAAATAAAATCACATCCACAGCAGAAATTAAATGGCAAATATTAAGGGAAGAGAGATGCAAACACAAGGATAGCACAACGATGTGTTATCAAAGAGGAAACCGAAGCCCTCGGCATAAAACCTCTCCGCTGCCCTCCAAGCGGTCAATAATCCACTAGAAAATGAAGTTTGGATACATGAATAGTAATAGATCCTCCAAGCCTAATCTACCCATTGTACCTAAGCCCTCCAAGCTTCTTGCTCCAACGAGGTTATGCCAAACCTTTATCTTTTCTAGCTTACTAATTTCCGCTATAGCCCATAGCATCAACCAATAACTATTGGTCCCTTCTTAACTACTTTCTAGAGCACCAAATAGCCTTCTCACAGATATAGGTATGGTAAGAAAAGGATTTGGGTAAGAACCTTTCAAGGATGTAACAATGGAGAGGATGAGAGTAGAGGAATTTAAAGAATCTCTATGTGAAGATTGTGGATGATTCAATCTTGTTTTTCTCTAGGGTTTCTCCCTTAAAATTCTCTCTAGAAGCTCTCTACATTTCGTAGGTATAAGGGGTATTTATACTTAGGTGAGAAAGGAGTGTGAAGAGTTAGTTTTTCCCAAACAGGGTGGTCTGGCTACTTGGTCTCATGACTTGACTGAGTCACGAGTTCAAGCTACAAGATAACAGAACGGCCAGGCTGGACTTTTTGTCCTATAGTGCTCATGCTGGCATGACTGTTCGTCTTCTCGCACGCTTCACTCGTGTGCTATAGTTGGCGGCTTGCCAATCGCGAGTCACCAGTGAGTCCCAGCCGCGAGTCTCTGTATCCTTGCACAATCTTGAGCATTTTTTCACACTCTCTCACTCACTTCCCTTACATGATTCCTACCTAAATACAAGGTTACTAATTGCTAAATTACAAGCAAATTTGACGCGGAATAAAGCCAATACAATGGTTGATTAATTTCAACCTTACAATCTCTCTCTTTTGCTATTCTGTGACAAAACCTTACAACAAACTCTATATTTAACGTGTGAGTTGGGAACAGTTGATCAAAACTCACTCACACCTAACTCTAGAATCTGTGAAGCTCTTGAACCATAAGAACAAGTATCTCCTGAAACACAACAACACAATATGATCGTTGTATGTAGAAAACTTGTAATGCATATGGAGCAAGCATAATGCAATCAAGTAGAATGGAAACAAGTAATAAACCAAGGCTTGACCAAAAACGAACAATCACTATAAAAAGTGATCACAATGCTCATTCACACATGGAATGGACATCTGGATATGCAAGCTAATAAGCTCAATTGTAAAGAATCATTTGCATGTCGAACACTCAACCAATGCAACAACTCTAGGAAATTACATTAAAGATATAGAATCCAACAAAGGGCACAAGAGTGATTTACTAAAAGAAAATACATGACATTTAACAACAAGTACTAAAGCTATAAAGCATGGGTACATAAACCTTAAAATCTTACAAAAGCAACCAGTACAAACCAAAACCTAAACTAAATAACAAAATATAAAGACTGAAATATGCTAATATGAAGCAAAATATTAAACATAGGCCTTCCTACTAAAATCTCCCCCTTTGATCTAGCTGTTTCTCCCCCTATCATTGTACTCCTCCTGCTAACATCATCTCTCCCTTTTTGTCATGGAATAGCTAGTCCTCATCTCCTTCTAGCTTTCTTTGAATCTGATCCAATTGAGTTTGGATAGAGGTGAACTTCATATCCCACCGAATGTTGAGATGGTGCAAGATAGATGTAAGTCCGGACATCTTGGTGCTTAACTCGTGGACAGATGCCACAATGTTGTCTAGTTTCTCATCAAATGTGGATGAGCTAGAGCACGAACCACTGTGAGATGTTGAAGTTTCTATTTTGATTCTCTTCCGACTATGACCAATGCTAGCATTGTATGTACGCATGTTGATTGGAGCCAGTTTTGTGCAGGGAGACTCAGCTGTTGATGGATGAATTCCTTTAAGTTTCAACATCCTAGAAATGAGGCAGCAAAAAGGAATGCATATCCTTGATTCAATTCGAAGAACTGTTTTGCGTAGAACATGAAAGATATGTGCATAAATGTCAATCTCTACATCAGAGATCAGATCGTGAAGAAACAGAGCACGTCCGAGGTTCATATACCTGGTGCTAGATAATGGGTATAAGTTGTGAAACATGATGATTGTAAGCACCCTCAATTTCGAAGGAAGAGAGGAAACATTGACTAAGTTCCCATTTGACGAGAATTCCAAATCTTTTCCAAGAGCATCCCTGAGTAGGTCCTTATAAAGACATAGATCAACATGCACCAGTGATTTTTTAAACATCGGCCGATTAATGTGAAGAATCTCAGCTAGATATACAGGAGAGATTGAGAAATTTTTTCTTCTAACCCAACATTTGAGTTCTTCGCCTTCAACAATTGCATTGGCATAAAACGCCTTTACCAAACTCTCATATGCTTCATCAAGGTCGGAGAGAAGGTAATTCAAATCTTTGTGAGCAAACCATTTAGGAATGTCGGTGTCAAAAAGAAAAGGTTGATCAACAACCCTTTCGACCAACGGTGTAGCATCTTTGAAGTAATTCTCATTAGTCTGAAAGGCAGCATAAGATCTAAACTTGTTGGCATCGAACATTCTTGATGATGAATGGGTCCTATTTGCTCTAGGTGAGAGTTCGTCAACATCAATGATAGGCTCTTTCCCTTTGCTGCTGCCCCCTTTTACAGCTGCTCTCTTGAATGGAGACATGTTCACCTTGCATCATGTTTTGTCAAAAACAAGAGAAACCACACAAGACAACAAGCATTATTAGCATTTGCTTAGATCCAAAACATGGAAAATGACTGAAACCCTAAAACATTGAGATTTAGGTTCCAAACATAAAAATGAGTATGTGTGTCATTAACAACACAATATTTACTCAAGATAGAGTAGATCAATACATAACCACCAAAAAGTGCACAGCAATTTCAGCATAAGATTAGATGTTCATATTCAATCAAGAGATATACACATATCAGCAAACCACATAGGCCAAGAGGTATATGCAATAAATGTGAAATATAATGTGAAAGAGACAAAGCCCATACCTTTCCTTGAAGATGGAATCAGAAATGATGGGCAGCAATGGTGGTTTATGTGAGAAATACGGTGAGGTTGAGAAAGGTTCAAAATAGGGAAGACAATGAATAGTCATAAAAGATCGAGAGAAAAACTGAAAAGTTTTAAAACTGATTAATTTAATCAATATATGCGATTTTCGTGATTGAGTCAAGTTGCATTCAAGTCGCTAGGACCAGCCACCAGAACACTTAGAACAAAAATTTTGAAAATTTTTTCTAAGTGTTTTTCGCGACTGGAAGGTCTACCCGCGAAGAAGTTGCGAGGTAAGCCGCGAAAATCTCTATGTACCTCTCGCAACTGAACCTTCCACCCGAGAACAAGTCGCCACAGTAAGCCACGAGGAACATAAAAAACTCAAATTTTGAAAAAATTTTCTAAGTATTTTTCGTGATTAGGACATTGACTCGCTAGTGAACCGCAAAAAATCTCTGTATAGGTTTGCGACTGGGGCATGTGACTAGACCAACCCGGACTGAGTCGCCAAAACAGGACACCTTTGTTTTTGAATTTTTGAAACTTTTTGTAAAAACAAAATACTTTCCAAAAACAAACTAAAAGACTCAAAACTCTTTTTATGTTTGATCAACAAAGATTGAGCATGTGAAAACACATTTAATCAAGTACAATCACACAAATAAATATGGCATTCATTGAACATAGACATGTGTGATGTGTGTGGATATCAAAAATGAGATAGTCTTTAGTCTAATGTGAAGCTTCAATGATCAATTCAATCAAGGCATACACAACTAGCACTCGATAATGTGACCTATCTTAATTATAGAAATATGCATATATGACCTCCCACATGAACTTGAGTACACTATCTTTGAAGCTTTTCATTTGGCTCCATGTTTAACATATCATTTGATCTTTTCGAATCAACGCCTCATTGTGAGATTGATGCCTGAAATTTTTGATATTTCACTTTGATGAGTTAGCCTTTGGCTTTTTGGGCATCACACAATTTATTTTTGGTCACTTTCCCTTTTTTCTAGTCAATACTAATATGTGCGATAGGCTTTTGCAGCTTAATATTTTTTTTCATTTGGAGATTTACATTTGGTGAGCTCTTTAATTAAAAGCAATAAAATAAAATAGTCAGAAGATATATAGGCACAAGTCTATGTATGTCTCAAGATCAACAAAACCATTCACTAATCATACATGACAAGGTTAAAGATGTATTTACAACAGTCACATAGATTTCAATATTTCTCCCACAATGATATGAGTGCATATGAAACAAGCTAAGTTCGTAGACGCACAAAGCCATTAGTATAAAAGTACAAGGCAAAACATGTTTTGAGACAAAACACAACAAGTCGATCGAACTTTTTGGATTTTCTACTTTTTATGTGTTTTTGGATTTTTGACCTAAAAGTAAGAAAAGATTGATCAAAAGCATCTATGTAAAAACATTTTAATTAAAGAGATGCAAGAACACATAACCAAAAAAAAAAAATTGCATAAATGAACACAAAAGGAACACATGGAAGATAGAGTTCAAGGAATGATATCGACATCAATGGCCTTACGCAAAAATTCAAACCTCGGACCATCAAAAAGTTTAGTGAATATGTCTGCCTTTTGATTGTCAGTGTTTGATGAACTCTAGACACACAATCTTGTCCTCGACCCAGTCCCAAATGAAGTGATACTAGATCTCGATATGCTTGGATTTCGAGTGCTGAAATAGATTCTTTGACAGATTTATGGCACTAGTGTTATCACAGAATACACACATAGTGTCTTAAGTGATTCCATAGTCATGTAGTAGTTTTCTCATCCATAGAAGTTGAGCACAACAGCTTCCTACTACTATATATTCAGCTTTAGCCATTAAAAGAGAGATTGAATTCTACGTTTTGCTCATCCATGAAACCAAGTTATTCCTAAGATAAAAGCAACCACCAGAAGTGCTTTTCCTATCATCAATGCACCCGGCCCAATTTGCATCTGAATATCTAGCCAAGCACTCATTTGAATCTTTTGAATACCAAATCCTGTAGTCAGATGTGCCATTGATATATCGAATGATTCGCTTGACTGCTATCAGGTGGGACTCTTTAGGCACTGCTTGGAAATGTGCACATACCCCGACACTAAAAGCAATATCTAGTCTACTTGCAGTGAGGTAGAGAAGATTGCCAATCATGCTTCGATAAAGTGTTGGATCTACGTTGACACCAGTTGCATCTAAGCTCAGTTTTGCCAAGGAACTCATTGGAGTGGAAGTGTGTTTCTTAGAGTCTAGACCAAACTGTTTGACAAGATTTTTGGCATATTTCTCTTGGGAGATAAATATTCCATCCTTCCGTTGTTTCACTTGAAGCCCTAGGAAGTAGTTCAACTCCCTCACCATGCTCATCTCAAATTCCCATTTCATTTCTTCTGAAAAGTCATGAGCTAATTAATCAATTGTGGATCCGAAAACAATTTCATCCACATAGACTTGGGCAACAAGGAGAGATTTCTCATCTCTTTTAACAAATAATGTTCGATCGACTTAGCCTCTCTTGAAACCATGATCCAATAGGTATGTGGTGAGGCGATCATACCATGCTCTTGGTTCTTGCTTCAACCTGTATAATGCTTTCTTCAACCTTAACACATGATTCAGAAATTGAGGGTCTTAAAAACCCTTTGGTTGCTCAACAAACACTTCTTCATTTAGAAAACCATTCAAAAAGGCACTCTTCATGTCCATTTGATACAACTTGAAATCCATAATACATGCTATGGAAAGAAGAATTCGGATTGACTCTAGTCTTGCTACCGGAGCAAAAGATTCATCAAAATCTATGCCTTTAACTTGAGTATATCCTTGAGCCACCAGTCTTGACTTATTTCGAACAACTTCACCATCTTTATCAGTCTTGTTCTTAAAAATCCACTTGGTGCCAATAACATGTGTATCCTTGGGCCTAGGGACCAACTCCCATACATCATTTCTAACAAATTGATGAAGCTCTTGGTGCATAAACTCTATCCAATTCTCATCTTTAAGAGCATCCTCTACCTTCTTGGGTTCAAATTAAGCAAGATAACATTTATACGTCACGTGATTCACACTATATCTTGACCCTCTTCTCAACCGAAGTCCCTCATTCACATCACCAATGATATTGCTTGTTGGGTGATTGAGAGTTACTCTTGACAATGGTCTCTTGGAAGTTGAAGGTTCCTTATCACGAGAGATTGGAGGTTGGACTGTTGGAGGAGTGAATGGGCCTGAAACTTCTTGTGTTAATCTAGTTTTCCTTCTTGATATAGGAGGTGTAGACTCCTTTTCAGGTGATTCTTTATCAGCATCATCACCTAGAGACATATCATCATCATCCTTATTTTTCATAAGATTTAGCCCCTTGCCATTATCATCAATGTCCTTTTCTGATATGGTATCATCTATGACCACATTTATTGACTCTATCATCGTCTTAGAGCGCCTGTTGTACATTCTATATGCTCGGCTATTTGTGGAGTATCCTAGGAATATACCTTCATCACTCTTAGCATTAAATTTTCCAGGATTTTCTCTATCATTTAGAATGTAACACTTACTTCCAAAAATTCTGAAATATTTCACCTTCGGTTTCTTTTCTCTCCAAATTCATATGACGTCTTCTTTGTCCCTACTCAGAAATAAATTCTGTTCCCAATGTGACATGGCGTATTCACAACTTCAGCCTAGAATTTTTATGGAATGTTCTTGTTGAGTAACATGACTCTAGCTATCTCTTGGATCACCCGGTTCTTTCTTTCAACTATCCCATTCTGTTGTGGAGTCTTTGGAGCTGAAAATTCATTCTTGATGCTATGCTCATCGCAAAAAGCTTCAAATTTAGCATTTTCAAATTCCTTCCCATGATTGCTTATGATTTTGACTATGGGAACCCCTTTTTCATTCTGTAGTCTTTTGCATAATCTTTCCATTTTATCACATGCTTCTGATTTCTCTCTAAGGAATTCCACCCATAAGTACCTTGAGAAGTCATCAACTACCACCATAATATACTGCTTTCTGCCTATGCTTTCAGTTCTTGTTGGACCCATTAGATCCACATGAAGTAACTTTAAAGGTCCTAAAGTAGCGACTACATTCACCTTAGGATGAGCTGACTTTGTTTGTTTTCCTATTTGACATGGACCATAAATACTTTTCTCAATTTTCCCAAACTTTAGCAAACCCTCCAATGCTTCTAGCTTTGAGACTTTAGCCACTTGCTTGTAATTAGCATGCCCAAGTCGTTGATGCCATAGCTTCAAGAGATTCACTCAAGCACTTCGACATGCTATGCTTGGTTTGGGAATGATACAATAGCAATTGTCGATAGTCTTAAGTCCCTTCAACACTTGAACACCCTTATCATTTAGGATTAGACACCCTTTCTTCAAGAATTGGAATAAGAAGTCTTCATCACATATTTGAGTGATGCTCAGCAAATTCACTTTCAATCCTTTGATGTACAGCACATCAGTTAACAAGGGCAGTCCCAGAATCTCAACGGTTCCATTTCCAAGAACTTGTGAGTGACTACCATCTCCAAATGTCACATAACCATCTTCCTTCTCTTTCAGAGTTTGGAATAAAGACTTATCTCCGGTTATATGCCTTGAACACCCACTATCAAAATACCACAAACATGAATTAAATACTTTCAATGCGGTGTGAACAAAAAGACAAGCATGTGATAGGCATTCTTGACCATCAAAGTAGGACTCATCTTTATTTTCTTCAATCATAGAAGAATATAACTTCCTTTTCAGACCATCAAGTTTATCACATAATCGTCTATTCCTTTTCTTATATTTTTCAACCAAGGAAATCGACTCACATAAGCTATTATAAACATCATGATTTCTATGACCTAATGATTTCAGCATGTATATAAAAATTCTGGCATGTTTCTTTGACTTGAATAACTCTAAAAGTTCACTACTAGAACAATCTTTAAACATGCTCAAAGAGTCATTATCACAAACACCTCTAGTCCACTTTACATTGGCCTTTGCCATAACACTTTCCATAGCAAGCCAAGGGGTCTAGGATCACACTCAAGTGATAAAACCACAGCGAGTGTACCTGCTCTGATACCAATTGAATGTTCAAATAGTGTATAAACCACTATGAACGTTTAGACCCCCAAAATACAAATTACCAATTCAAGCTTTATATCAAACAATGTATGTGCTGAAAATGATTATAAGTTTATACCAGAATTGATAAACAATCTAAACCAAATAAAATCACATCCACAACAGAAATTAAATGGCAAAGATTAAGGGAAGAGAGATACAAACACAAGAACATAACATTGTTTTATCGAAGAGGAAACCGAAGCCCTCGGCATAAAATCTCTCCGCCACCCTCCAAGCGGTCAATAATCCACTAGAAAATGAAGTTAGAATACATGAACAACAATAGACCCTCCAAGCTTCTTACTCTAAAGAGGTTACGCAGAACCTTTGTCTTTTCTAGCTTACCGGATTCCGCTATAGCCCATAGCATCAACTAATAACCATTGGTCCCTTCTTAACTGCTTTTTAAAGCACCAAATAGCCTTCTCACAAATATGTGTATGGTGAGAAAAGGATTTGGGTAAGAACCTCTCAAAGATGTAACAATGGAGAGGATAAGAGTAGAGGAATTCGAAGAGTCTCTATGTGAAGATTGTGGATGAATCAATCTTATTTTTCTCTGGGGTTTCTCTCTCAAAATTCTCTCTGGAAGCTCTCTACATTTCATGGGTATAAGGGGTATTGATACTGGGTGAGAAAGGAATGTGAAGAGTCAGTTTTTTTCCAAATAAGGTGGTTTGGCAGCTTGGCCTCGCGACTTGACTGAGTCGCAAGTTCAAGCCGTAAGATAATAGAACGGCTAGGCTGGACTTTTTGTCTTGTAGTGCTCTAGCTGGCACGACTGTTCATCTTCTCACATGCTTCACTTGTGTGTTGTAGTTGGCGGCTTGCTAGTCACGAGTCACCTGTAAGTCCCAGCCGCGAGTCTCTAGATCCTTGCACAATTTTGAGCATTTCTTCACACTCTCTCACTCACTACCCTTACATGATTCTCATTTAAATACAGGGTTACTAATTATTAAATTACAAGCAAATTTGGCATGAAATAAAGCCAATACAATGGTTGATTAATTTCAACCTTACACACCTAAGCCCTCCAAGCTCTTACTCTAATAAGGCTTCTCGGGACTGTGTCTTGTCTGGCTCTCTAGATCCCGCAATATGCCCGATTGCATCCGCCAAGCCCTGACTTCTTCCAATACTTTCCAGCAGCATCAAAACCTCACTTGACACTCTGAAAAGGTGTGGTAAGTGTTTGGGTTATGAACCTCTCAATGGTATGGAAATGGAGAGGTAGGAGTTGAGGAAAATCCACAAGGTTTGTGGTTAGGGTTTTTCTCTTAGAAGCACTCCTCAACATATGTGGGTAATATGGCTATATATAGTGTGGGTACAGAAAGTGTGTATCAGATAGGATAATCTGGCAAACCATAATGTTTTGCGAGTGTCTCGCGGGAAGACCTTACCCATGAGCTACTTGTGAAACACATCTGTCTCTATCCTATCCTGACTCTTTGCATTCTAGTTATGTGTAGGGCACATGCATCATTTAGCATGATGCTTAGTCATGAGCTACCCGCGAAACCACTTCTATCTTCAATTTTCCTTGAGTCTTCACACACTCTCTCTCTCTCACACAACCCTTATAATGAAATCCCACATTAAATACGGGGTACAAAAGATTGAACATAATTACAATCAAATTTGGTACAGAATTAAAGCCAACAAAACATATAGTTGTAAATTACAACTTTACATAATGAAATTAGTAGTAGTTAGCAACATCAGTCATCCCAAAATATTCTTCAACACCAGATTTTAACTTTTAATGAAAGTGTCATTGACTGCTTAACTGTGTAGTATTATTTTGTTACACAAACCACAAAATGAAAAAAGAAAAAGAAAAGACATATTACTTACTCAAAATTAAGGGCGCTGCACGATATTCAATTTGGTGAAAAAATGATCAACTTATAAACTAGACAAGCTGTGTTGATTTTTGAGGAAGTTTTCAATTAAACATTGATAGGCTAATGATTTTGCAGCTTTATCTTCATAATATAGTACAAGCATAGCTTGTTTACTTTGGACTGATAGGACATGAAAAGATGAGGAGATTAAAAAAATAAAAGACTAATTCATAGCCATTTAATCACCACTAGCACCTTGAGACTTGAATGATGGAATTTAGCATGTACGCAGCGGAAAATAAACGGATCTACTTCATTCTCAATCTATAACATGTACTACGTAAATTTCAGAATTCATGTATAAGAGAGCGTACCTTGAAGCGGTGAATTTCAAAAACAAAGATCGAAGCATTTGAGAATACTTTTAATCTTCACTCCAATTCCACTAACGCCCAAGAAGTGTGGACTCTCAATCAGTTACAAAAGGAGAATTAAAGAGTGACTCACACTCACATACACATCATTTTACAATGATGTTTTTCACTTCTTAAAAATTCTGTACGTTTTTCCTTTTGTATCTAACCAATTATCTAATTGGGCTAGCCTTTTGGGCCTTTCTAATTGAGCCTAAGTGTGTGGCTTAGAGTGGGACCAAAAAGGACCAATAAGACACTAGCTCTAATGAGCGTTGGACTTTTTTGTCAACTCTTGACAAGTCTAAAGTTACCATTAACTATATTTAATGTTACTATATAAACGTAGTTGCACTCTAGACCTTATCTATAAATTATATCCCAAGACTTTATTGTACATGCAAACCCCTTCATAAAATATTCGTAGTAATACAAAATCATAAATGTGGACTGCCACTTTGTAGATTACTACATCTTAATCCTTGAGTACCCGATTTAATCCTTTTAAGTTATTCACCATATATTTATGAAATCCAATTTCATAAATATATACTTTAGTAATTTCTTACCAAAGTGTTTAGGCCTAACTCTCTAAATAACAAACCCATTAAACTTATTTCAAGAGAATATTTTATATCTCCGTTAAGAGACTATGAATTCCATCTTGAGAATATATGTTCCATCAACACTAAATGTGGCTGCCCAACATACTGAGGTTTTGACTGTTATTTTAGATCTCACTCCTAATATATCAAAGTAACCTACACTTCATGATCAAGTTTATTATTCTCTCAGGATTAAGAGTTCATGTAAATATAAGTCGTGAGATTTATTATTCATTTGATAATTCTTAGGAGAACAATAAATCTTACAGATGTCTAATTCAATATGTCTTAACTCTTAAAACATATCAACACATCAACTAAAAGTCTTCACTTCCATGATTAAGACAAATCATCATAGTTGATATATTATAGTTTTCGCAGATAAAATGCCCAATTTTATCACCAACTACGAACTATAGTTCTAAGTTTACAAAGAACTTGTGACTAATATCTTCTATGACTAAATCACATAAATCACATACTATGCATCTCATGGACTATGTGATAATGTCCGAATATTCATGTTACAATTATTTCAGATAATAATATTAAAACAACTTTATATAATACAATATTAAGTCATACATAATGTCATATACAATGTTACACTTAATATCATACATAGCATCATACCATAGGATTTAAGGGCACTAATCCTAACATTGAATACATTTCATTCCAAAATCCATAGGGTTGTAGTTGGAGGAGAAAATTGATTAGAGATTACGAAGTACTGGGGAAAAAAAAATTAACTTTAGGGTAAATAAAAGGCTCCATCGCAAGAAACTATAAAGTAGAAACTGAAGAAAAAAAGTTTGAACATTTCTACATATAAAATTCTTCCACATAGTGTGTTTATCTGACTAAAATCTACTATATATATATATATATTAAGCTTTTAACAAGCATATCCTAAAGTCTAACCTTCCTCTTGCACTTCTGATCTTGAATTGCCTGGCTCGAAATATTAACCGTCATGGTGCAATTCATTTTCACGACAACATGTTTGTTAATAATACTCAACATTTTCACTCGCCCTGGTATTTTTGAATAGCTGCTCATAGTCAATAGCCCTGACCCTACATCCGATTGCAAATTGGGATTGGATATAAGTCTGTCTGTGATAATATCAACTGTGATATTCATTTGCATGGTCCTCCTTGGCTTAGCCTTGCCTGGTGGCCCTCGGGCCTCACCAACTACACTGCCATGGTAAAACAGTGTTGTGGTGGTGTTACTATATTTGAAAGATGCAACGTTTGGATTTTTCACAGACACATTGGCTATTAAAGACATGTTGACACCAGGCTTGGGGATTGTGTTGTTGATTGGCTCGAGCTTAGTGATTGTCACTCCGTTCATTCTGATGATAGGGTCCTTAACTTTGAACACAGTAAATATTAGGATTATGACTGCTACGGCTTGGAGTAACAAGAGAGCTGAGATTATGCCACAACATTTGATGCATCTTTTATGCTTGAGTTTTTGTACGTGTAGGGCAGCCTCGTCGTGGTCACTGCTAGGGTGGTCAGTGGCCGGGGCCAGTGGTCTGACCTGCTCCTTCTCCACCATGGCTAAGAGGTTGGAGAGAGAGAGGGGAGGAGAGAGCTTGTGTTGTTGTATAGTAGAGTAGTTGCTATGGGGAGTTTTGGAAGAGCATGTGCTTCTATTTATAATATAAGATTTGTAATATGAATGGGATTTAGTAACATTGACATTTTTGGTGCTTCGTGTCCAAATTTTCAAGCTGTTGAATGTTGACTAGTGAGTCATTTTTCTCTCGTATAGTTCTTTTTAATAAATAAGAATTATAAAAATTAAATAGAAAGAAGAGGGAGGGAAAAAAAATAAGGGAGAAAAAGTGAACAAGTTACTAAAAAAAAAAAACAAAAGGGAACGAAATAAAAAGTCATTGGCTTGTTTTCTCCTCAAAGTAGTCAACATCATCTCAACTATCGGGCTTCAGTCTTCTTGCTTGTAAACTACATGGAATGATTTATTTTTTATTTTTTATTTATTTTTGTCACCAATTGATGTACTGAAAAAAAAAAAAAAAAAAAAAAAAATGCAGATACGAGACTATATAACTGATTTCACATTTAAGGTCAGTTTTGCTCAGCGGATCAATTTATTGAACCATAAAAAGTCTTCCGATTTGGCCCAATGGAAGGGAGCCTTAAACCCCTCGTAATCAGCATAAACATAAAGAAACAGATTCTCGTTTATTTAATTGATTAAATGTTAAGCACAACAAATACAAAATATATGGTTACTTCTTAAATATTGATTTCCATATCTGATCCTTTTTGAATAATCTGTTATGGTGGAGCCTAACATTGATGAGAAATTGTGAATAAGTGCGCAAACGTAATTATCATGCTTTAGTGTGTTATCACCAACCACTAACCACTTGCTCCCCAGTATTTAAAAAAAAAATGGAACAACCTTCCCTTCCCGGCAATTCCTTTTTTCAACGATATAAAGATATGGAAAAGGAAAACACATAAACTCGTGCATTTCATGTGTGGTGCATGTGCATCATTCACCTTGTCACCACCCAAGTCCAACGAATGAATATAGAAAATACGTCATAGGGGTTTATCTATGCCTTCACATACCACCTATTGTACAGTGCTAGATAGTATACCTTCATTTCTTATAAATTTTTACCTCGTAAATCTCATCAAACTTGTGCATATATATAAATTAAGTAGACCACGGAACCATACTCATGCATTTTAAATTTTTAATCGATTGACTTGAGAATATTTCTTTCAAGATAGTTGGAAGTATCCAGATCGTGTAAGAAAGGTTCTCGGAAAAAATTGGCCTTTGCTCTTTATAAAACTTTTGAAAATCGATTTTCTCAAAATCGAGTTAATTAGCCCTATAGCGGCGTTTTTAAGGAGCCTATAGTAATGTTTTAAGGACATATAGTAACGTTTTGTAACTCGATCTCCATGAAGTCGAGTTATAAGTAAAAAAAAGAAAAAAAAATTGCATGTAACTCAATTTCATAGAGATCGAGTTACAAAACGTCATTATAGGTCCTTAAAAAGTCACTATAGGCTCCTTAAAAATGCCACTATAGGGCTCCAAATTTTTTTTTTTTTATAACTCGATTTTAAGAAAATTGAATTTTAAAAAATAGGCATTTCTCTAATTAGTTTGGGAAAGGGGGGAAAATGCTGGATTTTTTTTTTTTTTGAAAGGAGCATTTGCCTCTCCAAAGGTTCTCACCTAAAATATCTAGGAACAATTGAGACTCGGAGGAGGTGGTATCTCATGAGATAATTACTGATTTTATTTATTTGTTTATTTATTTTTTATAGAGTTCAATCTATGATTTCCGTTTTTTATGATTGCGTTATTTATCATCATTAGATTAAGACGCTAATCGGTTTTTAGTATAGATGGAAAATGAACCCCAAGTCTCAAGAATTTTATAATATTAATATTAAATGACTGGTTAAATAATTAAATTTATTATTTTCAATGAATTTTAACTTTCGATATCAGTGTCAAGAGTTTTGTAGATCAATTGGTAATACTTCCTGCTGTTTTCAACAAAAACATCCATCCACCCTCCTCTGCTATCAAATTAGTAAAAAGAAATTATCAGTGATAATTTATTTATTAAAACCCTATTTAAGTGTACTTCTAATGCTTTTATAAAGATTGAAAGAAGCCCCACTAAAAAAATATGATGTAGCCACAGTTATATTGCAACTTCCAAGAAGTTACATTACATAATTACCAGCTTTGATGTTAATCGAATAAGCAAATTAATGATTACAAACACGACACAAAATTGTTTCCAAATAGTCTTCCCCTCACCATCATGGGACTTACACTATACACAGAGAGGAAGTAGGGATCCATTCCCTCAACTTGTAATTAGAAATACATATATGCTATGGTAGAATTCTCTTAAGAAAGAATGTACGCATGTCTAAATTCAATACGTCAAACAAATTTTAGTCTAATCAATACCAAAGCAACTAAACACTGAGTTATCTATTAATTTGCACTTAAGTGGTCTTACATCCGGTTCCGGCTCCTCCAAGCTACATGATCATGGGAGGAAATCATGCACGTACAATCTCATTTTCAAATTGCATACCTTATCGCTAAGCATTTGAGTGGTCTTACATCTGAATAAAATGTTGTTTGCTGTTCCTATGGACTCTTAGGATTCAGGGGAGTTGATTTGTCACACCCCGAACCCAACTATAAAAATAAGCACGTGACAACTGTCGCATACTTATAAAGTAAGCCCTCTACAAGTATGCAAGGCCTTCTTAGCAACTAAAATTTATCCTCAAATTAATTCAAATAAATCCAAAATACCTCAACAAAATCTTTATTAATAGATCTTGAATAATTTAATAGGAACAAAATCCAAACCTCATGTACATAATGCCGATTGGCCAATAAATATAAAACTATTAGAAGACCATCCAATCCAAAAATCACTAAGCTTCTTTTTCTGCTCACAACACAACGTCAAAACTCCCATAACTTGTTATTCTTTACAATTTGAAACTAGAGGGGGAAAATGGGGTGAGGTGATAACTCAATAAGCAACCAAAGTCCTAATAAGCTCTATCAAGCAATAGATCTGTAAAGTATAAGATGTAATATGTGTTTTCAAAAGTTATGATATACTATGCAGTTTCAAAATAACTGAAGAAGTTTCATAGTCATAAAATAATAAGTTGCACATAGATCTCATACTTTAATTTTACAAATATATCATAGATGGTTTAGAAAATAGTCAATTTTTCATATATCAAAAGCTATAACTTACAATAGGTTCCAAAAATACATAAGCAGTTTTAATAACTCAAAATAATTCAAATACTCAAACATTTCCAAAATCAAATCTGTAGTTTTAAAGACTCAAAATAGTTCAAATATTTAAACGTAATTCATATTCTTAACAATCTTATGATTATGGTCACGCTATATCCCCATGACTGGGCATCAAAGTACCAATGAATAACCTCATTAGCTGGGTATCAGAGTCAAACATAGTCAGACTGTCTAAAAATATCAAATCATAGTTCAAACCAAAAAATATATCTCATTCAAATACATATATATAATCATATATTCAGTATCCAAATATATTTGTGATAATTCTATATTCTTTACTTTCAATCAATATAGCTAAAAAAATAATTAAATAAAATAAATCTTATATTCAATGCTCATATGTATTTGTGAAAGTTCTTTATTCTTTACTTTGAATCAGTATAGCTAAAAAAATTAAATAAAATACATCATATATTTCGTATTCAGATATATTTGTGATAATTCTTTACTTGAAATCAGTTTTACAAGTTCAAATAAAATTCTAATAGTTATAAACAATTTTCAATACTAAAAAAATGCAATAGTAATCAAAATAAAACCAATTAGGATAAACTTACTTTCCTCCAAAAGTCATACCAAAAGGAACTTCTCCCTAACACTTCTTCTAAAATCCTTAAATATCACTTAAAACAATTTTGCAAGTGTTATTTACTCAATAATCAAATAATTTAAGAATGACTTATAACGGTATCCGGCAAACAGAGTGACTACTAATAATATCCAATAATTTCATTTTATTATCTCAAAGTAAAAATCCTTATATATATCCTCTACTGCCTCTAATAAAAACTAGGATACATATTGTCATATAGGGTCAAAAGCATCGCCTAGACCATGTTCCATGATCACTTGCTGACTTCCCCAAACGGCTCAACCAACCAAATAAACAAATATAATAATAATAATAATAACAATAAAGCAAAGGCGCTGGCGTTGCTTTGTCAAGGTGGTAATTAAGTAATTTCATTTATCATATATACATATATAAATATTTTTTTTTCCTGCCACTGCCGCCGACCCTAGTTCTCTTTTGGCATGAGGACAAAACTAAGAAAAGCACCATATCAAACTAGAATCAAGCTCCTAACATGCTTTTACGGAAAAATACTATTTGACATATATATATATTACTTCTGTAATTTAGTACACTACTGGCCTACACCATAACTTTTTGCTATTCACCAAAACTTAATTTGGTAAACCTGTGCAGCACTTACAGTTAACGCAACACTGGCATAGGGAAAAATAGATCTAATTCCTTCTTCGTTTACATCATCATATTCATTGGATTTTTTAAATAGTCTCACTATTGGCCAAAATACTCGTATAAAAAAATATTTTAATTCTAAATAAAACTTAGACTTGACAAGAAAGAGATTCTTAGGCTCTTACCTCAATTGTGCTGTCAAACCTTTTCTACTTGAGTAATTTGAATAGTCTCCTCTCTCAAAACTGAATAATCTTATATATAGCTAGGGCTTCAACCTTATTTTCTTAATTATAAATTATAAAATTTGCCCCACAAGAAATTTACTTAAATACCCCTCCTTTTAAATCTTTTTTTTTTTTCTGATTATTACGTGATTAATACTAATCGTGTTGCCAGAAAGTCATTGGAATTGCTAGCAATGGCGAAGGACGTAAGGTTCATCAATTAAAGAGAATGAGTATATACATCTAGGACCTTGTATGCATCCATTCCATGTTTTAAACCACGCATGCCTCTATAACCCGAATAATGTTTGCTCATGGTGGTGCTTACTATTAAAGTAAGGCACATGGAATCTAATGATGCCAAAATTGTTAGCTACTTATGTTCGTGCAGACAGAATGCCCTGTTGGTACCTTGAGGAACCTGCACGAGATTAAGAGATGGGACTTTGCTCAATTGGTCACCAGTGTGGTGCCGGCCACCGAACCTCCGATGATAAAGTTAGATAATGATAGTATGCAGGTCTTTTTGTATCTCAATATATGTGTGTACCTTTTCTAGGAGTCTGGCATTGTTTATATAGGGTTTTCCCTTCTAGCCATTGGTGGCATTCAATGGTGGCTTGAATGACCTCTCGTAACATCTTTTGGTGGCTTAATGAGGTAACCTGATGTCTCCTCCAATGACCATATCTCCTGCATTTATTGGTATGTAATGACTTCCCATTAGTGTCCATTTAATGATGCTTTTGGTCGTTTAGTGTAGGTTGTCTAGATGAGAATTACTTGGTTCATCAGCTTCCCCCTATTCCGTGATCGTCATAACATGTGACGACAATCATAGGAATATGAAGGGTCATATTTTGCCAGTTATGGCTTTTAAGATTCCATTTTCTTTGAATTTATTGCAACATGACGGCATTGTGTGTGTCGTGGCCACATGTCGCATTCTGATTGATTGGTAGTGGTGCTTTTTCCGAGGAAACTCTTAAGCTTCCCGCGGTTTTGGTTTTTCAAGGAAGCTTTTTAAACTTTTTCTTCTTCTTCTTTCTTATTCTACTCTTCTTTTTCTACATTTTTCTTCCTCTGGGCTCGATTCTTCTTCTTCTCAAGTACGGTCTTTTCCCTTTTTCCTTTTAAGAAAATTTATTTACCTTTTCCTTTCAATTAATGGTTGATTATTTTGAAGTTAGGTGTCTTTCCCCCCTTTTTTTTTTATCCTTGCTCGCTTAGGTGCTTTAGGAGCTTCCCTTAGGCCTTCTGGTGGTTGTTGTCCCCAAATTGAGGGTTCTGCTTTAAGGGATAACAAATTAGGCTTGATTTTGGCTGATTTGTACCATTTTTTGCATCAATCCTTGAATTGGTTTCAATCTTTGCAAGGGATGTACATGGAAGAAAGGGTGGGGTTGTGGACACAAGGGGTCTTTGGAGTCGCCACCTAGTTTTTGCAATGGTCTAGGAACCATATATATAGCGTCCTCTCGAGGAAGGACCTTTGATCTTACTACCAGAGTATGGGTTCGGAGTTTAGGTATGCTCTTGGGAAGGTGTTAGGTACCCAAGATAGTCCAACCCTAAGGTTGGCCTCCCATCATTTTGTCTTAATCTTAACCTTATTAAAAACTAGTTCAACACTTGTATTCTAAACTCACACACACATTAATCATGCATCTAACATACAACATGGCATCTTTTATCCCTAAACAAGCATACTCATCTATCCACAAAGCAAAAGAGAGCCAAACAAACAAAAGGAACCCTAGCATTCATCTAACATGTGGAAGACCCTATCATACATCTAAACAAGGTAGCAAGCCCAAACATGGCAGCAAGCATATCATCAATAGCAAGCAAATCATCTTATAAACAGGGCATTAACACATTATAAACCCTAATCATATATCTAAGCATGCTTCATCATATCATCAAAATAAAACCAACACAAATGCATGGACATTTCTAATGCATGACTTACCCTTTACTTATCTTTCAACAACACAACGCCTATGGCATTAATGCATGGACATGTGAATGAATGACATAACATCAAAGCAAGAAAAAAACGTAGAAGCCCTAATCTAAGCACGTTGAAAGACAAACAAGCATGTGAGGCAGAGGCACAAAGACTTATAGAGCCTAAAACATATGAAAAGAAGTTAAATAGAACAAGCATGTGAAGGCAAAAACAAAACAAATAAAGAAAAATTAGGGTTTCTGGGCAGTGGCTCACGCATGCAAGAACAAGCTTGTGCACGCATAATCAAGCTTGCATGCACAGGTAAGATTATACGTATGCAAGTCCTTCACAAAAGACATAAAAAACATAGAAATAGAGTAGAAATGAAAACCCTAATCCTAACAGCCAAACATGCTCAGAATATACAAGAAAACATAAACCTACTCTAAACAAACAGGTTATAACACAAACAAAGCAAGAAAAATAGATTAAACGGTAAAGAAAGACTAAAAAAGATAAAAGAAAGGTTTAAACTTGATACCTAAAAAATAAGTTCCCAAGCTTTGATTTTGACCACTCCCCTCAGTCAAATCTATCACACATCATTAAATAAGCGATTAGCAACGTTAAACTAAAAGGATTAGGGCCAGAAGAGGTCCCAATCAAATAAATTGACTTAAGGGTGTTTTGTGAAAAACTCTCTTTTGATTCACTATTTTCTAATGAATATTAGGTTTTTCCCACAAGATTTCTGTGTTTTTTGAAAATGTACCATGTACGGCTTTTTATAGCTGAAGAAATGGGGTTTGAAATGGCTCCTAGACAATGTGGGATTCATTCCAAACCTTAGTCATTATCGCAGAAAACTTGCCTTTTCCATGCTCTTGAAACCCTAGCTGCGTACACAGGAATATGCCTACATACACATGCTTTGGCCCGTGTACATAGGCTTTTGCCTGTTGGCTTATACTCACGTACATGGGCCGAGGGCCACTTTGGTCTTTTATTTCCAAAAATTGATTTTTGTGCATTTAAAAAGTGATATTTTCCATTTTAACACTCCTCAAGTCATTTTGATATCTAAGTGGGCTCTAAACTAGCCTTAGGCCTTAGAGTTCGAGTAGCATTAGGGAACGGGGGCCTGAGTCGTAAGGGGTAAAAAATGTAATGTCTACAGATGCCCTTCCTTTGATTCATAAGCTTTGCTAATGGAATCAAAAGCATAAGTGACAAAACATTTTGTTTCAATGGACAGCTTGGGTCCAACCCATGCACACAGCACACATCACGCATACATAGGGCTGGGTGCAACTCCAAAGAGTTGTGTGGGATTCGTATGTTTGAAGTCCCACCTTTCTTGCTTGGGAAATGAGCAATGACAAGTTCACTATCCTAGAACCTGTTTTGCCATTTGCAAGCAAATGGTGAGTGACTCACTATCCTAGAGTCACTTAAAAAGAAAAAGAAAACAAACAAGGGTGCTCTTACAAGCTAACCCAACAAACAACAAAATGATAGTCTATGTGGTGTCCAACTGGGCCTCTTACCTTAAACTTCTCTGGGTGGCAAGTTCCTCTTTTCTTCTTCACTTCTTTCTTTACCTTTTCTAGTGAGGCTCTTACCTTGGGTTGACCATGGTCCCTTTCTCTATCACTATCTCTACCTTTTTTTGTCGTGCCTGCATATTCAATTCCTGGAGGATATGTACACGAGAAATCTTGATTGTTGGGCCCACTGGAGATGGTGAAAACTTGCTGAGGAGAAGATACGTATAGGGAGGAATCTTCTACCTCTCATGACTCGCCTGGGGATAAGAAACTCATTGAGGAGTAGTGTAGATGTGCGATCCACTAGGGAGGTATCTTCTACTTCCTTCATGGTTTGCTAAGGACTTTGAGGAAGAATCTTCTGCTTCCTCGTTAGGGATTTTTTTTTTTTTTTTTTTTTTGGGTACCAGACTTACTGGGGAAGAATCTTCTGCTTCCTCACTAGGGGTTGTTTAAATGTGCTTAAGTTCATCGGGGAAGAATTTTATGTCTCCTCCATGGGGATGATGTTCTTGATGTGCTTAATCCTTGGAGGAAGAGTCTTCTGCTTCCTTACTGAGGATAGTGTTCTTGATGTACTTGAACTATTGAGGAAGAATCTTCTACTTCCTTCATGGGGATGGTGTTCTTGGTGTGCTTGATCTGCTAGGGAAGATATTCATTAGGGAAGAATCTTCTACTTGCTTACTAAGGATAGTGTTCTTAATGTGCTTGATCCACTGGGGACGACTTTGGGATGTACATGCTTCATTAGGGGAAGAGTCTTCTGCTTCCTTTACCATTCACTAGGGAGTCCTTTGATGATTTTGTATCTATTTGGGGCAATCCTACGATGTTTTCCCTTTTTGAATTTTTTTTTATTTTTTATTTTATTTTTACTGTTCATGACTAAACTACACATAGTTCAGTGGTGAGGCCTAAACTACATGTAGTTTAGCCATTAGGTGTGTTCCCACCCTTTCATCTTTTCCAACAGTTATCAACTGTTTCTTTTTCTTCTTCATACTCTTCATCTCCCTCATCTCTTCATATTCTCCATAACTCTTATTTTTTCCTACAAAAACCTCCCTCTCCTCTTTCTTTTTCTTACTTCCTGACTCTATCATTCTCTTAAACTCTCTCATTCTCTCATCATCTTCTCCAATGGCACCCAAGGCCAAGAAGAACTCCTACATCATTTCTTCCGATGCATTCCATCTCACCCGTTGGAGTGGGGCAACAAGGTTGATGGGGTCTCCACCATTGACACACTTGCTAGAGAATCACATTCCCATGGCTGAATCTGTAAGTTTACGAGCTTTTTCTCATTTTCAAGTTTCTCCCTGATCTTCTGTTTTAATGTGTTTCTAGCCATGTATATGCTTGGGTTTTGTTGTGGGATGGGTTTAGATGAAAACATGACATCTTAAGAGGGATAGGAACATGTTTAGGATTGATTTTGGATCATGCAAGCTTGAAAATATCAAAGAACTGCTTCTGTTTTTGTTCTTGTGTACGTGGACTCAAGCTTGCGTGCGTAGCTTGAATTTATGCATACACGGCTTTGTTCTTACATATGTAAGTCTGTTCTTGAGGTTCTGCGTACGTGGGAATAGGCCTGCATATGCGGGGTCCTATCTGTATAAATGCCTGGCAGAAGCCCTATTCTGTCCATTTCACTTCTTTTTCATTTGTTTCACTCCCATATGAAATCCTAACACACCTTCATACTTGCATTAAAATATCATTTTTCCTAAATTCTACTTGAATCAGGAATCTAATGTTATCTCCTTCCTTTTTGTTTGCAGTCATCATCCCCTTATACTGGTAGAAGGAGCACCAACAAGGTGGTGGAGTGGTACAACATTCTTGTCCTTGAAACTAGGGCCTACATCTGGGAGGCGGGCTTTGAGCCTATCATTGGCCTTCTTTTGGAGAAGTCTATGAGGGCTACCTTGGTGCTGTGCCTCATTGAGAGGTGGTGGGATACTACTCACACTTTTCATATCGCTGAGCGGGAGATGATAGTGACTTCCTACTACTTCTACCACATGACCAGCCTTAGCTTTGAAGCGGCCATCATCAGTTTGGATGGTGTGTCAGGCATCCAAATAGGTCTTAACATGTTAAGGAGGAAGTACTCTACTAAGACCATCCGCTACTTTGACTTGGTGTCGAATTACATGCTTCTCCCACAAAGGACTACGGAGGAGCGTGTCCGTATGGCTAGGGCTTTCGTTCTTCACTTGTTGGGGGCCAACCTCTTTGCCATTGGTAGGCAAACAGTGTCTTTGAGGTGGTTAACCCTCTTTCAGGACTTTAGAGAGGCACGAAGGGCCAATTGGAGGCAAGCATGTCTTGCCTATCTTTACTCCATTCTTAACACTCTAAGCTAGGGCACCTTGTTGTAGCTTGTGGGGCCTTGGAAGCTCTTTGAGGTTAGTTCTCTTTTCATTTCTTATATTTCCATTTGTAGCTTGTAGTCTTGCAAACTGTATTATCTTGCAAACTATCACCTTACAAACTATCATCTTGCATCTAACTTGTGGCTTGCTTTTTTTTGCAACGGTGGGTTATTAGGTATGGCCTTATAACCCAGGCACCGATCTAGTTTTGAAGGAGTTCCTTCAAGTGAAGGCTCACCTTGCTAGGTTAACCTCAGATGAGGTAAGCTCAAGAGTTCTAATTTTCATGTTCCTTCGTGCATTTCCCTTAGGATCCCCATTTTCAAATCTTGTGCCATTATAGGTTAACTAGACCCTATAGGCTAGCCAGCCCCTTCCTACTTCTCGAGACTTAGAGCCTGCCGCTCTCATTGCTTTAGAGATTGCTTGTCCCTTTGAAGGAACAAGCTTGAGGGCGTTATACCTAAGGGAGAGGGTATGATGCCAGTTCGTGGGTAGGGATGACCTATAGATTCCGATGGACCCTCCTGAGTTCATGTTTTCCCTACACTTTATGACTAATGCTAAGTACAACTCATAGGGGAGTGGCGTTTCCTATGTCGAGCGGCTTCTTGAAGGGTTGGACTATAAGGAGTTTAATATCACTCACCTCATACCTTCCCTTACTGTTCAGGTATATGCTCAATCTCTTTTCTTCTCCTTGTTTGTCATGACTTCTAATGTAGGAAACTGTAATAGGGGGGGACCTACTGTCAGTGTGCCCATTGACCCTCCACATTTCCCTTGGACGGTCTACACTTATGGTCCTGATGGTTTTGCTCAAGAGCGTGCCATGCCCCATAATCCTAACATTATGGGCTATCCTTTCCCTCCCAACACTCCGGTGGTAAGTTCCTTTTCCTATGCCATTCTTCTCTTTTTGTCTCAATTACTAACCCTTCTTTCTTTGAATTGTAGCCCACTATCCAAGAGCATGAGAAGTTGGTATGGCTAGTGAGGAATCTCAAGTTGGAGGTGACCAGCTATTCGAGGGAGCTATATGGTCCTAAAGGAGTGACCTACCTAGGTGGTGGTGATCATGATGATGGAGGTGATAAGGAGGATTCAGAGGCAACTCTTAGCTACCAATCAAGGAAGAGGTGACACCATTAACTACCTTAGTTCAAGACATAGAGGCATACAACACAGTTTTTTTTTTTTTTTTTTTTGGTTACTTTTATGGTTTTCTTGTTCCCTGTAGCAAACACGTGGATTTGGTTTGAGACAAAAGATTTTATTTTAAGAACATCTTTTTACATTTATGCTTTTGATTGGAACTTAGCACTTAATTTACAAGATATGTGATGAATTGTATGTTTCTATACAACTTTGCTTCTTTGATGCTTGAAATCTTGTTCTTGGAATGTGTCTTAGATGATTCCTTAGGCTATAGGAACCCTAAGAATGCTTTGGAGTGAAAAACTCTGCTCAAAACTGGGGAACATAGGTTTCTGCCAAGCGCCATGCGTACATGAATATGGGCCTGCATACACAACTTAAACTTTACATATGTAGGGTTGACTTTGCGTATATGAGTCACTAATCAGAAAAACCCTAACTGACTTACTTAAGTATAAAAGTATCCATTTGAGTTCAAAACCCTCACCAACGAATTTTCAACCCAGAGAACCCTTTTTTGAGGTCCCCCAATGGTAGAAAACTCTCCTATTGATGTCTCTGCTTGGATTAGAAGGCTTGGTCCTGATTTCAAGGATTCCATTGCTCCCTACAGTCTTTCTTGCATCTTCCCATACTATCAAAGTAGGGTGGATGAGCTTCTTCTTCATGCTGCTGCCAACTATTAGGTTCCTTCTATACATGTATTACACTTCAATAAAATAGAACTATGACCCACTATCGAGGAGTTTGGCACTATCATGGGTGAACTGAAGATTGATAATCTCATCTTCCTTATCATAGGTGGAGATCTTCCTTCTTTGCTATAAGTTGTGCTGGGTGTCCCTGTTGCCATGGCAAATAGGTGGTGTGTTTTTGGCAAGCTCAACCTTAGGTTGGTCTTTAATTATTTTTTAGCTCGGCCCTTCCTAAGGGTGAAAGACCACGCTTGTACTTTCTTCGCGCATTTTGCTTGTGTGCTCCTGCAAGGTATTTCTTGGTTCAAAACTTGTATTATGTGGACCTTCAGATGTGCATGATAGCTTATGAGCTAAAGAGAGGTAACCTTGTGGGATTGATCTTGGTAGAGACCCTTAATGGTTTGGATGCCTTTCATAGGAAGGAAGTAAGCTTATTTGCAGGAAGTCCTCTTCTCTCTCAAGTATAATCCCTAACTTTTGCCTAGGTTCTCAACCTAGTGGGATCCCTCTAATTTTTCATGGGCTGCCTTTTGGTTTTCAACCTATCAAGGCACCTTATATCGTCTTTCATTCATCATTATTTTTCTCACTCATGCTCTTTTTCTTTTCTTTTTTCCTTTTTATTCCCTCCTCTTTTTCTTTTTCTTTTTCTCCTTCAGATATGGCTATAGGAGAGGCTTCAATTGCTCCAACCTCCCATCATTCCTCTTAGCACCTACCTCCCTAGGCACCTTAGGGACCGCTGGCTTCATCAGAATGATATGAGCTTTAAGGTGTACATGGAGCTTATGGGTCACCCCAAGGAGACCAACATTCAATAGGTTGTGGAGTGGTGGCACATCTCAAGCATGGTCCATAGTTGTTGCAAGGATTGCTATGTGACTCTAGTTAGACTTCATTACTGCTCATACTACTTAACTTGTCATATTTCAAGGCAATTTGGAAAGCGTCAAGAAGCTCCTCATGATGAAGGTGCCTTCCATACTGCGGTGTTTACCAATAGGATCTTTGGCAGGATTAGTGAGGCTTGGCCACATCATATGGTGATGAAAGGCATTGTTCCACCTCGATACATTTATCCCACTACAGGGTAGAAGCAATGGTTAGTGGATGACATGAAGTGGATTCTGAAGGATGAGAAAGTTTACATGAAGACTAGCAAGAAAGCAAGGATGACTAAGTGACTACCTTGATATGCCCCATGTTTTACTTTTCTGCACTTTTATGATTCTCATGTTTTAGTTTTTGAATTTCATAAGGATTGGAATGTTCCAAATCCCCTATGAAAACGATCTTATCATCTTTTAATTTGAGCAATAAGAGGATCACCTTTTTATTATCTTTGCTTATTGTCATTTATTCCTCTTTTTTTTTTTTTTTTTTTTTTCTTTTCTTCTCTTTTTCCTTCACCATGTAATTTTTGCCCATGACATCCCTTTGGGAATTTTTGCCATGTCTCTGGTCTTTTCCTCTAATTTTTGCCTAGACCACCCTTTTGGGTTTTCAATCTAATGGGGTTCTTTTGCCTTAATTTTAACCTAGGCCACCCTGTCAAGTTTTCAACCTAGCAAGCTTCCCCACCTCCCTTTTTTTCTTTTTTCTTTTTTTTTTTCTTTTTTTTCTAGATGTTGTATTTCTAGAGTCTATCCATGTTGATTGGGCAAAGCATCTCTTCCCCATCCAAATTTGCGATCCTTGTAGCACCTCCAAACATGATATTCTTAATGATAAAAGGCCTAGACCACCTTGGTTTCATCTTCCCTCTTGGATCAAAAGACTCATCTCTAAGCACCTTTAGGACAAAGTCCCTTTCTTTAAGGTTTCTCAGTTTCACTTTCTCGTTAAATGCCCTAGGAATCATTTTCTAGTACCCTTGTGCATAATATTCTGCCCTAGCCCTCTTCTCATCTATCAAAGTCAGTTGTTCATATATTGCCTTAGCCCAATCGTCTTCTCGGACCTTGGTTTCCACCAATACCCTCAATGATTGTATCTCTACATCGATAGGAAGCACCGCCTCACTACCATAAACCAAAGAGTAAGGTGTTGCTCCAGTCAATGCACGAATAGAAGTTCTATAACCCTATAAGGCAAATGGAAGCTTCTTGTATTGCTTAATGTTGTACAACTCCATGATCCTTCATATCTCCCCCTCAAAGTGGGAACCGTTATTAGAAATGATCTTTTAGGGCACCCCAAACTGGCATATGATGTTTTTTTCTAAGAACTAAGCCACATGCTTAGCCGTCAATGCGATGTAGGAGGCTGTCTCCACCCACTTTATGAAATAGTCAATTGCTACCAAAATGTATTCATGCCTATTTGAAGCCTTAATAGCTATTCTTCCAATCTATGCCCTAAACAGAGAATGGCCATGGAGAAGTCATGCTATACAACTTACTAGGTGGTACATGGTTCGAGTTGGCGTGCGTCTGACAATCATGGCAACTCTTTATATAGTCCACACAATCGGTTTCCATTGTATTCCAGAAGTACCTTATCCTTAGGATCTTCTTGGCTAAAATTCTTCCCTTCATATAAAGGCCACAAATCCTTTGATGAACTTCTTACATTACTCTATCAGCTTCTTCCTTCTTTAAGCAACGAAGGTTTATACCATCATATGATCTTCTATAGAGTTGTCCTCCACATAGGATGTATTGTGTTGCCATCATCCTAATGGAACGACATTCTTTCTTGTCGGCACCATTCGGATATGCTCCTAGTTTCAAGAACTTCATGATGACATAGTACCACAGAACTTCTTCTTCCTCTATGATCACTATTGAAGCTTTGGTCTTCCCTTTGTTCACTTCCTCATAACTTTGCTCAATTTCCAAGGGTCGTGTCCATACTCCCTTGAGTATTTCAACCATGGAGGCTAAGGTAGCTGGGGCATTCGTAAATTGATTTTCAGCTCTAGGAATGATTGTGTATTCAATTCTGTCAAAGGTCTTAGTCAAGTCCTCCAAGTATTGTTGATAAGGCTTCAAGTGTTCCTCATTCACCTTCCATAACTTTTTTGCTTGGGTTAGAACCAAAGTTGATTCTTCGAAGATTTCAGCCTCCTTTACACCTAATTCTCAAAGAGCTTCCATTCTTGCAATATAAGCCTCATATTCAGCCATGTTATTAGTTGCTTCCAAGTTCAACTTGATTGCCAAAGGTATGTGAGATCCCTCGAAAGTGATCAAGAGTATTCCTATCCCATTCCCATATTGGTTTACAGCTCCATCAAAGTACATCTTCCATGTTCCTAACTCAACACATAAAATGTCCTCATCTGGAAAGTCTTCTTTACCATCTTCTCCCTCTATAGGGTTTTTGGCACAGAAATCTGACACAACACTTCCTATGATAACTTTCCTAGCCACATACTTTAAATCGAATTTTACTTATAAGATCAACCATCTCAACAATCTTCCACTCAAAGCAGGTTTCTCAAAGAGATACTTTAATGGGTCCATTCTTACTACCACCCATATTTGGAAAGGTAAGACGATATGTCTCAATTTCTGTACGGCCCAAAAAAGTGCAAAGCGTGACTTTTCTATGGGAGTGTACCTAGTCTTATGGTCATGAAACCTCTTACTCAAATAGTATATGGCCCTCTCGTTCTTGTCATCGCCTCTTGTGCAAGCATACTTCAACTGCATCCCCTATGATGGAAAGATATAGGAGTAAGGGTTTTCCATGTTGTGGAGGCACTACGATAAGTGGGTGGAGGAGATATTCCTTGATAAGTTTAAAGGCTTTTTGGCACTCATTGTTCCATGTATATGGTTCATTCTTCCTTAGGAGTTTGAAGATGAGCTCACAAGTAAAGGTGAGCTTGGCAATGAATCGAAAAATCTATTGTAATCTACCCATGAAAGCCTTTTTCTCTTTCTCACTTTTGGGTGGTGGCATCTCCAATATGGCTTTGATCTTGGATGGGTCAACTTCTGTCGCTCTATCACTCACTAGGAAGCTTAGCAATTTTCCGACAGTTACTCCAAAGGTACATTTTTGTGGGTTCAATCTGAGCTTATACTCTTTAATCCTCTCGAAGAACATCCTCAAGTTTATGGTGTGGCTACCTCTATCCTTGGATTTCACTATCATATCATCAACATACACCTTTACCTCATTATGCATCATATTATGTAGCAAGGCCGTAGCCATCCTTTGATATGTTGCCCCAGCATTCTTGACACCAAATGGCATCACCGTGTAACAATAGATTCCCCATTCGGTAGTGAAAGTGGTTTTGGTCATATATTTGGAAGCCATCTTGATTTGGTTGTACCTCGAGAAACCATCCATGAAAGACATCAAGGCACTTCCTGTCGTGTTATCCACTAAAGACATCGATGTAAGGGAGGGGAAAGTCATCCTTAGGGCATGCCTTGCTCAAGTCCCTAAAATCCACACACATCCTCACCTTCCCATCCTTCTTAAGTACAAGCACGACATTGGATATTTATTCGACTTGGTGTACGGGTTTGATGAACCCTACCTTTAATTGCTTAGTGACTTCCTTTTTTATTTTTAAAAATCATTCGGTCCTCATTCTTCTCAACTTTTATTTTACAAGTACCATGTGATCATAAGTATCAATGTGATGTTGAGCTATCTCGGGGTCAATTCTAGGCATATCTTCATAAGACCATGCAAACACCTCTTAAAATTCCATAAGGAGTTTCTGAAGATCTTTCCTTCCTTTTTCATTTAAAGTTGAGCCAATTTTAATTAAGCGTGGATTTTCATCATTGCCCAAATTAATAGTTTTAAGAGTTGGTTCCATAAGTTCAATTTTATTTTCCAATTGTTTATTAATTTCATTTTCAAATTCATTTGAATCATTTAAATGCAAAATTTCAATGTTATGGGACACATCAACGTAGGCCAAATTAGAATTCATCTTATTGAAAATATTGAAAAATATATTGGAACTTGCATTACAAAACTCTTTCCCTATGTTTCTAGAAAACCCAACCCAAGTCCAATTATTAATGGGACCCACAATAAGCATGATGAATTTGGAAGGATCACTTGGCTCTTCAAGTGATGGCGAACACTTCCCCACTTGTCTTCATCATGGTCTTCATTGCTTCAGCACCCATGTAGTTCACCTAATCAACCTCTTCTTGTAGCTCTTTTATCACCACAGTAGGCTTCTCCTTTATGCTAAACTTTTCATCAAAGAACATTCCCATCCCAAATACACCTTTCCATCCTTGCGCACCCAAGGTTAGGGAAAGCCACAATAAGGAAAGTTCCTCCCTTCCTTCACGAAGTTCCCATTAAGAGTGCCAAATTTTTTCTTAATTCCATCGCAGCCTTCAAAGATCCTAAACCTTCCCTAGTCACTTGAGTGTTGACGTTAGGGAACTCAACTACTCTTTTTCCTTCTTTTCCAAGGCCCATAATAGGCATGAATCCCATGTTCTTCATCATTGCAATCACATCATGGTTACAAAAGGGGAACAAGTTTGTAGTATACTTTTCATCCTTCAACCCACAGTCAGCCATATTCATGAACTCAAAGCCACTCATTTGAAGCTTACTTCCTCCTTCCTCAAGCCCACAAACTGGTGCTAGAATCTCACCACCTCCAAGCACTATAGCAATCCCTTCTTTCTATGGGATCTTCATCTTTTAGTGTAGCGAGGAGGGGATTGCCCCACTGGGGTGAAGCCAAGCCCTCCCCAGGAGAAAATTGAAATTTGGAGTGATGTCCATGATAAGAAATTCCACGATGGTTTCCATTGGCCTAATCTTGCAAGGAGCCTTGAAAGTACCCATGACTTTCCTTGAAGTGTTGTCATATGCCCTTACAGTCAAAGAAGAAGGAATGGTAGTCTCTATATCTAGGCCAACAGTGAGGGCGGTCCTAAAGGGACAAACATTCAAGGCGGTCTCATTGTCAATAAGCACCATCGAAACCTTAGCACCCATGCATTCAATGGTGATTTGCAAGGGCCTAGTATGAGTAGCTCCTTCGAGAGGGAGATCTTCATCGAAAAAAGTAAGGAAAGGGTGTGAGGAACCCTCAACTCCCATGAGAGACAAAACTTCTTGTGATGTAGCTTTTACAGGTACTTCTTTCCCATTCAAGGTGTCCAAGAGAGCCTTACAGTGCTTTTCAGAGACCATGAGCAAGCCCCATATAGACACATAAGCTTGGGTCTTCTTCAATTGCATTAAGACCTTATCTTCTTCTTCTTTATCTTCTTTTCCTCTAGGTTCCATGGGCTTGGACCCTTCCCTTAGATCCCTACCAGGATGATCCTTTTCTAGAAAGGATGACTTATAGTGCTTTCCACTCCTAGTGATATTTGCTACATTGTCCTCAAAAACCCTTCTTCAATTCCGTCACTCATTTGGGAAGTATTCCCCGTATTCCTTGGACTTCCACGGCATTGATATTGACATTTGTAGTTTCTATTAACTTTGAGCAATCCCACTCAATCTCATCTACATGCACCCAATTTTGATATGGAGGAGGAGCCCTATGGTAATCAAGTAAAGGGTTCTTTCTAATATTGGGCTTAGTGATGATGTTGGGATTTGGAAAGGCTCCATTTTCTATGAGGTCTTGTATCTCGTGTTTGTGGCTGGATTTTTGGTGGTAGTGGCAATATTCATTGAGGTTCCAAGTGGAAGGTATGGAATTAGGCATGGGTGTGAGGTCTAAAGGCTTGATGAATCCTTTGGAGGATAAGTTTTCATATACTTGGGGTTATTCCTAGGTCAGAGAGTTCTCGGCAAGCTTTCTTTGGGTAGGCTAGTGTTTGTTAGGTTATGACGGCACTCACATTTATGGGATTAGGTGCTTTAGTGGTGGTTGCTCCTCCTCCATATGTTTTCTTGGTTGGAGGCTTAGGTATCTCCTCACATGTTGTTTCGAATTTCTAGTCCCATCAAACTTTTCTACATCAAAAATCTTAAACTTGGGAGGCAATGCAATAGGAGCCTTTGAACTCATTCCTCCCATGTTATAGAGATAATCATCCATCCCTAGCGCCTTGTAAAAGGCAAGTTGCATTTTCTCCATCTTTTTCCTCATAGCTATGGTATCTACAGTGAGCTTCTTATATTACTCGTTCCTTTCATATTCCACTTTGTCCTTTTCGTCCAATTCTTCATCCTCCTCCTCATCATCATGGATTTCCACATGTGGAGGCTTCTTGAGCTTAGATTCTTCCAACCTAGTGAAACGCCTTCCCATTCTATTAAGGGCCTCTCCATGTTCATCCAAAGCCTTAAGGATCTTTTGTGCCATTATATCTTCCATAGAGGTATTCATTGTTGCTTGGGGGGTCTCTTCTTCTTGGTGTGTGTCCTCAATCTTGATCAAGCACCTTCCTTTCTCTTGAATCCAAATGGGAGTGGGGACGTGTTTTCTTGACTTTGATGGTGCAATGATGCCTAAAAAGAAGCCCCATTTTCATTAAGTTCATGTCCTAATTAAGGGTTCCATATCCGTAGAAAATTCCTAAGCTCATTTTAATGAAGGCCCAATTACAATGTCACTCCCCCTCATGGACTTTTGCCCCTTCTTTCACTAGGCTTTGGTCCATTTACAATAAAACTCTCAACTTACTCTCATGAGCTTTCATTAGAATATACTTAGAAATTTTCAACCCTTTGTCTCAAACATGGGCTTACAATGTATTCATCACCTTTGGGCTTTCCATTTTTATTCATCATATTATTTTTATTGAAATGGCCCTTTAGCTATGTAAGGTTAAATTTAATCAACCATCTTATTGGCTTTATTTCGTGCCAAATTTGTTTGTATTTTAGCAATTAGTAATCCTGTATTTAGGTGGGAATCTTGTAAGGATAGTGAGTGAGAGAGTGTGAAAAAATGCTCAAGATTGTGCAAAGAAACAAGGACTCGTGACAGGATTTCGCAGGTGGCTCGCGGCTTGCAAGTTGCCAGAAGTTGCACACGTGCCAAGCATGCCAGAAGCTGAAGAGTCATGCTAGCTGTTGCACTACAAGACAAAAGTCCCAAGCTGGCCAGGCTATTAGCTCACAGCTTGAAAGAACGACTTAACCCAGTCGCGAAGTCAAGATGTGAGAACACCCTGTTTGGGAAAAACTGACTCTTCGCATTCCATTCTCACCCTAGCATAAATACCTCTCATTCCCACGAAATTAGAGAGCTTACATAGAGAATTTTGAGAGAGAAACCCTAAAGAAAAACAAAATTACCTCATCCACAATTTTTACAAAAAGACTCTTCAAATTCCTCTACTCTCTTCCTCTCCATTGATACATCCTTGAAAGGTTCTTGACCAAATCCTTTTCTCAACATACCCATATCTGTGAGAAGGTTCTTTTCATGCTAAGGGAAGCAGTTTGGAAGGCACCAATGATTATTGGTTGATGCTATGGTTTATAGTGGAATCCAGTAAGCTAGAAAAGAAAAAGGTTCGGCGTAACCTCGTTGGAGCAAGAAGCTTGGAGGGCTTAGGTACCTGGGTAGATTAGGCTTAGAGGGTCTATTGTTGTTCATGTATCCCAACTACATTTTCTAGTGGATTATTGACCGCTTAGAGGGCGGCTAAAAGGTTTTACGCCGAGGGCTTCGGTTTCCTCTTTGATAACACATCGTGTGTTGTCCTTATGTTTGCATCTCTCTTCCCTTTATCTTTAATATTTAATTACTGCTGTGATTGTGATTATTTATGGTTTAGATTGTTTATCAATTCTGTTTTAAGCTTGTTATCATTTTCTGCACATACATTGTTTGATATAAAACTTGAATTAGTAATTTGTTGTTTGGGGGTCTAAACGTTCATAGTGTTTTCAACGCTATTTGAACTTTAAAGCTAGAATACATTATATCCTTCCTCTTAAAGTCTATGAAATTCTCACCATTTTTGGTCTAGGCATGCAACAAAGAGACTTAAGGTTAGGGAGTTTCATTTTTGGCTTTGAAGGATGTTGGATGCTAAGTCCATAGCGTACTTGTTACCTTAAGCCCAAAGTCTTCTTTTTCAAAAGGGATTTTTCCACTTGGGCCTATGATAGCAATTAAGCTATGGTCTTATGAACCTTTCAAGTTAAGATACGCCTTTGGATTTAGGGACAAGCCTCTTATATGTGAGAGCTTCTTTTCTTTTATCCCATAATATCTTAGGGTATACCATAACTTTACGGTCATCCATTCCATTTTTATATCTTTTATTTGTTCCTTAGAATTAAGTGAACACATGGTATATAGTTGAACAAACAAGAGATATATGAGGGTATCTTTTGTGATAGGGTCTAAGATCTCTCAAGTGTGAGTAGGCTCCCTAAGGCTAAAGGGATAGATAAGTAGGTCACTCACAACTAGGTGGGTTATGATTTCAACCGAGGGTCTAATTGGACCCCTTAGTAGATTGTAGCAAACCTTTAATGTACTCAAAGCCCATTATAGGCGATGGCACCAATTGTGAGTTGGTGGGATGAATTTCAGAAAATTTGGGCCCAAATGGAGCCTTCCATCTTCCCATTCATCACCAACCAAGGTTATGGGAAAAAGAGAACAAGTGAGATGTGTGCAAACAAGTATTGAAATCTTTTTTATTAAGGTTAAGAAACAAGACACATAGGAATTAAATTCATCATCCCTAGTGGAGTCGCCATTATACACATAAGGGGTCTTTAGAGTCGCCATCTAGTTTTTGCAACGGTTTAGGAACCATATATATAGTGTCCTCTCAAGGAAGGACCTTTGATCTTACTACCAAAGTATAGGTTCGGAGTTTAGGTACGCTTTTAGGAAGGTGTTAGGCACCCAAGATCACCCAACCCTAAGGTTGGCCTTCCATCATTGTGTCTTAATCTTAACCTTATTAATAACTAGTTCTACACTTGTATTCTAAACTCACACACACACTAATCATGCATCTAACATACAACATGGCATCTTTGATCCCTAAACTAGCATACTAATCAATCCACAAAGCAAAAGAGAGCCAAACAAACAAAAGAAAGCCTAGAATTCATCTAACATGGGAAAGACCCTATCATACATCTAAACAAGGCAGCAAGCATATCATTAATAGCAAGCAAATCATCTTATGAACAAGGCATTAACACATTATAAACCCTAATCATATATCTAAGCATGCTTCATCATATCATCAAAATAAAACCAACACAAATGCATGGACATTTCTAATGCATGACTTACCATTTAATTAACTTTTAGCAACACAACACCTATAGCATTAATGCATGGGCATGTGAGTGAATGGCAAAGTGTCAACGCAAGAAACAAATGTAGAAACCCTAATCTAAGCATGTTGAAAGACAAACAAGCATGTAAGGCAAAGGCACAAAGACTTATAGAGTGTAAAACATATGAAAAGAAGCTAAATAGAACAAGCATGTGAAGGCAGAAACAAAACAAACAAAGAAAAATTAAGGTTTCTAGGTAGCATCTCATGCACGCAAGAATAGGCTTGCGCACACATAATCAAGCCTACATGCACAGGTAATATTATGCGTTTGCAAATCCTTGCCTAAAAGACCTAAAAAACACAAAAATAGAGTAGAAACAAAACCCTAATTCTAATAGCCAAACATGCTCAGAATATACAAGAAAACATAAACCTACTCTAAACAAACAAGTTATAACATAAACAAAGCAAGGAAAACAGATTAAGCAGTAAAAGAAAGACTAAAAAAGATAAAAGAAAGGTTGAAACATGATACCTCAAAAAGGAGTTCCCAAGCTTCGATTTTGATCGTTCCTCTCAGTCAAATCTATCACAAGTCATTAAATAAGCGATTAGCAATGTTAAACTAAAATGATTAGGGCCAGAAGAGCTCCTAATCAAATAAAATTGACTTGAGGGTTTTTTGTGAAAAACTCTCTTTTGATTTACTATTTTCTAGTGAATCTTAGGTTCTTCCCATGGGATTTCTATGTGTTTTGAAAATATACCATGTAAGGCTTTTATAGTTGAAGAAATGGGGTTTGGAACGGCTCCTACACGATGTGAGATTCATTTCGAACCTCGGCCATTATTGCAGAAAACTTTCATTTTCCATGCTCCTGAAACCTTAGCTACGTATGCAGGAATGTGCCTGCGTACGCAGGAATGTGTCTGTGTATGCATGCTTTGGCCCGCATATGCAGGCTTCTGTTCATGTATGTGGGCCAAGGGCAACTTTGGTCTTTTATTTCCAAAATTAGATTTTTGTGCATTTAAAAAAGTGATACTTTCCATTTTAACACTCATCTAGTCAATTTGATATTTGATTGGGCTCTAAACTAGCCATGGGCCTTAGAGTTCGAGCATCATTAGGGAACAGAGGCCCAAGTCGTAAAGGGTATAAAATGCAGTGTCTACAGGAGTCTAAGGTTAAGTCTAGTGAATTAGAAATGGGTCTGTCATCTAATGATGATACTGTAGGGGCCAAGATAGGTACTGCTGCATCAATGCCTTCGTCTTCCCAACCCTCTATTTGAAAGCCAAATAGGTCCTTCCATGCTCTTAAGGAAGAGTGTTCCTTAAATGAGTATACCCGTAGTAGGTTTAGGGATAGATTTTAGTTCCCTGATGAGACTAGGGTTTGTCTACCTCATTAAAGTGAAAAAATCTTATGCCTTTGCCCACGGCGAAGTGTGTTTCTATAAGGATGCTTTCTTTTGCAGCCTCAGATTTCCTGTTCAACCTTTCATAATGGAACTTCTCCATTACTTGAACATCAATCCTAGGTAACTTTGCCAAATTAGTGGAGGATCGTCATTAGTTGTATGGAGATATGGATGATTGTAACTGACAGGGATATGATTAGGTTGGATGAGTTTGTTCACCTGTATCTTTTGAAAGAGTCAAAGGAATTTAGGTATTACGAGCACGTACCATGGGACAGGAAATCTTGGCTCATCTTTAATCTTCCTTCGTCCTTCCAATATTGGAAGTTTAGGTACTTCTTTTTGTTTGCTGATGGTTGGGAGACTCTATCTGACGACCTTTAGGGTGAGGTTCCCAAGCTATTGCATAGATGGGAGACCCCACAACTCGGTACGTCATCTTTTGCAAGTAACCTTTCACTGACTCTTTTTGTTGTTCAAGCTTGAATTTGATCTTCTTTTTCTTATTTTACAACTAAGAAATGCCCAAAGCTTGAGATTAAGTATAGAGGGCACGTCAGAACAACTACTAAGTGCGCGAGGGCTATTGAGGACTTCGACGAACTTGTTGATCCTTAGACCTTGGCTCATCATTGCTTAGGTCCAGAGCCTTCCCATTTCGTTTTGTATGCTATACAAAGAGAGAAAAAGAGTAAGTTTTCTCAAAAAGAACCTATTTCTGTTTTACTCTTGCTTGCTACATGTTAATAAGCTCTTTGATGTCATTTTAAAGATGATGACCAAGTTCAATCAGGAGATGTATGCTTGGATGAAGGCCAAGAAGAATGAGCCTCTCTCAAGTATTGGTCAAAGGAGGGTGCAGGTTGTTCAGAAGGAGGTCCCAAAGAAGGCCTCATCTACTCCTGCTTTTGACAAAACTTAAGCCACCTCTCCTACTGTCCCTCTCGAGGAACTTACTCCTCATCCGGAAAGATGTCGGGGTGGAGACAAAGGGAAGGAGAAAGTTGGTGCCAAGGTTTGAGAGGACATTGGCACAATCTTGACGAGAGCTCATGACACCATTACTTCTGACGAGTCGAAGAAAATCTCAAGAGTACCTTCACATGAGATGGTGAATCGTCGCATCCACAAGCTCGTCCAGGTACTTCCTTGTTAATCCTATATTTGCCTCCAAAGTAATGTTGTCTTTTTCTTGATATTTATGACTGCCAGGTGTTGGGTGAGATGATCCACATTACTTCTGAGTATTTGATCCATGAGGAGAAGGCGGTTATGGCCGGTTCTAAGGTGGAGGCACTGAAGGCCGAGGGCTCCAAATTGAGAAAGGAGTTCATAACAATGATGGACAAAAGTAATGTTACCAAGGAGAAAGCCAAGGATTTGGCCGAGGAGCTCAAGACCAAGAAGCTCTTGATGGTACAAAAAGACGAGCAGCTCTAGTCGACCAATCAAAAGATCAAGACTGTGGCTACCAAGGCCGTCCAAGCGTTTCAGCTCACTAAAGAATGCAATACTGATTTTTTTAATTGGTACTACAAAGGCTTTAAGCTGCTAAAGAGGTACTTGGTGAAGCATGGTCCGGGGGTTAACTTGGAGAACTTGGACTTTGAGTCTATAGATAAAGAAATGGAGGTTGACAAAGCTACCCAGGTTGCTGCCACAAACGATGAGAACCCGACTAAGCCTAAGAGGGAGGCTCTAAGGCTTGATGGAGACGATGTTCCTATAGCTTAACTGTCTTTTAGCTTTACCTTCTTTCTTCCTTTTTTTTTTTTTAAAAAAAAAAAAATTTATGTTAGGTGGTGCCCTACATGTTTTTGGGCCTTTGACAATTTTGAACAATTTTATATCTTAATGCTTAAGTTCGTCGCAAGTTTCTCGGCATGTCTGACTTTTCTACATTTCTTGAATTATTTACCTTATTTTTTATCCTCATTCAACCTGTTCTTTACCTAACTCACATCATTGTCCTCGTCAAATAGAACCTAATACTTTTCTTTGTCCTTGATAAGGGAATCTTATCACTTGGCTTCATTATGTGATTTACATCCCTTAGATTAGGGAATTTTTATCACTTGGCCTCATCATGTGATTTACATTCCTTAGATTAGGGAATTTTATCACTTGCCAGTTGGTTTTTGTTTTGAAAATTTATTAGAACATATTTACAAAGAGATTCACTAAATAGTACTTTTATTAAGCTGCTTTCAAGTTAGAAAAACTGTTAATTGTTACAAAAGAACTTGAACTCTATTGATGATACCTTTTTAAGCGCTCAATGTTCCATGGACAAGGCAACTTTTTACTGTTCAATGTTTCCAGGAGGTAGCTTCCTTGTCTTGAGTAGTGGATGACCCTGTAGGGGCCTTCCTATGTTGCTCCCAGTTTGCCTTGTGTTGGTTCTTTTGTTGCTAGCGTGACCTTTCTTTTGTTTTTAGCCCGATGTTTCGTAGGATGAGGTCTCCTATACTAAATCTCCTGAGTTTCACCCTTTAGCTGTAATAGCTGGCCATCTTTTGCTAGTACTTGGCCATTCTTTGGGGTGCCTCGTCTCTTACTTCATCCAGACAATCCAAGTTTAATTTCCGTTGTTCATCGTTACCATCTTCATGAAAATATTCCCTCTTCAGGCTGGTGACTCCCATTTCGACAGGGATTACTACTTATGTGCCATAGGTAAGATTGAATGGCATTTCTCCTAATAGGGTTCTAGCTGTGGTTTGGTAGGCCCATAGGACATTCGGTAGTTCATCGGGTCATGCCCCTTTTGCCCCATCTAATCAAGCTTTGATGATTTTCAACAATGTTTGATTTGTCACCTATGTCTATCCATTGGCCTGAGGATGCCCTAGTGAAGAGAATTTGTTCTAGATTTCGAGGTTCGAATAAAAGGATCGAAAGCCTTGGCTATCAAACTGACGACCGTTATTAGAAATGATTGTCCTAGGTTCTTCCACATGAATTTTTGGATCCTTGCTTCCGTTATTGTTGACAACGCCTCTACCTCTATCCATTTCGTGAAGTATTCAATTGCAATGAGCAGGAACTTCACTTGTTTCTTACCTTGGGGTAAAGGGTCCATAGTGTCGATTCCCCATTGAGCAAATGGCCATGGTGAAGTTATGGCTATCATTTTTTCTACGAGCATCCATTGAACATTTCCGTACCTTTGGCATTTGTCACATCTTTTTACGTACTCCTCTACCTTATTTTGCAATATAGGCCAAAAGTAGCCTGCTTTGATTATCTTTCCTACCAATGATCTTGCACCCATGTGATCTTTGCATATCCCTTTATGGACTTCTTCCAGAATATATTTGGCCTCATCTTCTTCGACGCATCTTAGGTAAGGCAATAAAAACCCTCTTTTGTAGAGTAAACCATTTAGGATTATGAATCTAGTAACTCTCTTTTTAATTTTTCTTACTTCATCTAAATCAAGGGGCAATTATCCATCTCTAAGGTAGAACATGATTAGGCTCGTCCAATTGGAATGACCATGCACTGAAAAAATGCAAATTTCTTCGATACTTGGGGACCTCTGTATTTCTAGTTTTAGGTTTTGCAAGCTTATCTTATCTTCTGACAACGCATATCTGGGCTACTTCATTTGCCACTGAGTTCTAACCTCGTGGAACTTGCACAAAGCTTACCTTATCAAACTCCCCAATCAATTGGTTTGTCAACTTCAGGTACTTCTACTTCTTGTTCTCTTTTGGCTCCTAAAGCTTTTGCAACCCTAGGCCCCTCAATATCACCTCATACTCTACCTTGTTGCTGGTGGCAGGGAATTGGAGCTATACTCCATTCTTCAGGGCATCCCCCTCAGGGGTAGTGACGATGACGCCAACTGCTCCCATCTTTTGTACCGACGAGCCATTCGTATATATCATCCATAGTATCGACCTATCATGAGTGTTTTCATCCTTAAGTAGGGTGAACTTAGTGATGAAGTCAGCTAGCACCTGGGCTTTTACTGTAGTTTAGGGCTTGTACTCTATGTCAAACTAGCTCAGTTCAATTGCCTACTATACTATTCATTCTGCTACCTCTGGTCTATTCATTGCCTTCTTAATTGGTTGATCTATCTTCACCAAAATGGGGTTTGCCTGAAAATATGGACAAAGCTTTCAAGAAGCAACGATCAGAGCAAAGGTGATTTTCTCCACACGTGGGTATTTCCCCTCCCTGAAAAGCTTGGTTGATGTAATACATTGGATGCTATACTTTATGTTCTTTTTAGACCAATGTTGCTCTCATGGCAGTGGTGAATACTGCAAAGTACAAGAATAGATCTTCGCCCTCTTTAAACGAACTCAGGGGTAGGCTTACTTAGATAGCGTTTTAGTTCTTGGAATTTCGCTTCACACTCGTCTGTCCACGCAAAGACCTACTTTAGAGTTTTAGAGAAAGGCAAAACTTATCCATGGCTTAGGAGACGAACCTGTTAAGGGCCGCGACCTTTCCTGTTAGCTTTTGTACTTCCTTAACAGTTTTTAGCGTTGACATCTCTAGCATAGCTTTTACTTTTTCCGGGTTGGCTTCTATTCCTCATTGTGACACCATGAAGCCAAGAAATTTCCCTGAGGAAACTCCAAATGCACACTTTATTAGGTTCAACTTCATCTTGTATTGCCTTAGTGTTTCAAAGGTCTCCTTGAGGTCATCTAGATGGCCCTCCTCTTCTTTACTCTTGACGAGCATGTCATTGACATAGGCTTCCATATTTCTCCCGATCTATTTGTTGAACATTGAATTACTAGCCTCTAGTACGTGGCTCTTGCATTCTTCAACCTGAAAGGCATAACCCTATAGCAATAGAGTCCTTGACTGGTGATGAAAGCCATTTTCTCCTAATCCTCCTCTAACATCTGGATTTGGTTGTAACTTGAGAACGAGTCCATGAATGTTAGGAGTTTATGTCTCGCTATTGAGTCAACGAGCTAGTCGATTCTTGGCAGTGAGAAACTGTCTTTGGGTCAGGCACTATTCAGGTCCGTGAAATCAACATACATTCTCCATTTTATGTTCGCCTTCTTCACCATGACAACATTAACCAACTAGTCTGGATAATAAACTTCTCGAATGAAATTGGCAATGAGAAAATTGTCTACTTCATCCATTATGGCTCTATTCTGTTTAGGGGCGAAGACCCTACTTCTCTGCTGGACTAGTTTTATTTTAGGATTTACATTTAGATGATGTCAGATGATGTTTGCTGATATGCCAGGCATATCTTTGTGGCTCCACACAAAAACATCTAAGTTCTCTTTTAGGAACCCAATAATCTTTTCCTTTGTTGATATAGTGAGATTCATCCCTACCTTGGTTACCTTCATCCGTTCTCCTTCTACTAGCGTGATTGTCTCCAAAGCTTCCACTACTTTTGGATTCTTCTCCTCAATCATCCATGTATGATTTTCTTTTGAAGCCAACACTGCCTAATAACACTTTCGAGCCAATACTTGGTCTCCCGTTATTTCCCCAACCCCATGCTCTATTGGGAATTTCACCTTCAGGCAGTATGTGGACGTTGCAACTTTCCAACTGTTGAAGGTAGGTCTCCCTATGATGACATTATAGGATGAGGGGCAGTCAACCACCAGGAAGTTAAGCTGCCTAGTTATTTGGAGAGGGTAGGAGCCTGTTGTGACCTTCAGCATTACTATCCCTTTCGGATATACTCTATCTCCACTGAAACTAATGAGGGGGGGCTCAAATAGACAAAGCTTCTTTGGGTCCACCTTTAGTTGCTGGGAAACCGAGAGGTAGATGATGTCAGCAGAACTTCTGTTATCTACCAAGACTCGTTTGGTATTGAAACCCTCTATCATAGCATGATGACCAGAGGGTCATCATGCAGTTACTTCACCCTTTTGGCATCTTCTTCTAAGAAAACCATATACAGGGTTTCCCTTTTCCTGTGTTTTGATAGAGATGCCATATGGATGATGTTGACCTATCTTTTCTGAGAATTCTTGAGGGACTTAAACGATCCTCTTGCGATTAGGCCTCCATTAATCATCCTTATTTCTCCTATGACATTCCTTAGCCGATCTTGTGACTAACCTTCGTCTCTAGGCTTATCTTCTAATTTTGTTCGTAGGTTGTGCTTATGATGTCCCAACATATCCTTCTTTATAAATTTCTATAACTTCCCTTTTCAGATCAATTCTTCTATCTGCTCTTTCAAATCCTTGCAATCCTCTATGCAATGCCTATGATCTCTGTGGAAACGGCAATACTTCTTCTTGTCACGAACATTGGGTGATAAGTGAAGTGGTTTTGGCCACTTGAGAGTATGGTCTTCCTTATTCTGCATTAATATTTTGTCAACAGGCATTACTAGGGGTGTGAATTTTACCTTCCTTTAGGCTTTGTCGTCTCTTCTTTTAACATTGTCATGGTTGGACGAATGATCTCCTTTCTCCCTTTTCTTCCCTTTTTGGTCTTCTTGAATGTTTCTTCTTTCTTTTCGTGTGTCCCCCTACTCGATTGCGGCCAAAGCAACTCTTGTGTTAATTTATATTAAGCCTTTAACAGCATTTCTGCCATTGATCTGGGAGGACTTTTTGCAAGGGTGACTACAAATTCTTTGGATTCTAACCCGGCTTTGAACGTGGTTAGTTGCACTTTGTCCTCAGCCTCATCCACTTCTAACACTTTCTTGTTGAATCATTTCATGTATGATCTCAATGATTCCCCCTTTTTCCTGCCTAATTGTACATAGGTGATCTGCTGGCCTCTTCTATCATTGTCTACCAATGAAATGGTTTACAAACAAATTGCTTAGTTGCTCAAAGTCGTCTATGGATGATCGAGCAAGTTTGCTAAACCATACTCACGCTACCCCTTTAAGGTTAGTTGGGAAGGATCAGCATAAAATCTCATCGGGAGTCTATTGTAGGCTTAAGGTCATCTTGAAGGTGGTTATGTGGTCTAATGGATCCCATAGGCCATCAAACAACTCAAGTTGGGGAAAACAGAATTTTGGTGGTAAGGGACACTCTAGAACCCTTATAGTGAAGGGAGAATCAATCCTTTTTCACCATGTCTAGGTTCTTATTCAGCTTTTCCCTCATTGCATTCTTAATCTCGTCCATCTCCTTTCGCATGCTTTTAAGGAGGTTGTTACTTGCCCCATCAGAAGGATCTATCCTCCTTGAGCCATCTCTTCTATGGTTGTTCTCCTCATCCTCATTCCTATTAACTTTATGGTTTTCCTCCTATTACAACTACAGCCTCATCTCTTGGTTCCGCCTGGTAAGCTCCTTTATATTAGCTATGAGTGTCTAAATTTACAAGGCTAATGCCACTAAATCTTGAGGTGCGTTAGACTCCATCTGAGTGTTAGAAGGGGTAGAGCTATGTTTTCAAACTAAGGTTTGAAGTCTTCCCCACAGACGGCGCCAAGCTGATGATGCCAAAATCATCAGCTACTTATGTTCATCCAGATGAAATGTGTCATTGGTACCTTGGGGAACTTGCACGAGATTAAGTGATGGGACTTTGCTCAATTGGTCACCGGTGTGGTGACAGCCACTGAACCTTCAATGATAAAGTCAGATGATGGTAGAGTAAAATGAGCCAAGATAATGATAATATGCAGGTCTTTTTCTATCTGAATATATGTGTGTACCTTATAGGAGTCTGGCATTGTTTACATAGTGTTTTCCCTTCTAGCCGTTGATGGCATTCAATGCTGGCTTGAATTTCCTCTCATAACGTCTTCTAGTGGCTTGATGAGGTAATCTGATGTCTCCTCCAACGACCATATTTCCTGAATTTATTGGTGTGTAACAGCATCCCATTAAATGTCCATTTAATGGAATTTTTGGTCGTCCAGCGTGGATTGTCTAGACAAAGGAAATTACTTGGTTCATCAGAATCCAAGGCAAGAGAAAATCAAAAGAATGGTAAATACAAGGTCCTAGGGATACAAAAGGAAGAGATGACTTCTTCAATTTTTGTTAGTTACACAAATGGGGGCTATATCCCATTTTGTAACCCGACCTCATGTAAGGTTTATGTTACATGCATGGGAGTAAATGTCATTAAATGGGTCAGATTGGCTGGCAGTTCATGCCCATTATTGGGCCAAACTTAAACAAATTCTAACATTTTTATCTTTTAACTTAAAAACAAAATATATATGAAACTGTATCCAAATACTTAATTCCAAAAGACTAAAGGTCAACCTTCAGCCGCTTGCATTTCTGTTCTTGAATTGCTTGGCTTGTGATGAAGCTGAAAATGTCACCAGTAAGTCACACAATGCTCACACACTTGAAACACCACCTGCACAAAAAAAAGAGAAGACCTAACAGAGAGCATCGGTGTGGTGCCGGCCAAATACCCTCCGAAGGTCAAGTTAGAACCTTTTACAACTCTAGAGTGCTCGAGAGGTGTACTTATGCGTACCTTGGTTTATGAGGGTATTGGGGCTTTTATAGTACTAGAGAGTTGGCCATCTCTTCCTTGGGCTAGAAGTCCTTTCCTTATAGGAATCCTAATGAGCGTATATTATGGAATCATTTTCTTATAGGATACTAACATTAAGCGTGGGATACAAGCCATTTCCTTATATACTCATGCGTGGTGACCAAGCCAAGGTTTCACTAAGACCGTCAGCTTCAGGATCGTCAGCTTTCCTTATTCCCTTCAATCATAACGACGTCGGCTTCTTGATGGTGTTACCTCCTAGGTGAGCTGTCTTTCTCCGTGTCGAGTCACTGTCCGTCAGTTTTTTGGGTCTTCAGTTTCTCCCATAGTTTTACCCCGTTAGCTTAAGCCGTAGGACCTACTTTATGATAAAAGCCTACGGGCTAAATCCGGAACGCCTTGCGTGCTATAATTTTACTTATCAATTGCCCCCTACTCCATATCTCCGTTAGTTTAAACTGACAGGTTATGGAGTTATATTTTTTGCTGCTAACTTTCACTTTGGCCAGGAAAGAGGAAGTAATTTAAGGGCAATTCCTTGAGCAGTCAGTATTAAATGCTCGAACACGTGGCACATTCTAGTTGGCTCCGCTTCTGGATGAAGGTGTTGCTTCGTCTTCTATGCATTTCCCCTTTATATATAACCCACCTCTTCCCTCATTTTTCCAATTTCATTTTTACTGATTCCTAGACAAAAGACTCGTCGTCTTTGTTTTGTCAATTCTCCTACATCATCACCTGTGTTGCTACCGTCACTTTCAAAACTGTCACCTACTCTAAGAAACTTGTAAGTCCTTTTCTCTTTGTATATGCTTTATTTTGATTAATTTTTCTATAGCGAGGTCGTCATCCTAGGTGCTTAGAATAAATCCGTCACTTGTAGGTAGTCAGATGTTAAGTGACGCGTCGAGTGATCAATCGTCGGTCCGCGATGGAGTGAGCTACGACGAGGTATTTGGTTCGGGTGATGAGTCTAGGAGCTTTTCCTAGTTGTTAAAGAGAGGGACATCAGCCTAATCTCCTGACAAGGAGGTAGGGAGTTATGGAGACGAAGGTCAGGATGAAGTAATAGGTGAGGAGGGTGAAGTTGAGGTGGGAGAAGAGAGGGATAGTGACAGAGATGAAGGTGACGAGGAGTCCTGTGAGGGAACTTTAGGAAGTCCTGGAGGTAGCTGTCCCTTCATCCTTCCCAAGGAATGGGCCGTCAATAAATTTTTACCAAAAATGAGTGATAAGGTTTTCAAAGAGTTGCGCATCCATTTCCAAATCCCAGACCACATCCCCATCCGTCTCCCCAGGGAAAATGAAAAGTGCTATATGGGGAGAATCACAGACGTCGATATGTACGATGCTATGTTTGCCATGGGGATCAAATTGCCCCTAACAGCCTTACATCGTTCGCTAGCTGACTTTCTGGGGTTGTCCATTAGCCAGATTGCTCCGAATTCATGGAGGATCTTTATAAGTACTGAGGTTTTATGGGGTCGTCTGAATGGAGGACACTATCAGCTTTCTTTGGATGAATTCTTCTACTGCTATAGGCCCCAGCACTTGGCTTCTTCAAAGGGGACGTATCATTCTGCCGTTAGGGAGAGGGATTTGAGACTAGTGTCTGAGATGCCATATTCAAATAGGGACTGGAAAAGTAGGTTCTTTTTTGTTAAAGGAACAGAGACTGGGTGTGCCGTCAAGAAGAGTGGGGGACGATGCCCCATGGTTATTTTGATAACACTTGGGCTTTTGTCAAAGATTCAGGTTCTAGCCGTCTGCTTCTAACCCCGTCGGTATTTACATATATTTATTACTTTATTATTTTTTAAAGTGTCTTGGCATCGTCAACTTTGCTTTTTCCTCAGCCAACACTTGGCCACTTATAACTGAGGAGCAAACGGATTTTATCCGTCGGGTTCTAGAGATTTCGTTGGGGGAGCGAAAGTGCCAGGACTTAATAACTCTTGACACTCTTCACACATACTGTGGGAGTCCCGAACAGATGCCAGAAACCTGCAAGTTAGAAGAATTTTCTCGCCGCCATGAGTATATATTTTTTTGATATATATGGCCCCATCACTTTTAGCTCCGGCCGTCACTTTCTATGCATGTCTGTTAGCTTTGTAGAGATGGAGTCAGCTAAGCAACAGATAAGGGCGGCTACTGCCCATCAGAAGGAGGAGAAGAGGGCCAAGGGGGAGTTGACATCTTCGTCAGCTCTCAAAGCTGTCACTAAAGGTTTGTCGAAGAGGAAGACCGACGGGAAAGAAGCCCGTCCACACAAGAAGGTGGTGGTCACTCCTAAGGACGAGCCCCTAGATAAGTCACCCCCCAAATCAAGCCGTGAGGCTGGAAAAAGAGTGATGACTCCTTCTAGTCCGGTCCTCGAGGGGCCCCGTTACCTGCTGACGCACAAGGATTATGCCGTTGAAGAAGTGGAATCGCTCATAAAACTGACGGATATAGATCCTTGTGCTCAGTTGGGGACAGAGGATTTGGGAGCATCAGCCATCTTTGATTTAATGCGGATAAGCTCCCTCCTAGCTACTTTTCTTTCTTACCCTTGTCGTGTTTATTAACTAACGGCTATGCCCTTCTTAGCCTTAGTACGTGTGAAGGCACTCCAGGACCGGTGTGTGGCGAAGGAAGGTGTCATCACTCACGTCAGGAAGCACAGCGTCAGTTTGTTGAACCAACAAGGTCAATACAAGGAGGCTGTCCATCTCCTGAACGTAGATTTGAAGGAATGTGGGGAGAAGCTGGAAGTGGTGGGCCGTCAAAAAGAGAAGTTAGAACAAGAACTGACGGCCCTTCGTGAGCAGGCGAAGCAAGCTGGGGCTGATGCGGTCTAGAAGTTTAAAGCATTAGATTCCTTCATTGATGCTTGTGGTGGATACTATGGCACAAGGTTTGATGACTGCCTTAAGCAGGTCGCGTCAGATTTTCCTAAGTTGGATCTGTCTAGGATTACTATAGACGATGCCTCACCGGTGACGCCTGCGAATGATACCATTGTTGTTGAGGGAGACAACCTTGAGGACGCCTCTCCTCTTGATGATAGCAGCGTTGTTTTGGCCCAGCCTACTACGAACCCTCCCATCACTGCTTCCAACCCTTCTGTGGAGGATTTAGGCGTCAAAGACCCTCTTAAAAAAAAGTAAAGTCTTCAAGTGACGGTCCTTCTGCCCAACCATAGTTTTGATTTTTGTAACTACTATATTTTGTTCCATTTACAAACAATGTTTTAAATGCCCCTTAGTTTCTTGGGCTGTTATTTGTAAGTACTTTATTTTTGTTCGTGACACTTAGCACCTGTCGCTTTTGAAGATGTATGTATGGCTACTTATCCGCGTGCTTCATTTTCTTGCTTTGTCGATTTTAAGTCTATTTCTTAGTCGTAGGCTGGGGTCGTCAGCCTAACCGCGAGTTATGATTTTATGGCACCGATTTGCTATCTTTAAGCATGATTATGGACTTGTCCATTTTTATGCCATCATCTTAATGAGGCTGTCAGCTTTGACTCGTTTTTGAATTGAGTATTCTAGTAGAGTTGTCAGCTTAGTGAAGCTGTCGGCTTTGTCTTATTCGCCTGTTGTATTCTAGTGAAGCCGTCGACTTTTTCTCTAAGGGATTTTTAGTGTCTTTCACTTGAGGTGAAGTCATCCGTAGGCTTCTTGTCTACGTCCTGGACTTATCCTGTTTGTAATCCCATTCTTTTGACGGGATCGTCACTTTTTCGAGACTTGGTATTTATAACTATAATATGGGCTTCGTCACTACGACGAGCTCGTCAGCTTAGCTGGCTGACATTTTTTCATCCCTTTGGACTTGGTTTCTTGCCCATTCAAGGGCATCAGCCATGCTTCATCCTCTTGGGATGGATCCGTCTGCCTCATAGGCATGTAGTTGCATACTTATGCGGTTTTAAGGTCGTCCATTTTTAGGGACTTAGAATCTTTCTACTTCTTATGGACTTGAGGTCGTCTACTTTTTGTGAACTTGTAAGTAAAAACATCAGCCGTTCTGAATAAACTCCTCTTATTGCCATGCATTTATAGAAAAAAGTAGTTCTAGAAAAAGAAAACCTGCCTTTTGGGCTTATTGTAGCAAAAAAAAGAAAAGTAAAAGCTTGCCCTTTGGGCTTATTGTAGCAGAAACTAAAACGATAAATCTGAGTATAACTAAAATTTGTTGCGGTAAACTATAAAATGAAAAGGGGGTGTTGTTCTTCATGTCGTCATCTCTACTGGTAGTACTTCTGCAAGTGTTCAGCATTCCAAGGATGTGGCAGCTTCTATCCATCTAGCGTCTCTAAGTGGTAGGTGCCCTTTCTTTGCCACACCTAACTCAGTAAGGTCCTTCCCATTTTAGACCCAGTTTTCCTTGGGTCGGGTCCCTTGCTGCGCCCATAAATTTCCTTAGAACGAGGTCTCCAACGTGAAAGTCTTTGTGTTTGACCTGGGAATTGTAGTACTTGGCCATGCGGTCCTGATACCATGCGAGCCTTTGTTCCACCGTCGCTCTGACTTCGTCTATTAGATCGAGTTGTAGACGTATAGCTTCTTCATTTTTTTGCTCTCATCATGGTTGTGCACCCTGTAGTTTGTGAATCCAACTTCGGCTGGGATGACTTCTTCGTTCCCGTATGTTAGCCGGAATGGTGTCTCTCCTGTGGGCGTCCTCGCCATCATCCTGTACACCCAAAGTATGCTTGGCAGCTCTTTAGGCCATATACCCTTTGCCCCCTCGAGTCGAATCTTGAGAATCTTAAGCAAGGATCGGTTCGTGACTTCGACTTGTCCATTAGCTTAAGGGTGGGCGGGAGAGGAGTAGTGGTTCCGTATCCCCAACTGCGAGCAAAAGTCCCGGAAGGAGTCGTTGTCGAATTACTGCCCATTTTTCGAGACCAAAACCCTAAGGATGCCAAACCTACATATGATGCATCTCCAAACGAAACTCCGTATGTTTTTCTCCGTAATGGTGGCCAAGGCTTTAGCTTCCACCCATTTTGTAAAGTAGTCAGTGCCAACCACTAGGAACTTTAGCTGTCATACCGCGGTAAGGAATGGTCTCATAATGTCTAGTCCTCATTGAGCAAACAGCCACGGGGCTGTTATTGGGGTTAACTCCTTGGTTGGTCACCTAATGATATTGCTGAACCTCTGGCACTTATCGCAGGCCTTGACATAAGCCTCGGCATCCTTCTGCATGGTGGACCAAAAGTACCCTGCTTGCACTAGCTTGTGCACTAATGATCTCGACCCTGAGTGGTTTCTGCAGATTCCCTCGTGTACCTCTCTCATGACGTAGTCTGCTTCTTCAGGACCTAAGCATCTTACGTACAGTCGAGAGAAACCTCTTTTGTATAAGATGTCTCTTATCAGGAAGAATCTTGCTGCTTGGACCTTTAGCTTTCTTGCAGCTTCCTTTCCATCTAGCAGTATGCTGCTTTTCAAGTAAGAGACTAACGGTATGGTCCAATTGCTTTCAGAGCCTATTTCTTACATATCAATGGAATCTATCAATGGAGAGAGCTGAACAAAGGAGAGTGCATTATCCATGGTGGTCATATGTTCGGCTAAGGTGGCCTTGGCCAAGCAGTCGGCTTGCTCGTTTTCTCCTCGGGGGATTTGTATGATTTTGGCCTTCAGCTCGCCTGCCTGCTTCTTTTCTTGGTCCAGATACTTCTTCATTCTTTCACCCCGACACTCGTAGTCCCTATTTATCTGATTAGTAACAACCTGAGAATCGCAGTAAATGACCACATTTAAGGCTCCTGTAGCTTTGGCGAGATCAAGCCTTGCTATTAAAGCCTCGTACTCTGCTTCATTGTTGGTAGTAGGGAAACTGAGGCGGACCATACATTCAATTACGTCCCCCTCGGGTGATAGTAATACGATGCTGGCTCCCCCAGTCTGTCTATTAGATGATCTATCTACATGTATGCTCAATTGAGGAGACTCTTCTGCCCCCTGTCCTCGCCAATCGTGAACTTTGCTATGAAATCTACGATGATCTGTCCTTTAACGGCAGTTCATGGGCAATATTGGATGTCGAACTCACTCATCGCCCGCCGCAAGGGCTTGTCAGTTAGGACGATTACCATGTGGGCTTGAAAATACGGCTTGGGTTTGCATGCCGCCGTAACTAGTGCGAAGGTGAGTTTCTCCATGGGCGGGTATCTTTCTTCGGCACCAAGAAGTGCCTGGCTAGCGTAGTACATGGGCTTCTACACTTTTTCTTCTTCTCTGACCAAGGCGATGCTGACAGTAGCAGGGTAGACGGCCAGATAGAGAAAAAGCTCTTCATCGAGCTGCGACAGACTTAGTAATGGCAGGGAAGAAAGATAGGCTTTTAACTCCTTAAATGCTTGCTGACAATCGGCAGTCCATTCGAAAGATTTCTTTAGTGTGCGAAAGAAGGGTAAGCATTTATCCGTTGCCCTTAATACAAATCTATTCAGTGCAGCTATTTTGCCGTTGAGGCTTTGTACTGCCTTCACATTCTTTGGTGGTGCTATCTCCATTATGGCCTGGATCTTATCCGGGTTGGCCTCAATGCCTCTCTGATATGTTGCACTTGCATTTTTTAAGCCGAATGGCATCACCTTATAACAAAAGAGTCCTTGACTAGTTACAAACGAAGTTTTCTCCTGATTAGCTTCATGCATCTGAATTTAATTATAACTAGAGAAAGCGTCCATGAAGCTTAACAGCTTGTACTGGGCCGTAAAGTCTACTAGAATGTCGACCCGTGGGAGGGGATAGCTGTCTTTGGGGCAAGCTTTGTTCAGGTTGGTGAAATCCACGCACATCCTCTATTTTCCATTGGCTTTCTTGACCATTACAACATTTGTTAACTAGTCAGGATAGTACACCTCCCTAATGAAACTTGCCTCTTGTGGCTTACCGACTTCTTCAGCTATCAATCGGTCTCGCTCTTGGGCGAAGACCTACTTCTTCTATCAGATGGGTGGACAGGATGGTGACACATTCAACCTATGCAACATAACTGGAGGGTCAATTCCAGGCATGTCCTCATGGCTCTAGGCAAACACGTCTTGATTTTCCTTAAGGAAAGTTACGAGTGCTGAGCGAATTGTCGGGCTAGTGAGAGTACCGAGCCTGGTGGTCCTGTCTATCCTGGAGCTGTCGAGGGGTATCTCCTCAAACCTCTCTACGGATTCTATCCCCATTCATTGTTCTTCTATACTCATGGTTTGCAAATGGTCATCCATCTCTAGCACTGCAATGTAGCACTCGCGCACGGCTATCTAGTCCCCTCGCAATTCTCCTACTCCGTACTCAGTGGGGAATTTAATCATTAAGTGATAGGTCGAAGCTACGGCCTTCCAGGAGTTAAGGGTAGGTCATCCTATGGCATTGTAGGCAAAAGAGCAATCGACCACAAGGAACGTAACATCCCTAGTGATTTGTTGGGGGTAATCTCCAATGGTAACGGCAATATGATTGTGCCTAAGGGATACACTTTAGTTCTACCGAACCCAACAAGTGGAGCGTTGGCCGGGGTTAGTCACTCTCTGCTGATCCGCATCTGTTGGAATGTAGGGTAGTAAAGAATATCTGCGGAGCTCCCGTTGTCGACTAAGACCCAGTACATGTAATAGTCCCTTACTTGGATGCTAATGACAAGCGCATCATCATGCGGATGGTGAAGGCGTTGGGCATCTTCTTTCGAGAAGTAGATGAGTGGATTGTCGACTCGCAGCATCTTCAGAATGATGCCGATGAGCTGAATGTTCTGGACCATTCTAAGATAAGTCTTTCGAGCCCTTTTTGATAGGCCGTTGGTGGCCACGCCTCCTACAATCATCCTTATGTCTCCTAAGGGCTGTCTCGAACGATCGTTGTCTCGTCGGAGGGCTTTCTCTTGAGGAAGCGGATCTACCTTTCCTTGCTAACGAACTTCTGCAACTTCCCTTACCTAATGAAGGCTTCAATTTGCTGTTTCAAGTCGTAACAGTCAGTCGTATCATGTCCGTGGTTACAGTGGAAGTGACAATATTTATCTCGGAACTGCTTGTTGGGATCTCCCTTCAACTTTCCAAGGAAAGTTAATGCCCCCTCGTCCTTGATTTGCGTAAGGACTTGGTTGATTGGGGTGGTTAGTGGGGTGAAGTTTGTGAATCTCCCCGTAGGGGGTTTAGACCGCCTATCATCCCTTCGCTCCCCAATTCTTGCCATCTTCCATCCTCTTTCTTACCGGGTATATTCCTGCTTCTCTCTCTTCTTGGATTTTTCTTCACAAGCTAGTAGAGCATCTTCGACATTCTTGTACTTAGTGGCCCTGTAAAGCACGTCCGACATAGTTTTCGGGTCATTCTTATATAATGAAAATAAGAATTCATCCTTCTTTAGACCATTCGTAAAAGCTGCCACGAGTATTTTGTCGTCGACCTCATCAATCGAGAGCGCTTCCTTATTAAAGCGGGCTATGTAAGATCTTAGAGTTTCATCCTCCCGTTGTTTGGTACTCATCAAGCATGCGGTAGACTTCTTGTACCGATGCCCTCCAATAAAGTGCGAAGTGAATTGGGCGCTCAGCTCTTTAAAGGTGCTGATGGAGTTGGGTGTCAACCAACTGAACCAAACTCTCGCAGGGCCCTTCAGCGTCGTAGGGAAGGCCCTACACATGATCTCGTCCGTTACTCCTTGAAGATGCATCAAGATCTTAAAGGTCTCTAGGTGATCAAGCGGGTCCTTGGCTCCATCATAGCTCTCAATCTACGACATGCGAAACTTCTGGGGCTGGGGGAAGGAGTTAATAGAGGTAGTGAATGGCGAATCGGTTCGGTGAACCAAATCGTTAAGGTCGCTAGATACCTGTCCCTTAAGGGTGTTTATCATAAGATCCATCCTTTCCTTCATCAATTGCATCTCCGCGACCATGTAAGGAGGGGCTGTGTCAAAACCAAAGGGACGGCTGGTCTCTTGTCGTTCCTGCTTGTTCGGAACATTACTGCCTTCGGGTCCCTCCGGGTTCCTTCTCTCGGCGCTGGTTCCCTCTTTATCATCTCTCTAGTTGTTCAGTGGTGCATTCTTCTGCCATAGCTGTTCCTCCAGGTTGTGGTTTTGCTTGGTGAGGCATTCCACGGTAGCGATGAGAGTTTGAACTTGTCTCTCGAGGGCGGTTGTCGATGGTTCCTCTTCTTGAACATTGTTTGTGGTTGCCATCGGGCGAGTGAGCACCATGCAAATCTTTTTTTCGAGAAACTATAGTATGGCTTACATAAGCTTAAGGAGTTCTCCACAAACGGCGCCAACTGATGATGCTGAAAATGTCACCAGTAAGCCATACAATACTCGCATACTCAAAACGCCACCTGCACAAAGAAAATAGAAGACCTAACAGAGAGCACCGGTGCGGTGCCGACCAAATACCCTCCGAAGGTCAAGTTAGAACCTTTTACAACTCTAGAGTGTTAGAGAGGGTGTAATTATGCGTACCTTGGTTTGTGAGGGTATTTGGGGCTTTTATAGTAGTTGAGGGTTGACCATCTCTTCCTTGAGCTAGAAGTCCTCTCCTTATAGGAATCTTAATAAACGTATATTACGGAATCCTTTCCTTATAAGATACTAACATTAAGCATGGGATACAAGCCATTTCCTTATATACTCATGCGTGGTGACCAAGCTAACGTTTCACTAAGACCGTCAACTTTAGGATCATCAGCTTTCCTTATTCCCTTCAATCATAATGGCGTCAGCTTCTTGATGGTGTTACCTCCTAGGTAAGCTGTCTTTCTCCCTGTCGAGTCATTATCCGTCAGTTTTTTGGGTCTTCAGTTTCTCCGATAGTTTTACCCCGTCAGCTTAAGCCGTAGGACGTACTTTGTGATCAAAGCCGACAGGCTAAATCAGGAGCGTCTTGCACGCTATAATTTTACTTATCAGCTTGAAATATTGAAGCTCACATTGCATTTCAATTTTACAACAATATGTTCTTAATTATCTTCATCACTTGCACTTGCCCTGGAATTCTTGAATATCTGCTAAAATTGAATAGTCCCGAGCTCACGTCAGCTTGAAGATTTGGGTAGGACATAAGCTGGTCCGTAATTATATCCACCGTAATATTCACCCTCACCATCCTCCTAGCCTCGGCCCCATCTGGCGGTCCAGTCGAAATAAAAAAGTACATTAAGCTGTACGGACTACTTGGCAATTAATACTAGTATAATGTACTAGCTGTATAATAAAGAATATAAATAATACTTGTATACAAGCTGTACGGACTATTATAATTATCGAATTATTTATATTAATAAATATATATATATTAATTAAAAATATATATAAATAAGATATATACAAGCTATACGGACTATTGTAATTATTTGATTATTGAAAAAACTATTGTAAATATGTTAATATATCATTTTTGTTATAATTTGTAATACTTTTTTATGTTATCTTGTCTAAAAACAAAATTTTGTATTTTTTTTTTATTTTTATTTTGTGATCAAAATATCGTCATTTTTTTACGTGTTCAAATGTTGAGAAATTAAAGTGGTATATTTACATTGTTGTAATACATATAAATTGCAAGAATTCCTAAAAATAAAAATAAAAAACTATTTTAAAAACAACACCAAATTTAAAGAATATAAATAATATTTTAGTGTATATATATTAATTATATACTTGCAATATTCTATTCATTAAAAAAGAAAATTTCTCTAAGTGGAGTACATGATGCATATAGCCAAAATGATAAATATAGGACACATCCAATATAAAAAAACAAAAGAATGTGCAAGTCTAGTGCCACATTGAAACATGATTCATGCCATTATGATTAAAAAAAAAAAAAAAAACTCATGAGATCACCGTATGAAGTACCACTTTATATATATATATATATATATAGGTCTTAACAACCGTGCTTATCAGTTAGCATCATTGTAGTTATGCCTTGCCACTTTCCTGTCTAAATTTACTTAATGGGTTGAACCTTCTTCTCTCAGTCAAACATTTACTAAATTCAAGGCCTTTTTTTTTTTTTTTTGAGAATCAGATCAATAGAACAAACAAAAAGTGAATAAAGCAATTACACAACATCTTTTTGGATTACAACAGACACGCAAAGAGGAATCTCTTCAAGCCAAGCCATCTCTGTATCAAAATGAATAGCATTGCAGGCCAAAGTTTGAGCAACCTGGTTTGCCTCCCTCTTTGTGTGATGGAATTCACAGCTTTTCATGGCCATTGACAAATGCTTCACGTCATCTATGATGTGTCCAATAGGACAAGCAGTTTCAACAATGTCTTGGATAGTTTTAACCACTAAAAGTGAGTCACTCTCAATTATAACACAACTGAAACTAGTCTCAATTGCAAACCTAATAGCCAATGCCTCAATGACCTCTACAGGTTGCACACCTTCCACTTTCTCCAACAAAGCAGCAGGCACCCATCCTTAACTGTCACGCACGACCACACCTATGCCTCCTTTATTTCTCTTTTTGAAGATAGCTCCATCAACATTAGCTTTGAACCAACCTTGGGGAGGTGGTACCCATTTCAAATTTTCCTTCAGTCTAGCAACTTTTATTCCTTCCTTCGTGGATTAAAATTCAAGTCTGAAGTTGTTGGCCCAGGTAACCATATCGTGAGGGACTTTATCAAGCTCATTCACTCTTATTTTGTTTTGGCAAAACCATAAAGACCGAGCTAGGATTGTGAATAGCTCTAATAGCTCTGGCTAATCTAATTGGAAAAGAAAATTTGTCACCTTCTCAAAATTCTGGTGTTGTGATTAGCAAACCAAGCTCCGAATTGGGCTGCTTTCCCACACAATCCTTGTTGAAGGATAGACCCATAGGATATGGTTTGTGTCTTCTTTGTTTGCACCACATCTATCACAAACTCCCCAAACTTGTACTCCCCGTTTCTTTAAGTTCATCTTCATGGGCAGTGAATTAATTAGTGCTCTCCTAGGAAGTGCTTGGTCTTTGGAGAGATGTTCAACTTCCATATCTTACGCCAAATAGTATCCTCTTTGATGCATAAGCTACTTGGTTGATTAGCTTCCTCCCTTGCAAGTACCATTCAATAGGCACTACGGACTGTGTATTTGCCATCCTTCATTTCAGCCCATATCAAATGGTCAAATGGTTTTCCTCCACTCAATGGAATTTTTTTAACAAGTGTAGCTTTTCATGCCAAAAAAAATTTGGTCAATTAAATCATTTCTCCATCTCATGTTTTCCCAATCAATGAGCTCTTCAACTTTAGCATCTTAAGGTAATTGACGAACTGGAGATTGGACTATGTGTGTGAGTTTGGCAGCCATGGGCCTCCCTAACTTTTCGCATTATTACCTCTCCCAATCTGCCACTTGCTACCTATATATATATATATATATACTATATGTTTAACACCCTTTATACTGTTCCAAGCATACGATCACTTGGCTCGGTCATTTAGATTGAGTATATTCCCATCCGGGAAGAAGCGGTGTTGGAATACTTTATAAGGCAAAATGCTACTATTATTTAATTGTCTCCAATATTGCTTTGCTAGGAGAGCTTCATTGAACTTTTTAATGTTTTTTAAAGCCTATACCGTCTCCAAATTTGGGTTTACAAAGTCTCTCCCAATTTACCCAATGGATCTTGTACCACCTATCATCACCACCCCACCAAAACTTCCTTATCATGATCTCTAGTTCCTTGCAAAGAGAGGTAGGTAGTAGAGAATAGCTCATCACATACGTGGGAATTGCATGTGCTACTACCTTAATTAGAATTTCCTTGCCAGCCTATGATAGTAGTTTTTCATCCCACCCTTGTATCACTCGCCACACCCTCTCCTTTATGTTGCTAAAGGAAGCTCATTTATTCCTCCCCCACAAAAGATGGCATGCCAAGATATTTTTTTGAACTCTTTTATCTCTAGAATGCCAAGACTCGCCTGTATGGCATTCTTTGTGTCTTCATCCACATTTTTACTAAAATAGATAGTAGTCTTGTCTTGGTTCAATTTTTTGTCCTGAGTCTACTTCATATTTTTGTAGGATTTGTTGAATATTTCTACACTCCTCAATATTTGCTCGGCAGAGAAGTAGGTTGTCATCTGCAAAACAAAGGTTTGTGATCATGGGACCTCCCCAACTTATGGCCACACTTGTGATTTTTCCCTCCATCTCTGCTTCTTTCAATTTAGCTAATAGACCTTCTGCACAAATAAGAAAAAGATATGGGGAGAGAGGGTCTCCTTGACGCAAACCTCTCTCTGGAGAAATGGAACCATGAGGTTCACAATTAATAAAAACAAAATGTGAAACTGAAGATATATATTGCATAATCAAAGAGATCCATTTTTCCTCAAAGCCCATTTTTCTCATTACTTGGCTTAGATATCCCCATTCAACTCTATCGTATGCCTTACTCATGTCAAGTTTTATAGCCATAAAGCCCTTTCTACCCTCACATCTTGTTTTCAAGTAGTGTAGTGTTTTAAACGCCACTTAAACATTATCAGTAATCAATCTACCTAGAACAAATGCACTTTGAGTTTCAGATATAATAGGTTTTAGTCTATTAGCTACCATTTTTGACATGATTTTATATATAACATTACATAAACTAATGGGGGGAAAATCAAACATTCTTTTGGGCTTAAGACTTTTGGAACTAAGGTGATGAAAGTATGGTTTATACTTTCTGGTATTTTACATGAGTTCAAGCAAGAAAGAACAGCATTAGTAACATGAGACCCAATAATATGCCAATATGAATGATAAAAGAGTGCAAGCATACCATCTAGCCCTGGGGCCTTTAGGGGAGCCATGTGTCTTAGAGCTAGGTAAACCTCCTTTGTCGTGAACTCCTATGAGAGCTCCCTATTCATGTCATCAGTAACGAGTTTGTGTACTCCTCTAAGAGACTGTTCACCTAGTTATGGTCTTGTTAATGTGAAAAGGTTTGTGAAATATCATACAGCCACATCCTCAATTTTATCTGCATCTTCATGCCAAACTCCATCATTATCTTAATTCCTTGAATCCAATTGCCCTTCTTTCTCCTTAAAGCATATGTGTGGAAGAATTAGTGTTTTGATCCCCACTCTATAGCCAATTAATTCTAGATCTCTGTTGCCACATCTTTTCTTCTTTTATCAAGAGCACATTCACTTCTCTTTTCAAGTCAGCCTCTTGTTGGACAATGGCCTCAGTTCTAGGTTCTTCTCCAAGTTTATGTAATTTCTTTTTCTTTTCTTGTAGAAGATTGGTAATCTCTACAAAGTCCCTTTTGCTCCAGTCTTCTAAATTCCGAGAACATAACTAAATACACTCAAAAAAAATTTCCATATCTCCATCTCTTTCCTATTCATCCCATGAATTTCTAACAGCAACTTCACACCCTTCTTAGCCCACCCACATCGATTCAAACCGAAATGGATGATTCCTCCTTTTGTCTCTATTTTTTGTTCTCATAATAATTGGCCTATAATCCAAGGAAGCCATTGTTAAATGTTGTATATACCCTTCATGAAAGGTATTTTCTAGGTCGGGTTTGTAACGCCTGATGGAAATAAGCACGTACGCAGCGGAAAATTAACGGATCTACTTCATTCTCAATCTATAACATGCACTATGTAAATTTCAGAATTCGAGTATAAGAGAGCGTACCTTGAAGCGGTGTATTTCAAAACACAGATCGAAGCACTTGAGAATACTTTTAATCTTCACTCCAATTCCACTAACGCCCAAGAAGTGTGGACTCTCAGTCAGTTACAAAAGGAGAATTAAAGAGTGACTCACACTCACATACACACCATTTTACAATGATGTTTTCTCTCTCTAAAAATTTTGTACATTTTTCCTTTTGTATCAAACCAATTATCTAATTGGGCTGGCCTTTTGGGCCTTTCCAATTGGGCTTAAGCGTGTGGCTTGGAGTGGGATCAAAAGGAACTAATAAGACACTAGCTCCAATGGGCCTTGGGCTTTTCTATCAACTCTTGACAAGTCCAAAGTTACCATTAATTATATTTAATACCACTATATAAATATAGTTGCACTCTTATCTACAAATTATATCCCAAGACTTTATTGTACATGCAAACCCCTTCATAAAATATTTGAAGTAATACAAAGTCATAATTGTGGACTGCCACTTTGTAGATAACTACATCTTAATCCTTAAGTACCTGGTTTAATATTTTTAAATTATTCATCATATATTTATGAAATCCAATTTCATAAATATACACTTTAGTAATTTCTTACCAAAGTGGTTAGGTTTAACTCTCTGAATAACAAACTCATTAAACTTATCTCAAGGGAATATTTTATATCTCCATTAAGAGACTATGAATTTCATCTTAAGAATATATGTTTCGTCAACACTAAATGTGACTGCCCAACATACTGAGATTTTGACCGTTACTTTAGATTTCACTCCTGATATATCAAAGCAACCTACACTTCATAATCAAGTCCATTATTCTCTCAAGATTAAGAGTTCATGCAAATATAAGTCGTGAGATTTATTTTTCATTTGATAGTCCTTAGGAGAATAATAAATCTCACAGCGATCCAGTTCAATATGTCTTAACTCTTAAAACATATCAACACATCAACTAGAAGTCTCCACTTCCATGATCAAGACAAATCATCATAGTTGATATGTTATAGTCTTTGCAGATGAAATGCCCAATTTCATCACCGACTACGAACTATAGTTCTGAGTTTACAAAGAACTTATGACTTATATCTTCTGTGACTAAATCACATATTATGCATCTCATGGACTATGTGATAATGTCTAAATATTCATGTTACAATTATTTCAGATAATAATAATAAAAAAAACTTTATTTAACACAATATTAAGTCATACATAATGTCATACACAATGTCACACTTAATATCATACATAGCATCACACAATAGGATTTAAGGGCACTAATCCTAACAACCCCACCATAAAGTCTTTCAAATATGTCTGGCCCTTCACCATTCCTTCTGAACTAAGTGAATTTTGGACCTTTCAATCCCAAGTCCATTAATCCATAATCATCTGAGGCATCCTTGAACTATTGTATATGTCTTTCTGGCCTCTAACGCCCTCCCTACTTCTCATCAATGCTTAGTATATTATTAAAATCACCAAGGCATACCCATGGCTCATCCATATCTCTACACAGGTGCCTTAAAATTTACATGATTCTTGACGCTTGCAAGTTTTCAGGTGTCCGTAGAAACCTATAAGTCTCCATCGATCTTTCTTTAGGCACTGGATGGTAGCGTCAATATGATTCTTTGAGTAGCTGTTGATGGTAAGAGGAAAGTTATTTTTCCAAAAGAAAACAAGCCTTCTATTGAGGCCATCCCTTGAGCACACCAATTTGTTATCATAGCATAATTTAACTTGAATTTGTTCCAAATTGGATTCTTCCACTAGTGTCTCCATGAGAAATACCACATCTGGCCTCTCCATTCTTACCATATCAATTAGCTCTTAAACTGTCCATTGATTGCCGATTCCACGACAATTCCAACTTAAACAACTCACATCAATTTTAGCGTAATTCATCAAAGAAAATATCCAAATGGGAATAGAAAGTTTCAGGGGTACAAACAACGAAGCATGCAAACCAAAGAAAAAGGAAAAGTCCCAAAGTCTAAACCCCAAATATTCAAATATAGAAAATACAAAATCATATAAAACTACTCACTGTTGGGTTACTTTGATCCTCATCTAAGGCGGTTTAATTCAACAAGAGTAGCTAAAAACGGCATGGAGAAGCCACCCTTGGCCAAATCACTCCAGATCTAGAAGTGCCTACACTTGCTGGAAATTCATCCCATGAAAAGTTACTTCTAGCGGCTTCAATCACCCACACCATCAACACAAATCTCCATAGAGGCTGTAGATGGCTAAGAGTAGCTATCGAGAATCCAACCAGCAACAGCACTAGTGGATTAAAGTCCCTGGACCCTAGTAGAGGAAAGGGGAAATTGCTCTCGTTGGTCTGCCACAAAACAAAACAAAAATCAAAAAAGCCCTACCCCTAACCACACTAATAATTTTATTTTTTTCATTTTGTTCATTTATTTTATATAATTTTGGTGATGTATTTCTTTTATATCATTATTATAGTCAACATACTATTATCTATGTAAAATATGTCAAAGTTTATTTGAAAAATGGGGGGGGGGGGGGGGTGGTATTATAAATGAGTCTTAAGGGTTCAAAATCTATAAGGTAAAAATGGAAAACAAAGGGAGAGAAAAAATAGGGAAAGGGGAGTCAACCCTTATGCCCTCAATCAAGGTCTCCCGAAAGGGGCATAATGGCTAACCTAATCCCATTAAATTGCATTTTTTACCACTTGACATGTTATGAGCCCTTCCATTCGAAAGATTTTTTTATAGGGCATTACCCTTCACCTACCTCATCTTAGGCTTTCTAAAGGGTGAAAACATATTGCGTTTCATCTCTAGACAACAAACCTCTCATAGCATGTGGGTCTCATACATCAGTAGGACCCATATGCTATGAGAGGTTCTTTGCATGGAGCTAAAACACAATATATCTTCTCCTCCAAGTGGCATGGGTGATTGGACAAAGTCCCGAGATTTAAGGAAAGCAACATTAAAAATTCATCCTAAAAGGAAGCTGGGGAGATGGAATAACAAGCAAATATAAAAATAAATAAACAAAATCCACTACTTTTACATTGTACTCACTCTGTCCATATTCTTTTCAACACTTGTGATTTAATTTATTATTGAGGCACCTTTCACCAACCCCACTAGTTGGTTTTTGGTGTAGTGAAAAGGTTTTCTTCCATTTGTGTAGGATCTCTTTAGGTGATAAGCAACCATCAAGATTTAATTTAGTTGAGAATTCAATAGTGGCTATCCATTTCTGAATTTTCCACCCACAATTATTCTTTTCCCATAATTAATAGGTAATGAAGTTGTAAGATAGAATAAACCAAGGAATGTTAAGACAAGGGCAACTTCAAAGTTGGTAAGATGGACTAAACCAACTAAGGGCTAGCTCAAATTGAACACTGATGGCTCAGTCATCAACTCCACTAGCCTATCTAGGGTGAAAGGCTTATTAGGGATAGTAGTGAACAATGGGTAGTGGGATTTGCAAAGTTTTTTTGTGTTTCCTCTAGTTTCGCTACTGAGTTCTGGGCTCTAAGGGAAGGTTTAGCTTTATGGGTAGAATTGTGGGCCCAGGCCGTGGAAGTTGAACTTGATGCATCTGCAACAATTTCCTTAGTTGCTAGCAATATCAATTCTAATGGGGATCTTTCTGGCCTTATTGATGATTGTAGGGAATTGTTGCTACAACTGCCTTAGGTTAAAGTGTCTCACTGCTTCGAGGAAGCCAACTGCTGCGCTAACACACTAGCAAGATTAGGATTAGCTCGAGAGGATGTTTCTTTACATTTTGCATCCCCCCCCCCCCCCCCACCTCACCTCTATTGTTCTCCTTTTATTTACTAATGTACTGGGAATGTATTGTTCTAGACTCTATCCAACTTTGGCTGGGAACTTTGTTGTTTGATTTATGATATCTATCCTTCCCCCCCCCCCCCCCCCTCCCCCCCGGCCCCAAAAAAAAATGGTAATTTCTCTCATCTAAGAGCTAATGCATTGAACTTTGGTAATGTGGGTACCAATATCTAAAGTTAATGAAGATCTCAAGTAAGTTCATTTTAATTTATAGAGAACTAATATTATTACATCTAGTATGCATCTTAAATTCAGTTAAACTTGAGAAGATATTGTAATTGATTTTATAAGAGCAGATTTATTCAGAATTTGTTCCGTCCCCTCAAGGAGAAAAGATCTCCACATAAATCTTAGTGTTCTTGTATGTGATTGGTGTTTTGACTTGGTAATTTTGGTGATGATATTTTCTATTGAGTGATTAAAGTTCTTAATTAATTTTCTTCATTCAAATTAGATTAGATTGTGGCCCAATGATTTGCAAAGGTCGTTTTTAACCAAAAAGACACATGATACATTGCAAATCTAAGATATATAAACAATGAAAACAAAATCAAAAGGGGAAAGGTTTAACTCAAATTTTTTTTCTTATCACAGTGAAGCAACGATACCCTAGCAGTATAAGGACTTGCATTTTTGCTCTTGAATAGCCTAGCTAGAAATATTAAAACATCACAATACAATTCTTATTCACATTAATACATTTCTTGAAAAGCTTATTCACTTTAACTCGCCCTAGAATCCTTGAATAGCAGCTTATATTCAATAGCCCCGAGCTCACATCCTCATTCACATTCAAGTATGACATAACTTGTTCTATAGTAGCATCCACCATGACATTCATCCTTACAGTCTTCCTTGGCCTGGCATGGCCTGCCAACAATTGGGCTTCCCAACAATTATATCATGGTAATACAACATTGTGGTGGTGTTATCATATATGAAAGAAAACATATTTGAATTTTTCACAGTCACATTGGCTATCATTGACATGTTGGTGTAAATACCTCATTTTGTACCTAGTTAATAAAATTTAGTAATCACAACAGGTTATTGAAGTTATTTTGATAGTTTGGAAGTAATCACAATTCAAATGTACTCAAATTGCTTTGAAAACGATGCTAAAAAATGACATTTTCTCACTGTTTTAACCATAACTTTTGATCCACAAAGAATATTTGAGTTAGGTTTATTTCATTGGAAAGCAGACATCTTGGGCTTCAATTTGAACATAAATTTTGCCTACAATTTATATTGAGTGAGTTATGACCACTTGAAGTCAAGCCATCAAAGCTGTCAAAATTAGGGCTTTTGAGGAAGCATGCGTACGCAAGAATCATGCATGCGTACACATGCCCCAACGATGCGTATGTAGGCTAATTTTCTAGATTCTAGAACTTCAATTTAGGGGCCCAAAACATCATTCTTTGATGTGAGCCGCCCCTAAACCCTTGGGAACATCCAAAGGCATCTAAAAGGCCCTGAAAACTCTAGTTTAAACATATAAATACATCCTTATACCTCCAAACTCAAACCCTAGCAAGAGAGAGTTGCTTTTTGACCTAAACTCTTCTAGAAATCTTTCTTTATCTGATTTTTCTGCACTCACAGATGCCAAGCTCGTTTTTCGTTCTTCAAAACACCTCTTTCTAGTAGTCTTAAGGCAAAAACTATTTTCTAATATCTTTCAAAACCTTTTTCAATCAATCTTATTTTGAGTTGTGATTACTTATAAATTATTGAATCCTTTGATTCCCTTGATTATCATTGAATCTTGTTGTGTAGGCACTGAGGGGCCAGTTAAATATCAACCAAGTTGTGTTTCATAAGCAAGATGAGTCTCTCTTCATAGCTCTTCCTTAATTTGGATTTTTATAACTTGTGTTCTTAGTTTGATTTATTTGGTCTACATGCTTAGAAATGTGTTTTCCTTTGTTTGATTTTGTTTTGTAGTTATCTTACCATGTTTTGAATGAAAGGTTGAATTAAATATTAGAAGCATGCTAGGTTTTGTTTTGATTGTTGTTTATGGCTTGCTTTAAAACTGTGTTTTTGGGAGTGTATGCATGCACATACTTTATGTATGCATACTCATACTCGTGGCATGCATATGCATACTTCATGTATGCACACATATACTCATGCGCAAAAACACAGATTTAGGGTTCTTGTTATTTTATTTGTTTTGCTTAATTTTAATCACATGTTTAAATCCTATAAAGCTAGTTTTCACATATTTAGCATTAGGGTTAGTAGAATAACATGTTTCACATGCTTGGATTGATAGATTAATGATTAGGGTTTATGCTTTGATAAACCACATGAACATTCATGAGAACTTGAACATGCATTGATGCATAGGTGCAGCGAGTTAAGTGAGATAAGTCATGCATAATTACATGAACATGCATTTGATTTGGATGATGAGTATGATATGGTTGATGAACATGATGACTATACTTGGTTGATTTCATGATACTATGCTTGGATGTTTGAAATACGCTTGATGTTGATGCCTTATTGATGCTACTGTTTTGTGATGTACTTGCTACCCTTGGATATATACTTTGCTAGATGAATGATAGAGTTTTTATGCTATGGATGAGTGTGGGACATTTGCCATGTTTGGATGTTAGATACATGTTAGTACGTGTGAATCTAGAATAACATATTAAAGGACCCTTTGATTGGATTAGGATTTGGAACACAATGAGTGGAGGCTGACCTACGAGTTGGGTGGGGTTAGGTGCCTAATACCTTCCCGTCCCCATACCTGAACTTCGGACACATGCTCCAGTAAAGATCAGTCATTCCACAAAGGCACAATATTTATGGTTATTAAACCTAATCTAGGTGACCACTCCACCATGGTCCACCCAAAGTCAAGGTGTACTTCCCACTAATTTAGGAAAACCCAAAAGCCCGTCGCGAGCACTTGCGCCCACAGTTGGTCCTGGGCTTAAGGATGGAGCAGTACATTAGCTTAAGCTTAGTGACTATGACCCCATTTATTTTGACAATAGGGTGCTTGATGTTGAACATAGTGAACAATAGAGTAATGGCTGGAATGGATATGATAATCAGTATGCAGATTGAATAATAATTAGTAAGCAGATTGTAATGCAACAACAATATCAATCAAATTTTGTATGTGGGTTCTTCCTTAGGTTTGTAGTCACCTCTTCATCGTTGCCACTGGAGGGGTCATTAACTAAGCTGCTCCTTATCTTCTATGGCTTCTGCTTAATTTTCTAGAGTTTGGGAGGGATGGAGGGGGTGTTGTAGTAGGTGAAGTGTTTAGGGATTCTTGTTTTAGTTTTTTAGCTATCAATAGTGTTGAGGATACTTCAATGACTCTGTATTTTGCCTTAATTTATGTAAAGTATTTTTCATATAAGTGACAAAAGTATTTTCATTAAGCGTTGACAAAAAATGATAAAGGTTTGTATTTGTTGCCATGATCTTCTCTCTCTCAAGGTTAAATATCCGAATCCATTCAAGTTCTACCCCAACTAGATTTCATTCCTATGACGATATCAAAATTTTACTACTTTAAATCTAAAGGCACAATCCATACAATGCACTCAACTTAGTACCCGTTTGGATGCTGATTATTGTAGGAGCGTCTACGTTTCACCTTTTTATTTTTATTTTATTTTATTTTTTTGAGAAGAGCATTAATTGAGTTCCAGTGGGTCCCGTGCACTGTTCACGGGACCCATAAACCTCTTTTTTCAACAAAACTTTCATTAAAAATGGGTCTCATGGCACTATTCACACATTTAAAAATTATTTTGTTATAGTGTTTTCGGTTTTCAATTTTCAGCAAAATAAGCGGTATCCAAATGGACAGTTATTCATTCAAATTGCATGTGGCTTGCTAAAAAATGTATATCATAACCTTTATCATGATCACACCTAGCCACTTTCTGTCTTGTCTTTCTTATATAGCATAGATTAGTTGACTTCACAGAGGAATATCACACCTCATTAGGGTGATCGTGTGAACAATTACACACTTATATTCTGCTAACAAAAAAAAAAAAAAAAAAAAATAGTGACTAGATTCTGATTTTTGGCTAGCACATGCATACCCATGACACTGCTCACATTGGAGTGCTTTTTCCTTTCCAATATATATATGTGTGTGTGTTTGTGTGTGTGTGTGTGTGTCTTTGATAGTTAGGTATAGGGGAATTTAAATGGTGGATATCTCTTTTGAAAACACCGAGAACATGTTAATTTCAAGTCTTTTAACGATAACGATACTTTTCAATAAGAGATTAGAATAATCTCTGTTTAAAAATTTTAATGACAAACATTATATGCATTCTTAGAACATCAAAGACAAGATTCAAAACTAGAGTTTGTATGGATCCAGAGGATTCCTATGTCTGTGTTGGTATCTTGAGTTTTGTTTTTATTTGTTGACATATGTTGGGTTGATTTCTATCCAAATTGTTAGAAAGCGATAGGAAAATTTAGTTGGTTCTAATTAATCTGCAATGTGAGATACTCTGTTAAAATGTTGTCTTCTGAGAATTTGTGTAAATGTGTTCAGCAGGTACTTTGTATTATTGTGATTAATGAAGTTTATCATTCATAAAAAGAAAAAATGGATTCTCTCCCACCACTAATGGATATGGGAGCAAAACAAATTTTGGGATCACAAAGATATAGATGGCTTCTACAACACAAAAGAAAGATACCCAAACAACTGTTTGAGATAATTTTAATTTTCAACTATAGATGTCATTTCAAGTGTTTCAATGTGATTGTCATTGTATCGATGATTGTTATCCTTTTGTTTCAAAAAGATAGTGTGTTTTTTTTTTTTTTTTTTTTTTTTTTGTGATACTAGAAAGGAAGGAAATAAACAATACAATTGCTGGGTGAACCTAGCAACAAGGACCAGGGACTCTAACAGCAATCTTAGTTGTGTTACAGTCTTACAGATTGTACCTAAGATAGCCTTGGGAACAAAAATGTCTTTGCAACACAAGCCTTGTTGCTATAAGCTTAACATGTCAAAGAGCATAGGTTTTTTCCTGCCAATTAGGACTACATTGCATATTACATACATGAACTATTCTTTTACTACAACACATGATCAAAATTCTGCAGAAACCTAGATTTTTAGCTTTAACAACAACCTCCACTAAAGCTTCTTAAGTTGCTACAGTAGTTGTTGGCACTACCTGAAAACATGATCCTTCCCTATAGATTTGTTGCTTCATAAGCAAAAGCAGTCCTCCTTAGTCTATTCTTCCTAGCTCCTGCTATTTTGATATGTAGCTCCCAGCTTCCTCCAATATTCTGGTATGTAGTATGATTTCCTTTGTAAGGTCTGTCATGGTTGTCCTTTTCAAAAGCTTCCTTAAACCTACAAGTCAAAGTTTAAGCAGTTAGAATGACTTCAGTTGGATTAGGGTTTTTGCCATCATGAGTTACCATGTTCCTGTGGTTCCATATTGTCCAAAGGAATGTGAAAATGGAGCAAAGATAATTCATCCTCTCTTGGCCCATCTATCTTAATCTTAGCATAATGTTGCTCAGCCAATATTGAACACCTATGTTGCTAAAGTTTGAAGTGTGTATGGCAAGGGAAGATCCATGCCAAGAAGCTCTAGCGAATGTATAAGGGAGAAACAAATGGGAAGTAGATTCATCCTCTTAATTGCAAGAAGGGCATGTGTTATAAGTACTAATAACTCTGTTTTTTAGAGTAAGAAAGGTAGGAATGATGTCCTACATGAGCTTCCACACAAAGAGATTCACTTTGTGAGGAGTTTTCACCTTCCAAATTAGCTGCCATACCTCTGTTGGAATCTGATGTGGTCTAAGTTGAATGGGAGATTTTGAGACAGCTTCCTTAAGAAGTATATTGTAAGTAGTCCTAACTTCATACTCTCATGTGGTTGAGTGTTTCCAAAGAAGCTTATCTGAAACAACACTAGTCTTTGATATATGAATACTCAAAATTTTAGAACATTGAGGTCTTGTGTAAATGGATCTAACCAGATCAGCTTTCCACATACCAATATTGTGATCAATAAGATCAACAACAGTGCCAATGATCAGATTTGGGTTTTGCAAATTTTGGGCATGGCATTGGAACCAATCTAAGTGTTGTATAGGGATGTCCCTTCCTTTCACTATCCACCATCTACCTTCCTTCAACTTTGGTTTGTCATGTTTAATTAAGTTTCCCCAAAACCAAGAGTGGTGAGATTTAGGCTCACATTCATGAATAGAACATCTTGGAAAGTACTTAGCTTTGAAGGTTTTAGCAACTAGGGATTGAGGGTTTTGGCTTATCGTCCAAAATTGCTTTGCAGGCATTGCTTGGTTCATGAGGTTAAATTTTTTAAAACCAATGCCACCCTCTTTTCTATTTTGGCACAATTTATCCCAATGGACCAAGTGTAGTTTATTAACACCCTACTCATGCCCCCACCAAAAGTTTCTAATGACTGAGTCTAATCTCTTACAAATAGTTTTAGGGATTTTGAAGCAAGAGAAAGTATAAAGGGGTAAGGTTTGGAGAACAGAGGTAATGAGAGTACCTCTACTTGCTTTAGCAATCTTGCTTTCCAACTTTGAAGCTTGGATTTTAACTTGTTCACCAAAAACTAGAAATCAGAAACTCTCTTTCCTCTCAATTTAAAGTCAAGACCTAGATATTTGCTAAGGGTTAGGACCAAGTTAACCTTAAGAGAATTGGCTAAGGAAATTTGCTCATCTTCAGGCATGTTGGGGGAGCAAAAAAGGTCTAATTTGGCCAATTAATGTTCCGCCCTGACAAGTTACAGTACCATTGCAAGATATTTTGGATATTTTGAAAGGATTTGTTGTCTTTTTTGAAGAAGAGTAGAGAGTCATTAGCAAAGAAAATGTGGGTAAAGGTACATCCATTTTTGCCTACCTTAATCCCCTAAATGTCCTTATTATGTTCAACTTTTAAGAATGTAGGGGACAACACATTAGCACACAAAAGAAAAAGAAAAGGGAATATAGGATCCTCCTATTTAAGGCCTTTTGATGGTTTGAAAGTTTGAGTCATACTACCATTAACTAAAAGGGTATATTGAACAATTAAAAACACTCCATGACCCAACCAATCCACCTTGGACTAAAATTCATGGCCACCAGTACAACCTTCTGAAATTTCAAGTCTACCCTATTGTATGCCTAACTCATGTCAATTTTTAAAGCACCAAATCATGTCAATTTTTAAATCATTTCTTTTTTCTTTTTCTTTTTCTTTTTTTTTTCTTTTTTTTTTTTTTTTGGTTTGCAAAAGGGAAGGAAGTTGTCATCATCCCATTTTGATCTTCTCTAATTGTTGCAAAATATTGATGCAATTGGGTATCAATGTCATAACAATATCATTTCACCAAAAATTTCCTAGACCAAAGACAAGGTTTAATTAAAGATCCGACTGTCTTATTAGGATAGAAATGATTCATTTTCAAAATACATTAAACTCTCTTCGTTCTGACCATTTATTAACAAAAATGGGGCTTGAATCAAGTGAAATAGTTTATTTTGAAAATTTTGTGGTTCTAATGCCTTTTTGGGTATTTGCCAGAACACTTGTTATGATTCCCTAAAAATTATGTTAAGTAGTTTGTAGGATTTATTCAAGTTTTTGTGAATTATGTGTTATTGTTTTATTGGGTCCAGATGCTCTTAAAACACTTTTCGTTTCTTATTCTTATCAGGTTGTACTTGTAATTCTTCCTTAAAAAAATGGTGTACATGTAATTGACTTGGAAATCTAATCAAATTAATTGCTAATAAAATTCCATATTACAGTCATGTCTTAAGTGCACTACAGTTTATGTTCTAATCCTAGAAAAGGTTAAAATTGAGGGACAGGGACTCCATTGAAGCCACATGGCACGTCCAGATTATGCCACATGGCACCCTCATGTTATGCCACATGCACACATTCCAGGACTCTCCAAGTTGACCTCATTGTGGATGTTCTTCCTGATGCCATCATTTTTGTCCTTCTCTCTAAACAAGGCAAGTTTGTAGCTCTTTATTGACCCGAGTAAGCCCAACCCCTAGGCGAGTTTAGCAATTGCGTAAGGTCCCAAATCTTAAACAATAGAGCTTAAAATAATAGTCAATAGTTAATTTTTTTTTTTTTAAAACTAAAACTATTACAAATTTTACTACATAAAACATAAAAACTAATGTAACAATAAAGAAGATCGATGGACTTCAACCATCTAATAAATACATATTTGAAAAAAACTTTAAGATTTGTAACATTTTTTTTTTTTAGTAAACTAAGTATTTAGTCCCTAACCTTTACGTCATTTGTCAATTTGGTCATTAACCTTTTAAACGTATCAATTTGGTCTCTAACCTTTCGATATTGAGTAAAAAAGGTCCCTACTATTAAGTAATAGATGAAAAATAATGACATGGCTAACAGTCAAAATTAAATAATATTTTTATGCCACGTGTATTTCCATTTCAACATACACATTTTTTTTTTTTTAAGTTAATGTTAATTTTTCTGAATTGAAATTATCTTTTTCATCTATTTCATTTCTCTTTGTTTTCTCAGGTACCAAATAGGGGTTAAAATCCCAGAATTGAAAGCTCCACTTCGTTTTCTTCCCTTATTTTCCTTGCAACCAAACAAGAAAAATTCAACTTAGAAGCTTCCATCCCCACTCCAGTGATAACTAAACCCTTAAAATAATATTACTATTAAGACTACTTAAAGCGACCTTTTGGAAGAAGTGAAACCCAGACAATCTAACAAAGCAGATCCAGATCTTTGCAAAGAAGCAAATCTAGCTTCACTAAAACAACGACTAATAGTATCACAAAGAATCAATCTGAACTAAATCATATTTACAATACTACTCCAAATCATTCTCTCTCTTTACCAAATTGCGTTATTGATGAAATAACCAATGCTATCATCCCAATCCAAATCCTTTGTCTTCTTTGTCGGTGACGGCAAGGCACATGTCACGGCAGACCCACGATCCGAACCTGAAACCTCCTTTTGGACATTCCTACTCTCCTCCTCTACCACTACCTCCAATGCATTCAGCGAATCTTCATTCTAATCTTTCATCTTGCTCCCATAGCTCCCTTTCTCAGCCCTAAATCACTCTCATTCCACTTCCCTTCCTCCTTCCAATTCAAATATAAACAAGGTGGTTTGTGTTAGAGGCTTCTTGAACTTCAAAGTTGTTTTTCATTTTTGGTTGCTAGGAAAATAATGGCAAAAGAAGAAGGAAGTTGAGCTTTCAATTCTAGGTTTTTAACCCGGTTCCCAAGAAAGCATTGTAAAATGAAATGAATGAAAAAGATAATTTCAATCCTGAAAATTGACCTAACTTTTTTTTTTTTTTTGTAAGTTTATGCTGACATGGCAATACATGTGGCATAAAAATATTATTTTATTTTAACCATTAGCCAAGTCATTATTTTTCATCTATCACATAACGGTAAGGACCTTTTTTACACAATACCAAAAAGTTAGGGACTAAATTGACACATTTAAAAGGTCAGGGACCAAATTGATAAATAACGTAAAGGTTAAAGACCAAATATGTAGTTTACCATTTTTTTTTAAAAAAAAAGATTGGTGATACACCATTATATAATTAAATTGGTAGCAACCCTAGTATCACTAAAAATAAAAAATCTCTTTTAGGGTTGTGCTCACATTTCATCTTCTACTGCAAATAGAAATGAAATATCTCATAGGTTTCAATTAGTTCAACTAGTAAAATCTCTGATGATTGAATAAGAGATCTAATGTTCAATCCTAGTCTACGCCAAAAACCAATTAGTGTCTTATCATCAAAAGTTAACATCATATGTTGAAATTCTCACACAAAAAATTTTAATTAATGCAAAACTAAAAGACCAAATAATAATAATAACAGTAATCTATATATATAAAAAACCGAAACTTTTGAAGCCCCTACAATTTTTCACGTTAGCACAATATAAAAAATAATAATAAAACAAAAAAATATTAAACCAAAGCCAAAAAAATAAACATCATAACCCCGACACTAAAATTTTCACGTGCTTTGCCTCTGCCTCTACCTTTCCCTTTGTCTCCCATCCCCATCTTCTTCCTCAATCCTCTACCACCGATCCTCCATTTCTTCCTCAATCCTCTACCACCGATCCTCCATACCCACAAACCCATAAACATCGAATGCCACCAATCCTCCATACCCAAACTAATCCTCTACCACCGATCGTCCATACCCACAAACTCACAATCCTCTACCACCAATCCTCCATTTCTTCCTCAATCCTCTACCACCGATCCTCCATATCCACAAACCCATAAACATCGAACAACCAACAGCAAATCTTCTTCCTCAATCCTCTACCACCAATCCTCCATACCTAAACCACCATTTTCCGTGGGTCTTATCTCTCATCCAGCCCATGGCCCATCAACTATGTCGGTTGGAAATACACCCAACCCAGCCCGTCGAAACCGGTCCTGCTATGTCGGTCAGAAATACACCTAACCTAGCCCATCGAAACCGGCCCAAAGGTATTATCTTATAAACCTATAATATATATATATATATATATTTCTTTTTCCTGAATCCGAACTCTATAACTATTAGGACTCTATAACTATTATCTTATAAATAGTTGATTCTTATTAGTTTTTTTTTTTTTTTTTTTTTTTTTTTCATGGCCGTTCAATTTCTAGGTTTATTCCTATTGCCTTTCTCTTCATTCTTTTCCTCCATTTGAATCAGGGTTAAAGGTATGCTATTCGATTTCTTAGTTGTGCTTCTCTTTGTATTTGTAATTGAGTTTGTGCACCCACTTTGAAACTGAGCTATGGTCAATTTGAATTGTTTTTGTGTGGAAACTGAGCTATGGGTTTGAATTAAATTTTTGGTTCATTGGTATTGCTATCTTTGTGTTTGTTTAAATTTCTCAGAGAATGTGTAGAACATGTTGAATATAAAATGTGACGAAAATATCAATGCTGCCTTGGAAGATTTTACTTTGAATTTGATAGCAAAAATTATGTTCATTATATGTCTACCAATAAATCTGTTGTTTGCCTATAGCAATATTGATTATATAGATTTATATAGATACATTGATTATCTGTCACTAAGAAACCATAGATCTAGGTAGAATATATATATACCAATTTTGTTTTATAGCTTTTAGTTTAGATTCTTTCCACTTTTTTAAATTTGGAAATATGATTTAAGTTTTGGTATTGTGGTCATTGATCAGATTAGTTTTGAATGTTTTGATTCTTCTTTGTTTAGTGGAAACTAAGCGAGGTGGAGTAATCAACTTGCTTCCTGATAATCTTAGCGAAATTGGTGTGGAGTACATTGAGGTTAGTTATTCATTACATTGTTTGTGAATTTTTATTTGGGTTCATGTGGCTACCGCTTCAAAACTCTCTATTTGTTTGCTAAAATTTTTATTTGGGTTGAGTTATCAGCTTCACTCTCTATATGTTTGCTAAAATTTCAAATAGAGAGTGACATTAATTACCTTTATGTATGAAGCATTTATACATAGTAACTTCACAAGGGTCAACCCATAACAAAGAATAGGTTTGGTTTGGCTAAGTGAGGGGCCTTGATTCCATCCTAAAGATTTTACATGTGACTCCATACAGGGTTGTTGAGAATGACTCACTTTTAACATTTTAGGGATTTTCTTATCGGGAATTTGGAATATGAGAAGCCTTTGCTGCTGTGGCGTTGTTGTCTTAATCTTAAATTTATTTGTTTAGTAAATGAAGAAGCTGTACTTGGAAAAGATGCCCCTTTGCTTAATGTGGGTCATTTTGAGAGAAAGAAACAATTATACATTTTAATGATATTGAGCTCTCGGTTAGCAATTTGATATCATTATTTTTTAGGCAATTGTAGTTTGAATTAGGCTTTAGAAGCATGTTCTAATGTAGAGTTTATTTATTCTACTTCTTTTAGTTTGCAATTTTTGTGAATTGTACTCCTTTAGGTTTGCTTTATAATGTCCTATTGACATGATGTGTTCGTCATAAGGAATTTTAATTTCTAATTCAATGAGATTGTGTATTTGAAATTCTTTTATGATTCATATGTTAGATATTGGGATTGGTAATTTTAATTTCTAATTCTTTGAGATTGTGTATTTGAAATTCTTTTATGATTCATATGTTAGATATTGGGATTGGTATGGATTTGAAATTTTTATGATTGATATGTTAGATATTGAGATTGGTATTGATAGTGGGATAGGTTTATATTGTAGAAAACAACATTTAGATAGTTTTGGTAATAGTTGATAGTATTGTACAATTTTTTTTTTTTTTTTGCTGCACTATTGTAACAAGGTCTAATATAGGATTTAGGAAACATTCAAAATTCATCGATTGCTCTTATTGGAGTGGTCTATATTGCACATGTGGATTGTCACTCTTAAAGAGCATTCTCAAATTTTAAATCTACATTTATGCTTGGAGTTTTAATATCATAGTATATTGTAGTGTTCTGTTCACAAATTTGGATTCTTTTTCTTAATAATGGTCTTTCAATATGGTGCAATGGACTTTTTCTTCTTTTTGTTTTGCGTTTGTGATGAAGAAGTTGCTGGATATATGTGTACAGTGTAATGCGGTGGTAGTATACTGCTTATTGTATGTCTGTGGTGATAATTTTTTTTATTTATGGAAATATGTTTATTTTGGATATTTTCATGGCTGAGAGTAATGATGGTGATGTTTGTAATCAAACTGCATTATTTCAAACTTTCTGCACTGCACTATTTCTCTTCTTTTAATGATTCTTGGTTGAAAATTAGATTCTTACTGTTTTGTAGGTAGGGGTTTATTTGGTAAAACAACTACAAGATGAGGAAAGTTAGGTATTTACCAATCTTTTTCTTTATTTTGTACTGTTTATTGCATATTTATTGGTAATATGTTTGTAGAGAGAAGATTAATTTGTGTTTGTAAAGTGTGATCTTTATTGTATTTAATTTGTGTGTGTGTGTGTGTGTGTGTTTTTTTCTTTTTTTTTTTTTTTTTTTTTTTTTTTTTTTTTTTAATATTTCTGAAGTTAGTATGTGAATGCTATATTTTTCTTTAATTTTTCTTTGCTATATAGTTATATTTATGAATTAAAATTTTGTGAATGCTTTGATTTTAGTTTATTACCCAAGCACGGAGTCTACTTTCTATGCAAGATTAAGACGAAGATTAATTTTATCAGAAAAGAGAAATAGAAGGGGTACGATATTGAGATATTAAAAAAATATTTTTCTTTAAAAAACTCATAATTAGTATGTAACCTAATAATTAGTGTGTAATCTAGGCCAAACAAGAACAAGAGATGACGAGCCATTTGAAAGGAGTATTCGACGTAGACAATATAGCATTAATGATGAAAGCAGAAAACAATGTAAATGGTACATTTTTTAGTTCTCCCAAAAAAGTTCTAAAATTAGGAAGAAAAATGAAATTTTTGTTTTTGTTGTCATAGGAAAATTTACAGAACCATTGGATTTAGGACCTCCAACAATAGTATGTGAACATTGTGGAGCTCAACTTTGGTATGAAGAGAGAACTATAAAGTCAAAAATGCCTGCAAAACCAAAGTTTAGTTTGTGCTATTCTGAAGGAAGAGTTGAACTCCCTCTATTGAAAGAACCTCCACCCTTTCTTGGAAACTTACTCAATATTAATAATGATCAGAGATCAATAAACTTTCAACTAGGTATAAGAATCTACAACTCTCTCTTTGCTTTCACTTCTTTGGGCGGTAATGTTGATAGATCAATGAATAATGGTTCTGGTCCATATGTGTTTCGTGTAAATGGTCAAACTCATCGTAGAATTGGATCACTTCTTCTTGTCCATGGCCAAAAACCTAAGTATGCACAACTTTATATTTATGAAATTAATAATGAAGTTAAGAATAGAATTGATGCAGTTATACATAAAGATGATAGAAATTATGTGGATCCAGATATTGTTACTGGGTTGATGGAAATGTTAGACCAGTGCAACCAATTAGTTAAATGTTTTAGAATGGTCAGGGATAGATTTGATAAATCAGATGTACATAATGTCAGAATTCATTTAATACGAAGTCGCAATTCTAGTGAAAGGCAATATGACTTACCTGTAACGTCTGAGATAACTGCTCTTATTGTTGGAGATTTTAATATTGAAAGTTCTGATAGAGATATTATTGTTGAGAATCGAAGTTTAGGATTGCAATGTATAAATGGAACTCATCCAAGCTTTATGGCATTACAATATCCATTTCTTTTTCCGTATGGTGAGGATGGGTATATGCTTGGTATACCTTATAGGAATTTGAATGGGAGAAATTCTAGAAAAAGGGAATCAATAACAATGAGGGAATACTATGCTTATAGGCTTCAACAACACTTTCATGAGGGCAAGACACTATTGCTTGGTAGAAGGCTTTTTCAACAATATATAGTGGATGCATACACTTCTATCGAAGAAGAAAGACTACAATAGGTTAGATTCAATCAAAAAAAATTAAGGTCAGAGCTGTACTATGGTTTGAAAGATGTTGTTCTTCGTGGTGATACAAATCCCATTACTGTAGGCAAACAAATAGTCCTACCATCCTCATTTACTGGAAGTCCAAGGTACATGGTTCAAAATTATCAAGATACAATGGTGATATGTAGATGGGCAGGTTACCCAGATTTATTTCTTACATTTACTTGCAATCCAAAATGGCCAGAAATCAATCATTCCTTAGAATTTATAGAAGGCTTGAAATATGAGGATCGGCCAGATATTGTAGAAAGGGTTTTTAAGATAAAATTGGATGAACTATTATATGATTTGAGGTATAAATCTCATTTTGGAAGAGTTATTGCAATTGTGTATACAATTGAATTCCAAAAAAGAGGACTCCCACATGCACATATTCTTCTATTCTTAGATCCAAAGGATAAGTGTCCAAGTCCAATAGACATTGATGGTATCATTATGGCTGAGATACCAGATCCAGATGAGGATCCTGTTGCTAATGAAGCTGTAAAACAATTTATGATGCATAGGCCATGTGGATTTGCAAAACCAAAATCACCGTGCATGATAAATGATAAATGTACAAAACATTTTCCAAAAAGATTTTATGAAGAAACAATAATTGATGAAGAAGGCTTTCCAGTATATAGAAGGAGAAATGATGGAAAAACAATAGAGAAGAATGGAATTCTTTTGGATAACCGATATGTTGTACCTTATAATGTAGATCTTTTGGTGAAGTACCAATCCCATTTGAATGTAGAATGGTATAATAGATCTCGATCAATCAAATATTTGTTTAAATATATAAACAAGGGATTAGATAGAGCACCAGTTGTTGTAGAAGAGAATTTGCCAAATATTGGGAGTGATGGACAAGAGACCAACATTGTTGTTGATCAGACAAAAGCATACTTGGATTGTAGATATATTTCAGCTTCTGAAGCATGTTGGAGAATATTTGAATTTCCAATTCAGTTTCGATATCTACCTGTTGAAAGATTAAATTTTCATTTGGAAGACGAACATCCCATCATTTATCAAAAAAATACAAGCTTGGATAATGTTTTAAATATACCTGGGATTGAAGAAACAAAGTTTACAGAATGGATGAAAACAAATGAGGCTTTTGAAGATGCTCGAGAGTTGACTTATGCTGAATTTCCTACAAAATGGGTATGGCATAGTAATGACAAGCAATGACAAAGAAGGAAATCTAAATATTGTATTGGAAGAGTGTATTACGCACATCCTTCAAGTGGTGAAAGGTTTTATTTGAGAATGTTGCTTAACATTATCAAAGGTCCAAGAAACTATGAAGAATTAAGGACTATAAACAATGTTACTTATCCAACTTATAAGGAACCCTGTTATGCACTTGGACTTCTTGATGATGACAAAGAATGGCATGATTCCCTAATTGAAGCTTCAAGTTGGGCCAGTGGGCAACAATTGCGTCAACTATTTGTTACAATGCTATTGTTCTGTGAAGTAGCTGATCCATTAAGTCTTTGGGAATTCAACTGGAAACTAATTACAGAAGATATACTAAATAGGCAAAGGTGTATCCTCCAATTCCAAGAACTAATCTTATCAGATGACCAATTGAGAAATTATGGATTGTATGAAATTGAACAAATCCTCTAACAATATAGAAGATCACTTAAAGATTATCCACAAATGCCCCAGCCAGATATGGATCTTATTCAGAATGGGAATAGACTTATTCAAGAAGAAATGTCGTATGATGTATCAAGTTTGAAAAGAGAACATGAGATCCTAATTTCTAGCCTAAACAATGAACAAAGAATAATCTACAATTCTATAATGGAAGCTGTTGCTACTGAAAGAGGGGGAATGTTTTTTGTCTATGGACATGGTGGAACGGGTAAAACGTATCTTTATAGAACCATCCTGTTTTGTGTAAGATCAAAAGGCAAAATTGCTCTTGCTGTTACGTCTTCAGGAATTGCTGCTTTGTTACTTCCTAGTGGAAGGACTGCTCACTCAAGATTTCATATCCCAATTAATGTAAATGATGACTCTACCTATGACATAAAGCAAAGAACACAAGCAGCGGAACTTCTCTCAAAAACAAGTATTCTACTTTGGGATGAAGCACCGATGGCACATAGGAATTGTTTTGAAGCTGTTGACCACACATTACGAGATATACTACAAATTGAAGATCCTGAAAATGCTGAAAAACCTTTTGGTGGTAAAGTTGTAGTTCTAAGGGGTGATTTTCACAAATACTTCCAGTTGTGAGAAAGGGAAGACGAGAAGATATAGTCCAATCCTCAATTAGCAAGTCATATCTATGGAATGATTGTCATGTTTTTAAACTCCAAACAAATATAAGGCTTCTACAGAACAATATGAGTGGAATAGAAACATCATCTATAAAGGACTTTAGTGAGTGGATTCTTAAAATAGGTAATGGTGAATTGGGAGAAGGAGATGGGGATTACAACATTTCAATTCCAAGTGATTTGATTGTCCAACCTTCAGAGAATCCAATGCAAGATATTATTGACAACACATATCTAGTTTTGGAAAATTAATACACAGATCCAAGTTACCTACAGGATAGGGCAATTCTCACCCCTACAAATAAAGTTGTAGAAGAACTGAATGACTACATTGTGTCATCCTTAAATGGAGAAGTTCATGAATATCTAAGTTCAGATTCTATATGCAAGGTTTCTTCAAATGTTCCTGACCAAGATCTCCTATATACTGTTGAATTTTTGAACACGTTGAGATTTCCAGGATTGCCAAACCATAAACTGACATTAAAATAGGTTTGCCTGTAATGTTGCTTAGAAACCTAAATCAAAATGAAGGTCTTTGTAATGGAACAAGACTCATTATAACAAGATTGGCTACATGGGTGATAGAAGCAGAAATCATAACTGGCACTAATATAGGCAAACGTGTTCATTCCAAGAATAACATTATCTCCAAGTGATTTAAAATGGCCATTCGTTTTAAAAAGATGAAAATTTCCAATTTCAGTGTGCTTTGCAATGACTATAAATAAAAGCCAGGGACAATCATTGAAACATGTAAATAAAAGCCAGGGACAATCATTGAAACATGTTGGAGTGTATTTGCCAAAACTTGTTTTTAGTTATGGGCAATTGTATGTTGCAGTGTCTAGAGTTACAAGCAGAAATGGACTAAAATTCCTCATTATTAACGATGAGACTGAAAAAAAGTCTGAAACAAAAAATATTGTGTATAAAGAAGTTTTTACCAATCTTTGACTCAAGAAACCAACTAATAAAGGTAACAAAATTTTATATATTGTTTATTTTTCTGTTTATCTCCTCCAAATTGATTTAGCCACTTCGTATATGCTTATTGTTTTGTTAAATTTCATGTCTATAACATAATTGAATTACAAGCTAATTACTATTTTCTATCTTTAATAAGCTAATTACTTTTTCGTGTCTTTATTATACTGCTTTGTTTTGTTTTATTCTATGAAGTATCTAATGAAAGATATAATTTTTATAAACTTTCAAATTTATTAATCTATACAAGTAGGGATCCAAGATGATGCAATATTCTCTCCTTAATCAACTTTGTATAGACAAACACAAAGAAAATTGGAAAGTCAAGATCAGAATATCAAGGATGTGGAATGCAATCAACTCAAAAAATAATGATATTATTAGTTTAGATATGATTTTAATCGATGAGCAGGTTTGTTTTTCTTCTATAGCTTTTAATATTGTTCGATCATTATAGATACAATGAACTCTATCTATATAAAACTGATGCACTTTACTTGTAGAATAATTCAATACATGCAATCATTCGAAATAATATTGCTACAAAGTTCAAGCCTCTTCTGCAAGAAGGAAAATTGTATGAACTCTCTTATTTTCAAGTGGTTGATGGCAATGCATTGTATAGACCAGTAGACAATGACATCAAGAACATGTTCCCATTGAAAACTAGCATTAAGGAAATAAAGGAGACCAATGTTGATATACCGCGTCATAAATTCAAATTTGTTGACTACAATAAAATACATGAACGCATTAATAAACATGTCCAGCTATCAGGTATCTCTATATATATTATGCGATATATTAAATTTTTTAATAATTATGCATTATATTATTGTTATATATGAAAATAATTACATCCACATCTTTGTAATGCCTAGATATCATTGCAAATGTGATTGGTGTTGGACCGATTGAACAACCTTGCATCAAAGGATCAAATGTCTCAATGAGAAACATAAATGTCATGACTATAGAGTATGTCTTTTTTTAAAAAATAAATAAATTATTTTCAATACATGCACTTTTTATTTTTATTTTTTTCATTTTTGATAAGCCAATACATGCACTTATATTATATGAACTTACACTGTAACATTGGAAAATTTGAACAAAGGAAATAAAATAAAGCTTACACTTTGGGGATCAATTGCAAATGAAGTTGAGGAGAGCTTCTTTACTGAAAATCCAGGCCCTTTTATCATAATTGCTACATGTTTGACTGTCAAGACTTTTAAAGGCAAGTTCATTCCTCTTTTTTATTTCTCTTTATAACCCTCTTCTGAACTGCATAAGAAATCATCCAATTGTTTGAAATACAAGATACTATGCCCTATAATCTAGACCTCTAATCTAGACCTCTCTCTGTTATAGTAATGTACTTTTTTTCTAATGAATCCCATGAATTATAGGAGAGTATAACTTATCCTCAACAAGTGGAACGAGAGTTTATATTGATTTGGACATTCCTGAGACTGCTGAATTCAAAGATCAGTAAGTGCTTGGTTTTGGATTCACATTTTTAATATATTTACAATCTTTACAATACTATGTCTAATATTTTTATGTGATATTATAGGCTGGTGGAAAATAACCAACCAATAGTACAAATGCCAAAACAATTCAAACCACAATTAACAATTCAAGAGATGAACATCAACAGAAGAAGCATAAGTGAAAAAAAAAAAATTATGTGGGACTCTGATAATGAGGTAAGAAAAAAAATATACCTTCAACAATAACATTGTGTACTTAACATTGCTTTATGTACTATAGACTTGCTTTTGCAAAATTTAACTATAAAATTATAAATTGATTAATATTAAATTCAATTTCTAGGAAACTATCTTTACCTGTCAAGAAAAGATTATAAACATTGACATTGATAATTCTGGTTGGTACTTTATCTCTTGCGAAGTATGTCGTAAAAAGGTAAAGTCAAAAGAACAATTTTTATGGTGCGACAATTGCAACAAAAAGGCATGCTTCCCAATCCCAAGGTACACAAAATAAAAATGTTTACTTTTTATATTAAAATACACAACAACTAATATAATATTAAAATTCTATATGTCATATCTTTTATCAGGTATAGAATTCAATTAAAGGTTGAAGATAGTTCAGGAATGGCCACCACATTCATTTTATTTGATTCAGAAGCAGAAAAATTACACAACATATCAGCCAAAAACCTTTTGAACAAATCTTTAGATGTGAGAATGTGGAAGATAAAATTAGTATTTAATATTAAATAAACTTTACTTGAGTGTACAATTTGAAAAATATTACTTTTGTTAGGAGCCCGATGAAGTCATCTTTCCTGTGCAAATAGAAAATCTAAAAGGAAAACAATTTGTTTTCCAAATACAACTAAATGACTATAATCTGAACTATGGATGGGAATTCTACACCGTCAAGAAACTTTTTGACTCTTTTGAAGAAACTGACAAAGCAATTCAGCTTGATAAAATGACAGAAGTAAGTATTCTTTAATTTAGCAAAATTACAAATATGATATTTAAGATGTATATGTTCTAATACATTCCTCAACCTGCTCTATTGCGAGGCTTATATCAGTGATACTTCAAATGAATGTAGCAACAACATATCAATTGATGAAGATGGTGATTGTACAAAATTTCAAAAACTTGATGTTCAAAGCAATGTGCAACTCACACCAACATCTGTACTCAAGGAAAACAAAAGAGCATATTTAGGGACTACTACAAAGCAACAAAGGTAGAAGACACAAAAAACACTTCAAAGTTGTCTTTCAATCTTTTAGATTTTCTATGCACAATTTGGTTTTAATGAATTTGTGATTTTGGTACTAAAGACGTATTGGAACAAAGGAAATTTTTTTTGCTTTTATGCACAATTTGGTTTTAAATTTAAACAGAGAGAAATTAAACTCTTATATTTAGTTATTTGATGATACAACTTTACTTCAACTTTTTTTTAAATTTAATGAATACATTGAATATTTAGTGGAAGAAATCAAATAAATGAAATTGAAAAATAAACTTGCTCACCAAGTGAAACTTCCACTTACTAAGAATGTGCTACTACAGAATCAATGCTGAATTCCAATAGCTAATGAAGATGGTGATTGTACAAAATTTCAAAAACTTGATGTTCAAAGCAATGTGCAACTCACACCAACATCTGTACTCAAGGAAAACAAAAGGGCATATTCAGGGACTACTACAAAGCAACAAAGGAAGAAGATACAAAAAACACTTTAAAGTTGTCTTTCAATCTTTTAGATTTTCTATGCACAATTTGGTTTTAATGAATTTGTGATTTTGGTACTAAAGACGTATTGGAACAAAGGAAATTCTTTTTGCTTTTATGCACAATTTGGTTTTAAATTTAAATAGAGAGAAATTAAACTCTTATATTTAGTTATTTGATGATACAACTTTACTTCAACGTTTTTTAAAATTTAATGAATACATTGAATATTTAGTGGAAGAAATCAAATAAATGAAATTGAAAAATAAACTTGCTCACCAAGTGAAACTTCCACTTGCTAAGAATGTGCTACTATAGAATCGATGCTGAATTCCAATAGCTAATGTCATATCATTTGGAGATTCATCTTAATTTTTATTTATTTTAAATTAAAAAAAATTGGTAGCTTTCCCGTGCATCGCACGGGTTGGCGACTAGTAATAATAATAAAACTTAAACATCAATTTTTGTGTGCTCATTGTTGGAAACTTTGCCAATCTTTCCATTTTTATATTTTTTTGGGAGAAAAACCAAGAAACTTTATTGATCAAGTTGCTACAAAATCAGCTAGCACAAATTTAAATACATTAGAAGGAACATGTTCCATCCAAACTAAAAGTGGAAACGAAAATCTAGCTCTCTTAGTTAAGGCATCTGCAATAACATTACCTTGCCTATAAGTGTGAGAGAGACAAACTCTGAAAAAAGTTTACATAGGAGAGAATATCCTTAATCAAATGACCATGCATTGACCTGAAATTTGTACCATATTTCAAGGAGTGTGTAACGAACTCAGATTCACCCTCAAGTACCACACGATGAAGCCCCATCTCTTGAGTAAAGAGAGCAAGTCGTCAGGCTGCCAATAGCTCCAAGTAGGGCTATCCACGGGTCAGTCTGGGTCGAGTTTGTACCCAACCTGGTACTGACCCGCTGGAATCGGGTGGGAAAAAAATGATCCCACCGCCGACCCGCCGGAGTAATTGGGTCGGGCAGTTCAAACCATCAACGAGTAGCGGGCGGGTCAGTCGGAGTAAGAGATTTGAGAAGACAATAGAAAACGGTGAAAAAAACACAAAACTGGCGAAGAAACCCAGATTCCGGCGATACTTTTTCCAAATTTCGGCGATTTTTCACTTAGATCCAGTGAGATTTCGCCAAATTCGATGAAAATATCACCGGATTTGATGAGATTTCGCCAGATCCGGTCAAAATCTCACTGGATCTAAGGGAAATATCGCCGGAATCTAGGTTTTTTTGCCGAACTCTGGAAATTTATCGCCGGATTTTAGAAAACATCGTCGGATTCTAGAAATTTTGGCCAGGAACTAGAAATCTTTCGGTCGGTTCGAGTTTTTTGGGTTTTAGGGGAGGAAAACTGAAACCGACCGCTGGAATCGGTTTTCTGATGGTGAAGACCCGTCGGAACAGTCGGGTTGGCCGAATTCAGGTCGGATCCAGTCAGTTTTTCGGGTGAGTCGGTTTACCGGGTCAATCTGGACAGCCCTAGCTCCAAGAAAGGCCGGCCATTCCACTAGGCAAGTTAGGCAAATGCCTAAGGCCCCCAAGTGGAAGGGAGGCCCCAAAATTTTAGAAAAGAAGGGGTAGTAGGGAAAAAAATTGGTTTTAGATGAATCTAAAAAAATCTGGAACATCCTTTTGACCAAAAAACAAAATTTCTGTTATACCCAGTTAAACATTGGTAGCACAAAAACATTTTTGGTCTAAATAAAATCAAGTGTCCTAAAAATAACATCATTATCCACTAGACAAACCAAAGTTCAACAAGATAAACTACAAATCCGGTCTAAGAAATTAACCACAAAATAATCAATAATCAAATCAAATAAAAAACCTCAAATCCCTAAAATTTTACCGTCTCTTTCTCATTTTTTCTCTCAACTCTTGCTCTCTGCCTCTCTCATTCTTTCTCTCCCCTGTTGCTGGGCCTGGCTACCTGGCTTAAGCTTCCTTTCCTCCGATCTAATCTAAATCATCCGACTGATGGTTTAAATTTATTTTCAGAGTTTAAGGTTTTAAAAGAAATTTTACAAATAAATATTATACTCCAATTGACATACTAAATTATATAAAAAGATTAGATTCATTTCCAAATACAGACATTGCTTATAGGATTTTACTAACAATACCTGTTACAATAGCTTCTGCAGAAAGAAGATTTGCAAAATTAAAATTAATAAAATCATATCTAAGATCGACAATGTCCTAAGAAAGATTAAGTGAATTAGTTATATTATCGATTAAAAATGAGATATTAGAAGAACTTGAATACAAAAATTTAATTACTCAATTTGTATCTCAAAAGGCAAGAAAAATATATTTTAAATAAAATACATTGTAATATAAAAATATTAAATAAATATTAATTTAATTAAATCATAAGTATAAAAAATGACTCATTTTAGTTCTTGCCTTAGGCCCCAAAATGTCTAGGGCCACTCCAAGACAATCGCTGTGGTGGGTTTCTGAATCTTCTCAGCCAGGGAGGCCACAATTTCACCATGTATATTGCGAATAACAACCCCAATACCCGCCTCATCTACGTCATCAAACATTATGCCATCAAAGTTCACTTTTACACAGCTGTTATCGGGTGGCTTTCATTTGATGTTGTGGGGTCTGAAGTGTGCTTTCTTTGCTTGAAAATCTTCTGGTAGTCAGAGTTGTATGCTCAGGCAGAATCAGCTTCAGTCTCAATAGGGATCACAGTCTCACCCGCTCTAATCTTGTTTCTGAGATTCCATAATTTCCAAGCTGTCACAACAAAAATACTCAGTAGATGTGGCTCGGTTTTGACCATATCTAGCAGGTCTGAGAAAGAATACGCAGCAGCAGCACCCCTCTCCACCCAACCGAAATATTTTTTTCCACGCCACCTGCACTTCTTCGCAAGACCGCATGGCATGCATCACTGTTTCAGGTTCCTTAGCACAGCGAGAACATAGATCTTCAGGAGTGATTTTGTGCCTGTGAAGATTACTCTTCGTTGGCAGCGCATCAGAGCAAGCTTTCCACTGAAAGTGTTTTATTTTCCCCGGGACTTTTAGCTTCCAAAGGCTCCTCCAAAACTTGACAACGGAGTCATTATTTGAAGTAGAAGCCGAATCATAGTCCTCCTCTTCACGCAATATTTTATACCCCGTCTTAACTGTGTCCTCCCCAATTTTATCCCATGGCCAACAAAGTCTGACCCAAGGAGCATAAAGGTATTGCTTTTATTCTGCTTGCGTCAAAAGGTAGAAAGGTTTCCTCTATAAATTGAAAATTCCATGTTGCCGAGTCTCCTTCAATAAGTGCATCCATCGTAGCATCTCTTGGAAGGTAAGGACCTGGTGAAAAAAATTTCCACCCCCCGCATCTGGCAGCCACCTATCTTCACAGATTTGGATGTTTGACCCATCTCCAATCTGCCATCTAGCACCTATAGAAATAACCTTTCTAGCCCGTAGGATGCTTTTCCAAGCAAACAACCCCGACGAAGCTTTAGCATCAAATATAGAGCTGTTTGAAAATATTTCGCTTTGAAAACCTTATAAGGAAGGGATTCAGTATAATTTATCAACCTCCAAACTTGTTTTGCGAGTATGGCATCATTGAACTTCCATAAGTTCCTAATCCCAATCAACCCACTGCTTTTGCTTTGCATAGAGTCCCCAACTTCTTCCAATGGATTTCTCGACGATCTCCTCTTTGCCCTCACCAAAACTTACAGATCATCATCTCAATGTCCTGGCATAGACTAATAGGCAACTTAATGCAAGTCATAGCAAAGGTAGGTATGGCCTGCACAATGGCCTTTAATAGTACTTTCTTGCTTGTGACAGTAGTTTCTCTTTCCACCCTTGCATCTTATTTCAGACTCTATATATCTTTTATATTGTTCAAGCTCACCCTCTTATTTCTCCCCACAACCACCGGTAATCCAAGGTATTTTTCGTATTCCTTTATTTACGGAACCCCAAGCAAAAGCTTGATGGAATTCTTCGAAGCTACACTTATTGATTTGCTAAAGAATAAGGTTGTTTTCTCCCTATTTATCTACTAACCGGATGCAGCCTCATGGTGTTTCAATATTTCTTGACTAACATGGATATCCTCCAATTTAGCTCGGCAAAATAGTAAACTATTATCCGCAGAAAATAGATGGGAGATTTTTGGGCCATTCTTGCACAAAGAGAAAGCACCAATTCAGGTTAGAGAAACTGCTTGGTTAAGTAGCTGCTTTTTTTTTTAACATAAAATGTGATTTTTTTTTTTTTTTCCTTCTTTCTTAAGCTTCTTTTGGAGCTCCTTTAACTTTGCTTCACCTTAGACCCGACCTTTAGGCTTCAAGATTGCCTCTTAAGGCTGACTTGTGTTAAGCCTTTCTTATATACTTTGTTATGTCCGTTTTTATCCGTGTAAAATGGAGTGTGGAGTCTGTGGACCACTTTTATCTGGTCCACACTTTGAAATAAACTAACACCCCCTTTGCCATATCCCCTTTGTTGATGTAGAAGGAGATGCGTGGAATGTGATAAAGCCTTTGCAAAAATCAGGCTTATCCCCTCACTGGAGCATCAAAGTTGAGGATATTCTTAATTTAGCCAAAAAATTTGTAAATATAAAATTTTCTTTTGGGTATAAAGAAGGCAACTGCCCATCTTATAGCACAATGGGCTGCCCTTTTGTTCTGGACTGATCCAGTACCCATTTCTTCCCTATCATCTTGAAATTGTCCAGACTTTTGATAGAGATGGACTCAGCTCAAAATTTCTGACTGTTCTCTATTTTTGCTTGGTCAATAAAGTATTTATTCAACAAAAAAAAAAAAGCACCCTTTTTTGTCATTTGGAAACAAATAGTAGTAAGTACTGTAGTATATGTTTTATAAAAAATAATGAGTTTCAGTTAATTCAACTAGTAAAATATTTAATGATTTAATAAGAGATATGAGATTCAATCTCCGCCTATACTAAAAATCAATTGGTATCTTAGTCTAATGTAAAATTATCATCAAAAGCAGTATTCATAGGTTGAAACTCTCTAAAAAAAATTATCAAAAAAAAAAAAAAAAAAATAGCTAGAGGTGATCCACCATCTACTCCTTTATATATATATATATATATATATATTTTTATATAGCCCTTTTCTTTTAAGGTAAAATATTATTTAAGGTCTAAGGGTAACCCAATTGGTAGCTGGCCTATCACTAGCAGACAAACCTAAAATGGAATGTATGAGATGAGATGGGGTTCCCCAAAAAGAACAAAAGAAGGCCCAACAAGCAACGGAATGAGCCAAACCATTAGAGCATTCTCATCAGGTTTGTTATATGTGTTAAATGCTATAATATTTGGCATTTGACACATGAAATCCCAAAATATGAGTTTCATCAGGTGTGTTATATGTGCCATTTTTTTGCAACATGCTACAGTACGCTCTCAAATTTGAGAGCGTACTATACACCTTTACTATAATTTATATTACTTTTTTATTCTCGCTGGGCCCACTTCCTTTGTCTCCTCATCACCTCTTTCTTCACTCTGTCTCCTCATTCCTTCACCGAATTGGATCTGCTCTCTCTCTCACTTCATTTCTTTGCTCTCTCTCTCTACTCCACGTCACTGCCTCCCTCTCTGACGAAACCCAGGAGCATCAAGCCATGCCACGCCACACGAACCCGACATACACTCTCAGATCACCGTCCACCAACACAGCCACACGCCGACCTACACTCTCAGATCGCCGTCCACCAACAATGCCACACAAACCCGACCCACCACATCCATAACAACCCATGGCCTGATCACCACGCCACGCCACGCCGCCGAGCTTGTCGTGCCATCCACCACGTCATCGGAACCTCCCACCATCGGATTTCTCTCAATCGGCTTGCAGTGGTGGGTTTTGCTTTTGGGTTTGTTTGATTTGGGATGTGGGTTTGTTTGATTTGGTTGTGTTTTTTGCCGTGCCGATCTCTATAGTTGTGGGTTTTTTTTTTTTTTTTTTTTTTTTTTTTTTTTTTTTTTTTTTTTTGCTGCAGTTTGGGCTGATCTGATATTGAGTGATTAATTGTAGTGGTTGTGGTGGTTATTTTTTGGGTTGTTGTGGATTTTTTTTTTTTTTTTTTTAATAAGGTGGTGTTGGTGGATGTGGATTTGTGCCGGTGGTGGCTGTTGGTGTTGTTGCGGCGATGGTTGTTGGTGGCCGTTGTTGCGGCAGTGGTGGTTGTGCTGTTGTTATTGTTGATGATGATGAGAACTGGAGAGGAGTTTAATATATTATTTTAATATGTTGTAAATATTATTTTAATGTATAGAAGTGAAAAATAGAACATCTGATAAATGAGATGTTGTAAAATGATGTGGTAAAATAGTAAAGTAGGTTTTTGGTGTGTTAAAATGGCATTTTTTATAGAAGACCTGATGAGAATGCTCTTAGAGGCTCTAGGACAAAATAAGAAAGACAAAATTAGAAGATGTAAGCGTGATGGACAAAATGTCGGTTACCTTTTTTATTTGTCAACCATTACACGCTCATCAACCAGTTAACAAAAATATTAAGTGGTGTTAGGTACATATATTTAAATAACAGTTTTTAGTATTTAAATAATATTATATGTATTTTTATATATTTTTTTACTCACATATATTTTTTAAAAATACAAACAACATTACTAGAACAACAATACTAAATGAGTCCTAAGTGTTATAACAAAAGAAAATGTCAAATAAAATCTAATTCCTATAATCTAAATTTAAATAATTTCAAATTTCTTTTAGTTGGATTGTGTACTATTATCCAATTCATTGAGTAATGTAATATATCCATATTGAGACTATCAAATAATTTAACGGTTAAGTGGAGTTATAATAGTAAATAGTATATAACTATATGTTATAAATTAGTGGCTCGTGAATTGTATATGGAAAAGAAATTTTTAGTCATGTTTTATTGTATATATATGAAAAACAAATTCAAATAACTTTATTCAGATAAAGTTGAACATGTTCAAAAAAAAAAGAACCAAATATAAATATGTAAATATTGTTTGATGATAACTTGAACTCGGCTTATGTTTTAAATAAAACTGAAATTTAATACTTGGTTCAACTTATTTACAACCTTACTTAAACCTTACTTTAAAGTTAAATGTAGTGTTCATGTGTTTTAATAAGTATTATTGTTTCCTCAAAAAAAAAAAAAAAAAGAGTTAAGTGTAGTGTTACAGGAATTTTGACTTCAAGATTTAATATGTTATCTGTTAGCATCCTAAGTATAGGGTTTAAAATAAAAATTTTCCCTTACCTTTAATTTTTACTAATCAACTGTAAATTATACATCACGAATGAAAAGGTTTTAGTTGGTTAGTTTTAGACAATTCAATGGTGTATCTTTTGGAGGGTGGGAAATTCACACGTATATTTTGACTTCAAGATTTAATATGTTATCTGTTAGCATCCTAAGTATAGGGTTTAAAAAAAAAAATTCCCTTACCTTTAATTTTTACTAATCAACTGTAAATTATACATCACGAATGAAAAGGTTTGAGTTGGTTAGTTTTAGACAATTCAATGGTGTATCTTTTCCAGGATGGGAAATTCACAGGTATATCTTGGTTAATGTACATTCCAGTCCACATATAGAATTTGACAAAAATTTGAAATAATTTGGATCTTGAGAAACGTTGTAATCTAAAAGTATTTTGATAATCAAGAGCTAATTAACTCAGTATTTTTTTTTTTTTTTTTTTTTTTGGTTGGTGAGATATGAATTTACAATTATCAGTTGAGCAATTATCGCCCGTGTTACTGGGCGTAATAATTGGAGAGATTACACCATTGTATAGATAAAACTTGGAACAATTATTGGCATACAGCACGCTAAAAGTAAAATTCCCATATATATTTATGCAACAAAAATTGAAGATAGTAATAGGATACAAGAAGTAGTTGTTATTCATCATCCAACAAAAAGATGCTAAAACAAAAACAGTATTAAGAGTGAGTATCATATTCCACAGCCATTGAACTTAAAGTTAAAACATGTCAGAGAGGGTAGGTAACTTGACCTCTCCCTTGGTAGAAAGGGGAATGGTAAAGTTTCCAATGATGGGAAGGTCAATAGTGAGACCCAAATCCAACTCATAGTCTATGTCCCAATCTGCACAAACATCCTTTGCCAAGGTCACCAATATACTGTGTGCCACCTTCACTGGAACCTCTAGCAATGTTGTGTCACTCGCCTTCAGGGACCCTGGGTCTGGCATTGTCCCTGATGCAATCACCCTGGCCCACACATACATACAATTACCATAAATTATTGCAAATTTTATTTTGATTTTATCAATCCATATCTTTTACATTTAAAACAAAAAATTAAGTTATTATAATTTACAACGAGATAAAAAAGAAAAGGGGTTTTAAATTTGATCACCGATTGTAAATATGCAGTTACAAATAATCAAGCCAAAGTAATAGGAAGACCTAAGACATTTCCAAATAAAAAAACTTCAATCATTTCAAATTCAATTTTTTTGAGAGAGGAAAAGAAGTGTTTATCACAAATAGTCTAAATAGCTTTGAACAAGTTTAAAATTTGCTTGAATTCTTAGTTGATCACAAATTAATGGTGTACATAATGGTGTAAGTAGCTTATTCTTCTTTTATTTTTATTTTTTTTTAATATAAGTCAGAGCAGCCAAATCAACTGATATTATTATAGTATTAAGTATTAAGATAATAAAATATTCTCGATCCATATCTATTCTCACTAACATGACTAACATATCTAATAAAGTTATGAGCAACACATTTTCCTTTATTTCTTAATATGTGAACAACTTGGAACATGAAAGGAACCTATGGGAGTTTTCACCTCCTTAATCAAATAACCGAAGAGGCCAAGGAAACATCATGGTTTCTCGAAAAATTGATCATTGTAGCTTTTAACCCTTGGAAACCATAATAACTTTGATAAATTATGTATAGTTGTATACCAAATATAAAAAGTGTCGATCAAATATCGTCCAGTCAGAACTTCATCTTTTGAGCATATGCCCGCGGTAGATTCTTCAAAGGAATTTTTGGCAAAAAAGATGTGGTATTGTGAAAGCTCTAAATTCCCATCGAAGAACACCACCAAGCATATTCTTAAATTGATTTTTTCTTTTTTCCTTTTTCCTTTTTTCCTCTTTAAAAATGCTTTAAGAAGCCACAAGCAAAAAGAGATCACGCTCTTTGAAACTGCCATAAGGTACCACGTACTGAAGAATTGTAACTAGATTAAAATGAACAAAGTTGGAGTAATGTCCATGTTCCATGGTGCAAATGAAAAACATATAAAGAATGGTCAAATTAATTCAACCTAATATAATTTGGAAATTTAGTCTGCAAAAGTAAAGTATGAGCCACAATGGATAAATGTCATTGAATTCTGTATTATCCCATGATTATCATTATTATTATTATTATTATTAAATAAAGAGAGAGTTATTACATGAACTGGAATCCTCTTTTCCCAGATATATGGGATCTGATAAATACATTTATATATATATATATATATATATAAACTTCCCATGAAATTTACAGATCGAATAAAAATAAACAGAAAGAAATCAAACGAAAAACCCACAAAAAAATAAAATAAAATCCATCAATACAAAACGGCATGCATGAACTCGATCGTTTTAGATCAAAACTAAATATTCATGACTCCTCAGTAACATCATCGATCACATAAAATGAGAAAAAAAAATTCAAAAATAAAGCAAAGATCATGATATAGCAACGAGATAAAAAAAAAAAAAAAAAAAAGAGGCTACCTGCCAACACTCTTGAGAGTGTAAGAGATCTCGCAAATGGGGATGGGATGTCCATAAGGATTGGTCACAGAGACCTTAGCGAGATACTCCACAGAATCACGGCTCACACGCTTGAAATCGACATCATTGATACTAGCCTCTGGCTTCTTTATGTTGGCCACCTTCTCTGCCACGAAGTTCTTAGCTTTGTCCAACAACTGCGACATTTTGATTGAAGAGATCGAGAGCTTTAGAGAAATAGTCAGACCCAGCCCAGTCTCTCTCTCTCTTGAGGATTTTTATATGGTAGGAGTAGGAGACATTGGGTGGTGACAACTTTTAGGTTTTTCACACGTATATATTACTCAAATCAGGTGGCGGTGACACCCCATCCTCATTTTATGATCTTATGCGTGATACGGTTTTTCCGCGTTTAGAGATCTACGATCTGAAATTTTTTTTTTTTTTTTTTCTTTAATTAACAGGATGGATTATGACTTAAGACCCAAAATAAAAATTTGATGAGTCACTTTCCGGAATTTCTACCTTTGGAATGAAACTGTATATACGTTCACTCTAACGCGAAACTCATTCGCCAAAAAAAAAAAAGGACTTCTACAGACATAAAACTCATTTTTATGTGAAAAGGTTTTCACTCTAAATTTCGTCTGGCGCTTCATTCAGATGAAATAGGTGCGCGACTAATCCCTTATCATTATAATAACTTTGCAACACTTAACTTTTTTCCGTTTATTTTGAGGTTAAATCTAACAAAATTTAGAATTAAAAGATTAAGTCACCACTTTCTAAAATAAACATTGATTTTTTTAATGCTATATTCTGTTAAACTCAACTGAAAAAGTGATGGGAAGATCTAAAGTATTACATGAGTTTTAGTTTATGGAGTTAATCATGTATTTTTGTAGTTCAAAATATAAATGTAAAATGAAATATAGTTTAGGGTGAAAAAAAAATGTAATTTCTTGAGTGTAAAAAAATGGTTTCATATACTTTTTTTTTCTTTTTCTTTTTTTCTTTTCAGATTTGTCATTTTCATTTTAATATGTTGATTTGACAAATTTGGTTACATATGTACCTGTTACCTTCATATATTCTCCGACATTAAGTGCAAGACAACCTAAAATAAATATTCTAATCCTTAAGATAGCTTGCATAAAATATTCTTCTATCTCTTTTTCTAAATGTGGGATAAAGTTGTAAACCTGTAATAGTCATTTTAATCTTTTATCCTCCAAAAAAAAAAAATAATTGGAAAATTGTATTTTATCCTCTTAAACTATACCTTCATTTATTCTTATCCTCTAAACTATGTGAAACAGAGAAAGCACACTTACCCCAAAATTTTCAACAAAAAAACTAGTATGTTTTGATATTGAACATATATAAGCTTACGTTAAGACTAATCGAAGAAGCATAATAAGAAATAAGGTTTCTAGCCTGGTCCTAGTGCATTAACAAATAGTAATTCTCGTTCATTTCTGAAGATTAGCAAGCATTAGAAATTCAGAGAAAAATAATTGAAAGAGAGCTGAGGAAAACTGACCTCCATAGATAGTTGTGTTTAAACCTTGAGTAGAAAAAGGAGAAAAAGACCTGAGAATCTGAAATCTACCTTTTACATAATGAAAACTATTATTTATTGAGTATTATGAAACTTACATTTCTTATAAAGCTATCTAATGAGAGTAGAAAACATTTTTGCGCGTAATTGCTCTCCAAATGGAAATTACAATTTTCTCGCAATAATATCAACCTTACTATTTTTGTAACAATTTCAACAGCTTTTACCGTTTCCAACTTCTTCTACTTATCATATTTACTAATAGCCTAGTCTTTTTCTTTCTTTTTTGATGAATTATAGCCTAGAGTTTTGTGGCATCCAACCACTTGTCCAATACATTTGTCATTCTGTCTTCAAGTTTCAGCATTATAATCTAATGGTCAATTCCTATAAAAAAAAAAAAATAAATTTTTTTTGTTTAAATCTAATGGTCAATTAATTTAGTATATCGCTAGTCCTTTCAGGTCAAGAATAAGCCAGCATTTTTTTTTTTTAATAATGAATAGTACTTAGGAAATTTCCTTAATTTGGAACAAATTAAATAATTACAATAAATGAAAATATATGAAGAAAGTCTTCGCGCACAACAAAATCTTACATGACTTGTTTCTCAAAAAAAAATCTTACATGATTTTCACAACAACCTTAATTTAAACTTTAGTATGAGTTTTTTGATAAAATAAAAGGTGTGTAGACACCAAAATTTTGATCTTTTTGGGTGACCCACTTGGTTCCAATGTCTCTTTTAGGAGTTTGTCTTGGACAATGTGTGATAATTGTAGACATCGTATTTTGTCTGCTCTCGATTTGCGTGCAAGGCTTTGAAAATTCCAAAAATATTATCCTTTAACCACGGGGCCACAGAAACATCTAGATTGACATGGCGCAACCTGCTCGGGCATCGAAGCACTCGAAGTGCTATTTCATGTCAAATTGACCAAAATGGCCCTAGTCAACCTTGAGTTAATAGAAATTCAAAATCGATCAAATTCATTCCAAAATGACATTTTTCATGTTTCTACATTAAACTCGAGCTACTCGGTGATTTTCGTCAATTTTGACCAAGTTTGACTCGAGGTTAACTTTTGGGGGCACCAAAAACTCTAATTTTGATCCGACCGTCAGAATGGATTAGGACTAGTGCCATTACCAAGATTATCAAATTTCCTTTCCAATGACTATTCATGGGGTCAAAATCGAAGTTAAAACGATTAAGATATCTAGAAAACCATGAAAAGTGCATTAGCACAATTTTCAAAGCCATAACTTATGATCCGACTGTTGGATTTTTAATTTCTTTAGTGTTCTAGAAACTAAACATCCAAAGCTTTCTAGGGATACAAAGATCAACTCAACTCGAGTCCAAGAAAGCCTTAAAATATGCGTCCGAAGTTTAACTAGAAAAAGGCTAGAATTACTGACATCAGCAAGGTAAAATCCACACCCCGTTCTCTTTATTGCTTTTTCTAGCTCCTTTTTGCTTAATAAAATGTTTTTATTGCAAATGCTTTTATTGCTTTTCCTAGCATGTTCTTGCTTCCTAACATATCTTCATAGTTTTTCTAGCATGTTTCCTTGTTTTTGCCATGATTTACTGCTTTGATGTTGTTGGCCTAGCCTTCTTGGATTAGGATGTGTCTAAGTTTTATGTTTGTGCTTAGATCCACATGTTTTTAGGTTCCTTGCCATGTTTATACTTAGATCTATATGCTTGTGTGCTCTTTGCCATGTTTTTGCTTAAATCTACATGTTAGTGCTTAGATCCATGTCCCTATGCTTAGAGCCATGTGTTTTTGTGCTCCGTGCCATACTTATGTGCTTAGATCTATGTTAGTTGCTACGCCATATGCTACTTTAGCCCTTTTTGTCCCTTGTTATTTCTCTTTCTTGTGTTTCGGCCCTTATTGGTGGGGTGTAAATCTAGATCCTGTGGTCTAGCCTACATCTGCACGCCTAGGACTATATTAAAGGGTTTGGTGTGCTTAATTTAAACCTTTCTTTGCTCCGTACGATGTTGTCATGCTTGCCTTACTTGCTTTGTGCCACCCGCTTGGCTTTCTTTGCTTCTTTGCATCTTTATACGCTTGACTATATGTTCATGCATAAGTTTGTGTGTCATCCATACTCCAATCCAATGGAACTATGGACACTCAATCCAAACCTACATTTATCCTCCTAGGTCACCCCCCTTTTGTTTAATAACATGTTTGTTTGCCTCTTCATATGCTGCACATGTTTGTTCGCCGTCGTTTGGCATCTTTTCTAGCATGTCTTTAGCATGCTTTTGCTTCCATTTGTTTCCTTGCTTGTCTGGTAGCTTGTTTCTTTTGTCCTTGCATGTACACACATGGAGCATGAACGCTTGGAGCAAGAATGTGACCTCCTAGGCATGCGCAAAAAGGGCAAGGATGCAAGCAAGAGGTTGCAAGCCCATAAAGGACAATGTTCAATAGATTAGGGGGCCTAGCCCCTTTAAAGCAGTCTTCTCTTTCCTTCTCTTTAAGCCTCTTCTCTAGAGCATGTATTAGGATCCCCCTCCATGTACCCCCTTTTATTTTCCTGCTCCTTGCTTGGGCCGCGTTCCCTGGGTATGGCAATATCTGTTTTATATTTCTTGTACCTTACTGGGCCATACCCTTAGAACATTGGCAATGTTTGATTTACTTTCCTGCTCTATGTGGATGCATTGTGCATGTTGTATGTATGTATGTATGTATGTATGTATGTGTAAGGTTGAAATTAATCAACCATTTAATTAGCTTTATTCTGTGACCAATTTGCTTGTAATTTAGCACTTAGCAACCTTGTATTTAGGTGAAAAAATTGTAAGGGTAGTGTGTGAGAAGATGTGAAGAAAAGCTCAAGAGTGTGCAAGAAAAATAGAGGCTCGCGGCTAGGGCTCGTGGGTGGATGACTGGTAAGCTGCCAAAGGCTGGCACATGAGAGGCACACTGGGAAGCTGAAGGGTCGCGTCAGCTGTCACGCTACAGGACAAAAGTTCCAGACTAGCTAGGCCGTTACGTTGCGACTTGATCTCGCGACTTGGACAAGCCGCGAGACCAAGTCGCCAACTTGCCCTGTTTGGCAAAAACTGACGTTTTGCATTCCCTTCTCACCCTACTATATATACACCCTTATACCCATCATTTTGAGAGAGCTTCCGGAGAGAATTTTGTGAGAGAAAACCCTAGAGAAAAACAAGATTGTCTCATCCCTAATCTTCATCTAAAGAGACTCTATAAATTCCTCTATTCTTTTCCTCTCCATTGTCATACCCTTAAGAGGTTATTTACCAAACCCTTATCTCACCACACCCACGTCTATGAGAAGGTCCATTTAATGCTTAGGGAAGCAGTTTGGAAAGGAACCAATATACATTGGTTGATGCTATGGTCAAGTAGCGGAATCCGGCAAGCTAAAGAAGAAATAGGTTCGACGTAACCTCGTTGGAGCAAGAAGCTTAGAGGGTTTAGCTACTTGGGTAGATTAGGCTTGGAGGGTCTTCTGCTGTTCATGTATCCCAACTATATTCTTTAGTGGATTTTATCACCGCTTGGAGGGCGGCGGAGAGGTTTTACGCCGAGGACTTCGGTTTCCTCTTCGATAACACATCGTGTGTTGTCCGTGTGTTTGCATATCTCTTTCCTTTATCTTTGCCTTATATTTACTGCTGTGGATGTGTTTATATTTGGCTTAGATTATTTTATCAATTTTGTTATAAGCTTGTTATCATATTCCGCACATTAATTGTTTGATATAAAGCTCGAATTGGTATTTTTGTATCTGGGAGTCTAAACGTTCAAGGATGTTTCATACCCATATTGAACCTTCAATTGGTATCAGAGCGGGTACACTTGTTGTGGTTTAAATACCTAAGTGTGATCCTTGACCCCTTGTGTTATTTTCCATGGATGTTGCATTGTATGCCTCTTTGTATGATTTGGTTGATGATAAATGTAGCATTGCATTGTATGCCTCTTTGTATGATTTGGTTGATGATAAATGTAGCATGTCACGTGTTTGTGAAAATGCCTCCATGAGTGATAATCCTCATAATTGTGATACTATGTTACATGAATCTTTGGATGTTGTTGATATTCCTAATATCAAACTCTTGAAGAAAAAGGCTAAGAAGTTTAATAAGGATTTGAACAAGTTATTTTGTGAAAATGATGATTTGATTGCTAAGCTCAATGAATCCAACAAATTGGTTGAAAAATATAAGAAACTTGCTGAAAATTCTGTTGAAAAGCTGAAAGAGTTTGAATGTTTAAATATGGACTTGGATGCTAAACTTGTTTTGTCTAACAAACTTGTTAATGAACTAAAATGTGAAAATGAATCTCTTAAGATGCATGCCAAGTGTTTGATTGCTGAACCTATTGTTAAAAGGGATGAAATTATTTGTTGCAATCATGTTGTGGTACCCGATTTTGTGCCTATTGTGTGTTCTACCCCAAAGGACAAATCAGTGTACATTCCTCCACATAAAAGAAATCAAAAGGTGGAGAGAAAGGCTGTTAAGTCAAAGCCTCTATTTAGGTCTCAATCTAAGGCTTTGGATGGATCTAAGTTTGTTCCAACTTGCCACTATTGTGGTGTGATTTGTCATATAAGACCTCAATGTTATAAGTTGAAGAGAGAACAAAACCATGTTGCTAAATCCCTTCCCAAAAAGCCTAGTGGACCTAAACACAGTGTTTATCACCATTGTGGTGCCTTTGGTCATCTAAGACCTCATTGCTCTAAGTTTCATGCTCTCAAAAGAAAAGAGAAACTTGAGCTTATTGGAAGTTATGCTAAAAAGGGTAAACCGGTTTTGAGTGAAAATAGAATATTGATTAAGAAAATGTTTAATGCTCTTAACTCCTTGACTATGTGCATCTCCGGTTCTCATTCTTCCAACCCTCGTTTCACTTCTCTTGAGACACTCATTCCAAACAATCGTTCTGTTTGGATGAGGAAGGATTCTTATGGTTGAGCTTTTGCTCTTTTGGTCCTTAATCTAATTCTTTCGATCTTTGTGGGACCCCTCATGCATTGCATGTTATATCTTCATGCATTTTGTGCATCTTGCATTTATTCATATACATTGTTTTTGTTTTGATCTTACTTTTATGTCTTTGTTTTGTGTGAGTAAAAATCCAAAATCACATAAAAAGTGAAAAATTCAAAAAGTTTGATCGTATATGTTTGAGCACATATCACATGTGAGTTTTGCCTTGTACCTTCGTACAAATGGCCTTATGCATTTACGAGCTTAGCTTGTTCTTTTGCACTTATATCTTTGTGGGAAAAAACTTGACATATTTGTGTA